>NW_010729095.1:3424013-3453278 GCF_000365185.1 Nelumbo nucifera | reverse complement strand
CCAGGCAGTTCGCCACCAGGCAGTTTGCCACCAGGCAGCTCGCCACCAGGCAGTTCGCCACTAGGCAGTTTACCACCAGGCAGCTCGCCACCAGGCTGCTCGCCACCAGGCAGCTCGCCACCAGGCAGCTCGCCATCAGGCAGTTCGCCACCAGGCAGTTCGCCACCAGGGAGTTCGTCACAAAGCAGTTCGTCACCAGGCAGTTTGCCACCAGGTAGTTTGCCACCAGGCAGCTCACCACCAGGCAGTTCGCCACCAGGGAGTTCGCCACTAGGCAGTTCGCCCCCAGGCAGTTCGCCACCAGGGAGTTCGCCACCAGGGAGTTCGTCACCAAGTAGCTCTCCACCAAGGAGCTCACCACCGGGCAGTTCGCCACCAAGCAGTTCGTCACCAAGCAGTTCTCCCCCAGGGAGTTCGCCACCAAGTAGCTCATCACCAAGGCACGTCACTACCGGGTCAAATAACGTGGTACTTAGCCAAAAAATTTATACATCACAAAAAATGGTACGTGACCAAAAACGGTTACATCACGTACAAATGCGAACCTATGGAGTTTTACATCGATTTCTATTTACACCAAAAACAAATGCAGCCTCGGGTTTTTCTTTAATTCATCTATATCATCTGTAGTGCAAATCAATAAAGATAAAATAAAGGCTCAAATAAAAAGTAATTAAACGGGAATTTACTCCCACATTACAGTGGAACCAACCAAGCAAAATCAATCCTCATGTATAGTTAATTTCAGTGTTTTTTTCAATCTACCATTGACCCGAATGTTTAAATCATTTGAACTATCATCTAGTCATGATTTTAGGTCCCATTTCTCCAAAACCTGGAGTTTGGTAAAAGAACATTCACCTGGTTAAAAATCATCCCACCTAGGCAGTTGAACCATTGACCCATTCGACGAGGTTTGTACAAGTTGCACGCTAAATGTATATGCAAACGTCCAAAGGCATAACTTTGCACTTAAATATCTAATTGGGTAATCTTTTTATTTATTTAATTTCTTTTGGTAAAAACGCTTTCAAATGTATGCATCCTAAAAGGTGCTTTGCCCCACTATTTATACTAAAAAAAACTCTTTTTAGGCCTCAAATCCCAATTTTAACATTTTTATATAAATAAAAAAATATGATTTAAAATAAATAAATTATATGTAGAATATAATTACATATTATTTTGTTAATATAGTACATGGTACAGTCTTATCCAAAAATGGTTCAACCTTGGGTCGGTTTTAAAACATTGGTAAAATTAACATCTCCTTTTGGTTCAGCCACTAAAAAATCCAAGGTTTTAAAAACCAGACTGCACACGGAACCATTTTGGCCATTAGTTCCCGGGTCAAATGGTCTGACCGTCTAATTTGAATGCAAAGCCCATTTTGATTTTAAAAAAATTAAAAATAATTAAAATAAAAAACAATCAAAACCATCATGTGAATCGACCATCCAGATCAATAGGTCACTGATCAAGTCAACAGTTTTTGGCCTAAAAACAATTTAAAGGTGAAGTAGAACCGATTGTCTGAATGGTTCTTGGATCAATTGGTGTGACCATCTGGTCCAGTCCAGTTTCTTAGAATGAAAAAGAAAAGGAGTTATCAGCTTTATTCGTAGCCAGATCAATGAAAGAGTACGGTGGAGAATTTAAACTAACAAGCAAGAAACTGCTAAAATCCACACACAGATTATGGTAACCAGGATTCTCATCGGAGAAAATAAAATAAGAGACACGGCTGTAAGACCATTAATCTCAACAAGATCAATTAATAATTAATGTGCTCTTACCTTAAAAACTATAATACATGAATTTGCTACTTAGCCATGATCACCCCAACAATCTGATAATTATTAGTTTAGTCAAGCACTATTGGAAGAGCTGAAGAGCTCTGTATTGGAAAATATATTTCACGATTATTTTACACTTATAGGGAATGTCTGGTAACGGCTGAAGTGGCTGAACGGGCATAGCATTCAACCCAGTTTCAGTTTCAGGCTTTCAGTCATTGTCATTACTGTTATGGAAAAGATAAAACAATAAGTCATTTAATTCAGCCACTTCAGCTGTTATATATTAAACAGTCGTTGTCATTGCGTTTGGTTTCTTCTGCAGAAAAGGTAGTAATAGGAAAATGAATTGGCATGGAATTTCACTAAATGTCTTCACGATTAATTCTTACAATTTTTCCTTTCTCACTTAGACTTAAGGTCTGTTTGGTTCGCAACCGGAATTAGACAGCGTATTTCTATAGTCTGTTTGGTTCAACAGGAATGGAAATGAGAATTAAAATCAACAGAAATGAGATTTCGTTCTCAAGAGAGGCAGAAAATGGCCATTCCCTCAAATGGGGAATGCCATTTCAATAAGAATGGAAATGAGATTTTGATTTCACCCAACCAAACGATTGAAATCAGAATACTTCATCTAATTTCGATTCCAGACCTCTATTCCTACGAATCAAATAGGGCCTTAATTTTGCAAGTAACCAAAAACACAGCATTACTACTGAATTGTTGTTCTCATATTTCTCGCTCCAATTCGTTTAACTTTAGCACTGATCGATGTTGGTGCAGATTCAGTTGTTTCTTTCAAAATGCAAAATTAAAACTGATCTAAGCTGTTTATGAGCTTCCGGACTGTAAGTTATGGAATGCTCAAAATCGACAGGATCGAATAATCATTCGACCGGCTTTGCCTCCTTGTCTGCCACATGGACCGGAATTCAGTTACATTGTAGCCTTCTCAGTCCTCCTGTCCTTGAATGAACAATGCTACTAATTTGGTGCCACTGAGACGGACAACAGACACAATTCCAAATGACGGGTCGTTCTCAGTAAATTGATGTGTTCATTCGTTTAGGGCTTTCAGATCGGAGGGTCCTTTTCATTCACAGTTGGAATCAGAATTGAAAGTTGTGGAAATTGGAATCAGTTGGAATGAGATTTCATTTTTAAAAGAGGAAGAAGGAATGACCATTTCCTCAAATAAGAGAATACCATTTTATATAAAATGGAAATGAGATTTGGATTTTGCCTAACCAAACAGTTAAAATCAAAATGATTCCAAACCCATATTCCCACTAACCAAGCGGGTCCGGAATGATTGACTATATGGGCTCAAGGCCCATTCACATTTGCTCAGTGATTGGATTGCAATTTTACCTCCCATAGATTGAGGTGAGGTGTTATTTGTGTTAGGATCTGAGACTTAGGATTAGTTAATGTCAGAATTTGGTGGTAATATCACTTGGGAATTCTTCTACTTCAGCCCCATTGCGTTTTGCTACATGGCAAGATGATCTTATGTTTTTTATTTTATCCTAGTCTATGGTGCTGATGTGTACGAGGATGCCATACACGTGGCTAGACCAAAGGGTCCCATTTGTCAAATGTAATCGTGTAGAGGTCATGGGTCCACGTGGCAGTACAGGCGTAAAATCCTTATATTCAATTTCAGGCTACAATCCCTCTTTTACTTTGCTTCAAAGACAATCAAAAACCCTTCAACAAACTCTGTAAGCCTCTAATTGATTTGTTCTACTGATCTGTCTACTTGGAAGAGAGCTCAAGACCCAACCTGCTCTACCTTTAAGATAGCTGGGGAGCCATGTGAGTTCATCACATGAATGAATATACCAAATCACCCAGTTTGGCAGATACCTGTAGTTCCTTTCTCAGTGGATTCGCCATGTCTGTCGTCCCCACAAAACAACACTGATAGCCGCGTGATTAGACCACAGAACCCAGGAGGAAAGGTCTCTCTCTAGTGAATTGATTGGTCTCTCCAGTCAGACATATTAAGTTAATCCCTCTTAACTTCATTTAATCTGCAAGGCTAAACGCCTAAGCCTTAAACACAAATTCCTTAAAAAAAACTTCACCCAATTTGTTTTTCTCTCATATTTTCTTATTGTAAGTGATAACGGCGTTAGTGTTGACCTTTCATAAGATATGCAGTGAAAACAAACATTGTTAGATTAATTAACCTAAACAATTGAGATGAAGCTCACAGCAACTTGGGCATGTGGGCATGCTTTTTAAGCTTTAACTATTCTTTTCCTGGATGGAAAGAATTCAAATTATGGTGTTGTTTGCCAAATTTATTTAGAAAGATCTTTCAGCAGCTCAGATGATCAAAAGAAATATTGAGTTTTTGAAGTCTTATCTTTAAAAACGTATTTAAAGACTATATCAAGCAGAAAGACCAGAAAGCCTCCCAAAAGAAATTACCTTGTTGTTCTGATGATAACCATGGCCTATGAATAGTCAACTAAAGTTAAGAAATGAGGGACTATTCTACCAGTGGCCCTAGAGAATATATATAGAAAGAATCTTCTATTGAAGAAAAGAGATTGTTGACCCTTGGGAGTGATCCTGACCGTTGAATTTGTCATCATGACATCATTTTTTGAGGGTCACAACTCACAAAGGAGTTGAGTGTGGGAATCCACGGACCCATGATCAATATTAGTAAATAAATAATAAATAAAGGGATCTGAAAGTGAGGGGTCAAATGGAATTCTCACATGGCTAACTGGATCTAGGGTTCGAGGAGACTGACGAAAGCTCAAGTAAATGCACTTTGAACATAAAAGCTGGGAGTAAGTTGTTTTGGATGGCTGTGTACATTGATTTGCACAAGAGCGATGTTTCATTGTTTCTAATGTCCACACCCTCGTCACCATCTAACCGGTACAAGATCTACAAGTTCAGTTCACATGCAAATAGGACACCACCCATCCTTCAATTACTATACCCACTTCGTGATTCTGCTCATCTAAACCTGGAGCACCACCAAAACCTGTCACAATCATGGATACTAGGGGAAGGTTCTCTCAGTTCTTTCCTCTCATCTTCTCTAATTGGGTTCATGTGAAATGGGGTGATTTCACACTGAGATGGGCCGTTTTGGAACTGAAAAAAACCCGTAACCATTTCTGTTTTACCCCGTAACCAGGGCGGTCGAATTATCAAACCGTCAATCTGGACATTAGGTCTCAAACGCCATGTTTAAAGAAAAGGAAGGTCTAGGTATAGAGACATCTCAAATGGGTTGCCGTGCACGAGTCGCATGTCACATGTGAGGCACTAGTTACTAGTGTTTGAGTGTGAGTGAGGGTGAGATAGAGAAGAATCATGGTGTTTGTGGCGTGAATCAAAGGTTAAGGGGGGGGTCTAGGCTTTGCACAAAAGAATAATAAAAACACAGAAAAAGGCCGAAAAGCGAGAAAGCAAGAAAGGATGAAGGTTATGGAGAAGCAAACAAAGACAAGTGGGGTTGGGGGGAGATAGGGCTGCTGCGTGTCTTCCATGGTAAAAAGGGGGAGAAAGAGGGAGACAAGAGAGTCCATGTATGGTTAAGTGACAAGCTTGGCAATATACTTTGAATCATCTCAAACGCAAAGCTTTCTGGTCTTTATATATGTATATATTGCCCCCACAAAAGTCATCAAGGTTGTTAAGCTATCCTTGTGTTAGGTAGTAATTAATTACTAGCAGCTTGACTTGGCAACCAAGGCTTCCACTCTTTGTTTCAAGTTGCAGAGTGAAGCCCTGGTTATTAGTTATTTTAGAGGGTATTTTGATCTTATTAGCACTTTATCGGTTGCAATCAACTAAAGATTCAATTAAGCTGCTTCAGCTGCTTTGAAGTGACCGGCAGTCGTTTTGGATTTCTAGATTCGTCTCAAATATAGTTTATAGGCTGTTCATATTGGAACCCTTACCCCGAAAGGCGAAGCTTGTGTGTTTCAGCCAAGGTTTTCAAACCATCATTGATCCGGATGATTGAATCGTTCAGTCCGGAAATCGTTCAGGCAACTGGTTCCGTTTTACTCTAAATCTGGTTTTGGCCAAAAATCGTTGAAAAATCGACAATTCATTGATCTGGGCAATCAAACCATCGACCCATTGACCCCTTCAATATTTTTAATCATTTTTTATTTTTTTAATTTGTTTGTCAGAATGAACCATCCGTTCGAACCAGACGATCAAACCATCAATCCAGAAACCGGTCATCAGAACGGTTCCATTTCTGGGTCATTTTTTAATACATTAGTTTCAACCCACCCAAATGGGCCCAAATTATGAGTCAAATCATATGGACCCCTTAGAACCACTCGGTATTTGCTACCCATAAGTTATTCTCATATCCCTTACCCATAGAGCACCACCACCGTGTATTGGGAATATCTTCAGATATTTCCAATGCGCAGCTGTAACTTCTTGTGGGTAACAGATCCGAGCCCCCTCGTAACATCACTTTTGCTAGCTCAGGCTGGGTTGGCTAGTCCCAATGGTGTAGACTTGAATGGGGCAGCATTCAGACCCTAGTCTGGATTGACCACCCCCTCGTAACATCTCTCTCTCTCTATTCAGCTGTTTCAGTAGTAGTAACAGTATGGGCTAAATTTTGGGCTCGGGCCCAGGCCCGGGCTTCGAACTTTTTATGACGGCTGGGCTTGGGCCCAAGTTGTATGCACCGATGATTGGGTCGGGCTCGGGCTTGAGCCTTAGAAAAACCTGTTAATACAGAGTGAAAGTCCAACCCATGAACAGGTCTACTTAATAGTACAACAACGGAGAACGAGAACATGGGTCCATTTGGTTCATAGTCATAAAAAAAATTAAAATTCTTTGGAATTAAAATCAAAATGGTCTATTCTCATAATTTGTTTGGTTTAGATAGAAATCAAAATCGAGATTAAAATAAGCTGGAATGAGATTTTATTCCAAAAAAAAGAGAGGAAATGACCATTCCCTCAAATGGGAAATGGCCATTGCACCAGAAACGTGAATGAAATTCTGATTACACTCAATCAAACAGCTGGAATCAGAATGACCCATCGTTAATCAAGTCTCTCACTTAGAGAATGAATGGAGAGAGAATGAATCAATGAGAGACAATGACGTAGAATTTATTAGAGCTTTCAAGAGAGAAGAAAATATTGAGTCCCTTTAGGATTTGGAGTCATAAGTCGGCATTGGGAAGGAATGGGTTTATTTGTTTTGTTTGCTTCTCTCTCTTTTTATTTTTCTTCTTTTTTACATGGAGACTGAAGACCCCATCCCTCAGTAGTCACTTCTCTTCTCCCTCCTTACTTAGTTCCCACTTAATGACAACGAGGGGGAAGCACTCATAACTCCCAACTCACAAACTCACTAGTCACCTCTCGACACCTTTCTATTGTTTGTTTCTTTTCCCCCACCTCCTTTCTATCTTCCAATAACGACCTGCCGACTTGAATTTGTAACGCCTCACCCCACACGTAAAACCATGGAGCTACTAGCTTCTCCATCAATATACTGCACGGCTCATCAAGTTACATGGGAGAGCACTTCCATGACGTCAGATGGGTATCTATTTTAAGCCACAGCCCACAATTCCACATGGTTGATACTTGATAACTGAGAGAGTGGAGGCTTCCATTCCACATGCGTGATGCGTTTTGATGCAACGTAACGGATTTCTGGGCCCACCCACCCAATTTGTGTGTGTGAGTGTGTCTGGACTCTGGTCTCTGGGCCCTTAAGCGGCCAAACCAACAAACGGGGTAGTGGTCAATACACGGAAGGGTGTAATTACCAAAACCACCCTCCATTAACGTCATCTCCCTCTGGTCAATGGTCCACTCTTTCCAAACCCGACTTATGTAGATGGAGCTAACAAATAAAGACACCACTTATGGTTGACGTTGAGTCAGTTTGCTTCGACAATTGACCCAACAGGCGCAAATAAAGCTTCTCTAGTAGGGGCTTAGGCTTTTTGAAGGGCTCCCAAAGTCAGAAATCCGGTTCAAGTTCTAAACATTCCGTCCGGTTATTTCAGATTTGCATCCATTTACTTAATATTAAATGTGGTGGATAGGAAATTGGCCACTCTCTCCCTAGGGATGCAATTTAGGTGCCTGTTGAACTGAACAAAGATGCAAAAATCAAGGTTGAATTGGATTGAGACTAGCTTAGTCCAGTTTTAATGTTATATGGCTCATTTTACTTCAATTTCATTTAACAATCGCGTAATGGGATGAGTTAAAAAAAAATCGTTATTTTTCTAATTGATGTTTTAGAAAACATTGTTGATGCAGGCGATTTGAACCATTAAACCTAGGAAGTGGCTACCTTTTTCTGGTCCATTTACCACCAGAGCCTAATAAAAAACGTTGACTTGGACCACTGACCCAAATGAGTTAATCAACGAAGTGTGCGACCAAACAACGATTTGTGGGTTGATATAGGGGTAGTTTCGAGATATCTTGCTATTTGAGATCAGCTCGCCAATAAAGTATGAGGCTCGAGCTCGAGTTTGATTTGAAGTAAAAATTTGAACTTTAATTTGGATCGAGTAAAAAATTCATAAGCTTGAGATCGACTGTTAGCCAAATGGATGGTTGGACCATGACATGTAACCTGGATGTAAAAACTGCTTTGTTTTTAGGTTGATTTTTTGAAACATGGATTTTCTTTATTTAATGACAATAAAGCAGATTCAAGTTCAATATTCAATATTTCAGACTTGATTAGACCTGTCCATTGGCCGGGCATCTCGATGGGTTGGGCCGTCATGGCCGGTTTTTAATTGGGCTTGGATAAAATTTTAGGCCCACGGACTAGGGCTCAGGCTCTAAGCACTGGATCCAACCATTTTCTAGACCGGGCTTGGTTGCTTGAGCTTTCTTAAACAATCCAGGCCCAACATTTTATGTGACCCGGCCCAACCCATGAACAGGTCTAAATTTAATGTTTCGATAATAAGAGATTCGGGATCCCATCCCATGCAGGATCAATTACCAAACTAACCTGCATTAATTAGCCCAATCGTCTATGTGAATCCGGGTTAAAACATTCTAATCGGGGTTTTAAAAACCAGACCAAACATTGAACCATTTTGGGGACTATTCCTAGGTCAAACAGTCCGACCGTTGGGTTCGAATGGATGGCCCGTTCTGATTTTTAAAATATAAATAATTAAAATAAAAATGACCAAAAACCACTGTTCAGGTCGATTGGTCGACGGTTTGACCACCTAGATCAACAGTTCACTGACCAAATCAACAATTTTTTACCCAGGAATGATTTTAGGGTGAAACAGAACCGATTGCCAAACCGGACCTAGGTCAACCGGTCCAACCATCTGGTCCAGTCCGATTTTCAAAACCATGATTCTAAGTGATTCTGATCCCTACATGAAGTATGTTTTGGCACAGTAGTCATGGACCCCACGTATGTTTGTGCGTGAGGTTAGTTCTACTTGGGGGTTGGTCAACCTTTTCACTATTGACTATTTAGATATTTCTCTGATTTTCTACCGGATTTTCATGAATAAAATAAAAATATTGACCTAAATAGAGAGACCAAGATCCGTTGTTTGATCATCCCATGCCCAACTCTGTATTCCAATTTCCAAGTGTTCGTAGCGTGCGGCACACAGAATCACAAATTTATGTTTCCAGCTTTTGCCCATTTAATCCAAAGTTTCCCAAGTCAAATCCGTGATGATCTCCGACATATCACTAGAGTCTAGACCAGAGAGACTACCATTATAATTTATAAATCCAGTAATCCTCCGTTGAATACGTGAACAAAGGCCAGATCATCCAACTCCCGGACCACCATTTTAATTACACTCAACTTGCCAGCTGCATCATCAATCCAATTGGTGCGAATTTGGCTGTCCATGATTAATTAAGTGGACGGTCGCGATCTAGCCCTGTGCATAGTATATTACGCGGAGTACACCCTTCTGATTCATCACTTCACTCCACATAAGAAGAAAAAGTCTCCCTGTTGGAGTTGTGTAAGAGAGAACTTTTCTCCTCATTTATCATAAAATCAAATGAAATCAAGCAAATAAATGAGAGGAAATGACCTAAAATTAGAGAATATAAAGATTCCGAGACCCATTGAAAGAGAATTTAAAAGACGAAAATGCCCTTGTGTGGCAACATAAAAATGTGAAACGCATTTATTTCATTTATTACCAAATTAATAATAGCGGATACCTGGTTGGTTTCAGAGGCAATGCTTTTTCAGAAAAAGAAGGGATTTTGATCTTCCGTCGGTCAGCTTTTGGGATTTCCATAACTTGGAAAGGGGGAAAAAGTAAATTAAATGCTCAATCCAAGGATATTATGGTAACTTTATTATTGCTAAGCTGTTTTACTGGTTCTGTTTTTTCTGGCGAGTGTTTTACTGGTTCGGTTACTTCCGTGTATCTGATCTTTACACTTGTAAATAAAGCTAGAGAAAACTTGGGCAGGAAAAGAAAGGATGGAAGGATGAAAAAAAAAAAAGAAGAAAAGAGAGAAAAAGGAAGGAGTAGATAAGAGAGAATTAGCTTCTTCACCAACTGTACAAAGGAAGTGTTGACAGGTCGAACTTCGTTTTATTGAATTAATAAATCAAATAAATTAGTGGTTTTGATGGACTTTTTCTTAGAGTTTTTCTTCTTCTTTTTTTTTTCAATTGAGAAAAAAAGGGAAAACAGTTAGCTCGAACAGCTGGAAACAGGAGCAAGAACCCATTACCAGAATCGAACTCTGCGGTACTTTCAGAGCAAGTTCTTCGTACTTAACACTCCAATGAAACTAACCCAGAATTTTTTTTTCTTCTTCCTTTAAGGAATGAAATAAATAAAATCTCTGATTCCACCATTAATGGTCGCACTAGAATCAGTTGTTACAAGTAAGTAACAGCACTTAACTCGGAACCAATTCAAAGAAATGAATTACAGTCAGAAAAGAAGAAAAAATAACAGGGTTTTAAAAGAAGAAAGAAAAAAAGCGTTTTTGAGTAGTAGTAGCAGTAGAATAAGAAGAAGAAGAAGAAGAAGAAGAAGAAGAAGGATTTGTAAATACAGAGAACCCAATTTTCCCAATTGTCAGAAGAGCTTAAGATAATCTCAGATCGACTACAGAGGCAGAAAAAATAGATGAAGCTTTTACCTCTACTTAACGTCCACAGCTCTGAGTTTGGATTTGAATCCGATCTAGTAACGCAAAATTCAGTCTTTTTAACATTGATCACTTTATCGGGTCGACGAATTCCGCATCGGAGACCGCCGAGAGTTCGACCTGACTGATATCGTCGTCTTCAAGCGGAGCAGGGAGATTGAGATCTATCAAATTGTCTCCAAATTTAGTAGAATTTGCAGCAGTAGCCGAACCAGAAAGGTGAGATCTCTTGTGCCCACCAAGAGCTTGTCCAGAAGCAAAGACCCTGAAACAAACTGGACATTCATGGATTCTCCGATCGACGACGGAAGTGCCTGCATTACCAAGTTCGGACTCGGCTTCATGGGTTCGAGCAGCAGGGGAGGAAGATGGCGTACAGCCCCTGATCTTCTTGTGACTTGCTCTATGGCCACCCAAGGCTTGATAAGAGCGAAACACCTTCTTGCATGTCCCGCACTGGTACTTCCCCCGAGTCCGAGTCGGAAATTTGAGCTCTTCCGAGTCATCCGACTCGTCAATGGATTTCTCTCCTTCTTCCTCCTCCTCCCTCATCCATATATCTCTCGAAAGCATCATAAGACATAGAGCAACATCCTCTTCGGGAGTAGTATCAGACACTGAGCTTACCGGTTCCGGCTCCGCCGTCGACTCGGTCTTACTGGGTTTGCTCGACCTAGGCTTCTTGAGTTCTGTTCGCTGTTCCTGCTGATGCTGCTGCTCTGCGATGCTCGATTTTCGATTTCGCTTCGATCGTCTCCAAGACGGGTTCCTCGATGACTCAGTCTCGCTCTCCCTGTCTTGAACAACCGACCCGGCATCAACCGCAAAAGAAAACTCAGGATCTACCAAACGAAAGCTCTTCTTGGGATTCTCTCTCAACCCATAATACAGAGCTGCCTTCTCCTCCTCTTCCTCCTCCCCCTCCCCCTCCTCCTCCTCCTCCTCCCTTTCCTCTTCACCGGAGGAGGACGAGGAAGACGACGGCGACGACGACGATGCAGACTCAGTCTCATCTCCGAGCGGATGAATCTGTTGGGCCTTCGGTTGAGGTGGAAGGGTGGCCATGTGTGACCTCATGTGACCACCCAAAGCTCTGCCATTGGCGAAGCGCTTAAAACAGAGCTTACAACTGTGTCTCTCCATTGAACTCAGAAACAGAGCTTCGAAGCACGCTCTAGCTCTGCCTTGTTGCTCTTCCTCTATTTTCTCTCTGAAAGGGTGCTTGAGAAGTATATAGAGAGGGTGGAAACTGTTAGGAGTAGGTGACAAGCATTCCTCCACCAAAAGACACCCAAAACCAAAGTAGCATAAATAATAAATAAATTAATAAAAGTAAAATAAATAAATTAATTTCCAGTATTTTTTTTTTTGAACGGCAGAAAAAATCAAAGAAATAAATAAAAACCAAATAAAACGTGTGCATGAAGGGAGAAAGCCAGACACATAACATGGAAGCCTTGCCGGTTTGCTATTTATTCCCGTTTTGATTTTTTTTTCACCACAATTTTTTAAATTCCAAAAATACCACTGCACCTTACAAGTGGAAAAACAAATGGGCCTCTTGGGCTTTGGTGTGACTCGTTGGGTACATGATCTCGACCTCGACCCGAAATTGCATTTTAGGTCTTTTCGATGAAGACTCCTCAGGGGCATTTTGGGCAATTGAAAGTTTACATGGGTTTGTTGTAACGTCGGAGCAGAGAAGAAAAATCCACGTGTTTCTGAACCGGTTCTTTTTCTCCTTTCTCTTTTAGGGTTTAATTTTAATTTTATTATTTAATTCTTGGCGATTTATTATTTAAGGTTTCTGTTACCTTTAGCCGGTATTGCTAGCGCCAACTGTAACCGTTGTGGCTTCTACTTTATTTAATAACAGATATTAATTAATATTTGGATTTTTGGAATTTTCTAGTTATTTTTATGGGAAGGTAAAAAAAGAAAAAGAAATGGAGGAAAAAAGAATGGTGGGGAAGAGAACAAAACTAACCTTCCTTTGAGAGGGGAGAGTATTCCGTGGAGTAAATGCCGTTTTGTTAGGCGTGGACCGAGTCCTGGTACAGTGAGGGTGCTGTTCTTGATTCTAACGTGCGCTGTGAAGATACGCTCACACCGTGTCCGTCATCTTTGGTTTTAGGATTTGGCACACATCTCGAAGTGGAGCCGTGCTTCCTCTCATGTTGAGGAGAAGTGAGATGAGATAGTGCTGCTGCATTGCATGATGGTACATCTACAAGTACTAAGAGATGTTCTGCGACGTACCCCCCCATCTGACCATGGTGCTGTCTTTACTTGGATATCTAGGTTTTCATTTTTCAATCTGCCACAGGCTTGGGTGGTCTGTATGATACCCGAACGTCTGCGCCCGATACGAAATCCGATCTGATTATTTCGGAATTCGGATTGTGATGTATCTTCGTACTCAGATTTGAATTTTGTAATTGATAACATCCGGTTAAAATTTAAATTTGATTATGTTATGATATTTATTAGTTTTAATATATAAATTTTATATATTTGATGGTTTGCACACCAAAGGATGTACACCTGACCTGGCCTATCTCCCACGTCAAGGGCGTGGGACTGACTTGCATCACACAAAACCACAGGTTGACACTTGACTGTGCGGTTATCCACTACATTAATATTATATATGAATTTTATATATAATGAATTCAGTATATTATATTTGCATTCATTTATTATATATAAAATTTGAAATGATTTAATTTTTATTTTTTTGTATTTTAAAGTGTTAAAAGTAGAATTGAATTAAATCTGAATTCAATACGAATCCATTAGAATTGGAATCCTAGATATCCAAATCCGATCAAATTTTGAATGATAGAATTCAGATTTTGCTGAATCCGATCCAAATCCTATCATCATAAGGTTTGAGCTTTGAGTCTTAACTGAAATTACAACAAGAATATGTTTAGGTACTCTTTAACAATATGGTTTGATTATCTAAGCGTCCGGTTTGGTTTTGATGCCGTTGCTCTAGAAAACGGTGATACATCAGTGCCATGTTTGAAAAAATGGGACTTTCAGGAAATACATGTTTGTTTGAAATCAATTTTCTATATAAAACAATGTTCTAAGCCGTGCTTTGCAAATCGAGAAGACGTGGTTTGGAGCAATGCTGAATTTGGCATTTTCTCATATTGCAGCTCGTTGCTGCCAAGAATGACATAGACTTCCTATAATGGGTACCAGTGTTGAAAACAAACATGGAGTACTATTACCAAACAGAAAATGTTGTTGCTCCAGGAAACGTCCTACATAGCAACAACATTTCAAACTGAAAAAAAAACACCGTTTTCTTAGAAAGTGATGCTGTATCTGCAGCATTGGTGCCAAACATATAATAAGGGTCAATTTTGTTCGCAATCGGAATCGGAATCAAAATTCACAGAATCAGAATCGGAATGGCCCATTCCCATAATATGTTTGGTTTAGACAGGAATGGGAATTGAAATTGAAATCAGCAAGAATGATTTCATTCCCTAAGGAGGGGCAAAGAATAGCCAATCTTTCAAATGGGGGAATGTCATTCCAAAAGAAAAGGGAATGGGATTTCGAATCCTATCCAACCAAACAGTTTAAATCGGAATAGCCATTCCGATTCCGATTCCGGATCCCTATTCTCCTGTTAGATGATCCTAGCTGTTGGCTCTGTGGACTACTATGATGGACAACTCGTATAATCAAAGGACAAGTCCGGATACACACCATGCAGAATTGTGAATTCCATCCCCCCACTATTAGCCCTCCCCCCCTATAAACCACATCTTGCCAGTGAATTTGGCATCAATTCACGGTCAGGATGCGTTTCCCCTGTACTTTGGGACTATAAAATTCTGGTCTGGCCTGATTGGTCATTCTCCCTATAATCAATCCATACTACCATGCATTCAACACCGGAGACTTCAATTCTTGGTCATGAGATACCTGAGATGTCCCAAGACAACACGTACCCGTACCACCTGTAATGGGCTCACAACAGAGCGGGCTGGATCTAACTGTTCACGGGAGAAAGCCCATTATAACTGGCAGGAATGGACGCGTTATTCAGTTCCTGGGCCCGCGGATCAAATGGGCCCTTCTAAGGAGATCACGTGCACTTATTGCATCTAAACCATCTGATAAGTTTCTCATTTGATGTCTTATCATATATGCCTTACTAATGTCTGGAACCTTTCTAACGGTTGTGATGCCCCGATGGGAGAATGTAACCTTACATTCTATCAACAGGCTAGCTTTGCTCATACGATACACCTGGAAAATCTTCGTACTTAATCATAAAAAGCTGAAAAAGGTTCACCCAAATCATGCCCCTGGGATATTAAGAATTCATTTGTCTTACTAGACCAAAATATCAAATTAACCACTCAAACGCAGAAAATCACGAAAGCTAGCCCTCGCCGTTAAACGAAATTACAGAAAACCCAGAAACCGTCAATTTCTGACAAAAAACTGTTAGCTTTTACGTCGCTTCGAAACTTGGATTCTTTCAAATCTCCGCAGTTTGGGTTCGCCCTATTTCACTAATTCTAGTCATTTTTCTTGTCTATATGCCCAAACCGAGGAAATCGATTCAACTGTAAAAACATGGGAAATCTCATAGGATAAGTTTGGTTGGAAGGAAAAAATAGAAAAAGAAAGGAAAATGTAAAAAAATCTTTATAAATTTTATATAAGTTTCCTTATTTTTTTCTTTCTTTTTTTACCATTTCCTTCAAACCAAACATAGTCTTAGGTTTAGCTTAATCTTAGCCGCCGTTAAGGCTGTATTTGGTTTGAAGGAAAAAGTAAGAAAATGTTTCATTACATTTCCCTTCCTTATCCTTCAAACCAAACTTAGCCTAATGTGACGCCAAATGGCATGGTGTAGACGATTCTAATACAAGCTTGGATTTGTGGGGACTAGGAGTCATCGACTCATTGTCGCTTTCGCATGGATGATGACTGTAACTGCATTTATGGCAACCGCCCGATGTTTTTAACAGTTTTTCAGGTTCAGGCCCTACGTTGCCGCGCACTTTAGCAATCTTGGCTTTCTTTTATTATCGTTTTGATGGGGCCCACTCCTTCCATCACGTGCATGACAACCACTGGATTATTATCACGTGTAGATACCATCGTACAGAATCAGCGGTAACTTGTAAGCTAAAAAGACTTGATCACTTGACGCAAGACACAGTGCAGATGCATAAGCGCGCTCTCATCGGATGCCCTCTACGTGGCTATTTCCTATTAGAGAAAAAAAATTAAAAATAATACACAATTTTAGTTGCCTCAAATCTTGTAGCAGCTATTAGACAATGAGTGATGAAGACGATAGGGCGCGTTCAGGACTTCACTCAAGCGAGAGCGCGCTCCCATTGAACAGGATGTAAAGCCTGTGAGTGGCGAACGCGTGGAGACCTATTTGGGGCTCCGATTTCCGATTCAGCTGCCGCAAGCAGAGTGTTGAGTGTCATCGAGGTCGGATCTCGGAACAATGCGGAGGGAGGAAGCGAGTGACGACGGTGTGGAATTGCACCGAACCCGCAAACCGGAATTGACGGAGCACAAAAGAAATGGGGCCCATGCAAGAAACGAGAATCATGGGGACACTTTTCACTCCAACTGTGCATGTCACGTGGCTCCGGCTAGTAGGTAAGTCTACATGGCGCATGTTTGCCACCCTTGCACTGATAAAATAAACACTAGGCGCCATCACTTACAGAAGGAACAAGATAATCACAAACTCGGTCGATGAGACCCACAGTTCAACTGTAGCATTTGGTACAGCAGTACGAGATAACTCGGCGGCACGCAAGCTTTCACCACAGTCGGATGATCTCTACGTGTCTTACCTCTAGGTCGACACGTAACCCCCTCCCAGAAAAAGAAGAACGAAAAAATACGGAAACATACAATGCAGAATTCTGAATTCCAGCCCCCTCCTATAACTAACCCTCTCCCCCCTATAAACCACATTCTACCCGTAAATTTGGCATCAATTCACGGTCAGGATGCATTCCCTACTTTAGACCTAAAAATTTTGATCTGGGCTGATTAGTACTTCTCCCAAGAAGAATCCGTCGTTCGTATGCCTGCCCAACCCAAGAAGGAACAACCCGTGAACACATACTTTTCAATGGGCCCATAGCGAATATGGTGATGGTCCACTAAAGGCTCCCACTCTCATGCAAACTGGGCTCTTCGTATGGGCCAAATTCAGCCATTTCAAATTGGACGTCTTAGTGATGGGCCCCACCTCGAGCGCGAAACCTTGACGATGGGCCTTTTTTCTTTTGAACCAATATCACAGTTGAGATTTTAGACACCCACATAGGACGACAGATCGGTTGGCTGAGAGTGCAGTTCGCGAACCGCATCTCATCCACCACGAACCACATGGACAAAGAAATTAAGGCTGTGTTTGGTTGTAATGTAATTTTATTTGTACTACTACAAATATATGGGAGTGCAAATGAAAAAAAATACAAAATCTCATTTAATTTTATTTTAGATTTTACTTTATTCTGTAGGTCAGAATTACATTCAAATCATTTACACTGGCATTACAAATTTATTTGTATTGCAACCAAACACAGCCCAACTAATTAGACATAAATGAGCATAAAATTGTCAAATCTGCTGTGATCAGTCATTACTGTGTCTGTGTGATCATTAAGTGAACGGTATGGAGCATATCACGCGTGCATTTATGTGCCCCGAGATATATTGAATCACAACAGGGAAACAAGTGTGAAATATCCATGCGTGCATATATGTGATGGTGGGGAACTTGGGATCAGAGTAAGCCCTTTTTTTGGCTCCATTCTGGAGAGTGGACTGAACGTAGGGGTTGCACCCAAGAGAAGCACAGACAAGTGTTTTTGGAGGGGTTAATTTATTTATTAAGAAAAGGAAAAAAAGAAAAACTGAATGAATATATGTGAAACTGACACATTATTATGTCATGGCTGGCATTTCATAGGAAAGATTCTACTTGAAGATAAAGGAGGAGAGTTTATACTTTATACTCTTTAGCATGTCTTTGTCCTTAACGTTGGAGGCAACAAGAATAGATTCATCCTCTTCCCATCTTCTTCTCACCTCTCTCTCTCAAGGTTGAAAAATCCAAGGATGATTAAGTGTGATATTGTTGAAAAATCCAAGGAGGATTAAGTGCCAACTGGACGAGATCAAGGTGTAAGAACGAAAGTGTGTACCGACGTGATCTATAAGCATAAGAAGGATCAAAGGACCGATGAATTGTTTTTTGGATAAGCACTTCGATGCTCAAATAAAAAGAAAGACGAGAGATCGGTCGGAACAAAGTGAAGAGAACAAGCTAGTTTGGACTGAAACATTTGGTGTCAAAAGTCCTTTACCTTGAGGTGAGATGCCTATTTATAGCTGAGCATCCATGTTGTAGTCGGATTAGGTCTATGGGGTTATTGGGATGATGTTGCCCGCCAAAGTGTTCGGGGGTTCCCCCTTCCTCGGCAGAGTGTGCTTCATTGTCCGCATAGAACTCTATCTCCTTAGTGTGCCTTCCCATGATGTGAACGCGTTGGGAGGTGATGACATGGTTTGAGGAAACCGGCCATGGAGCTTGACACGTCGTGACCCCGGCCAACTCAAGTACCACCTAAACAAAGTGGTGCACCAAGATAATATTTAGGGGCTGTTTGGTAACAGCTGAAGATTCTGAACAAAGATACATAATTCGTTGTCTTTTAATATATATAAAATATCCAAGGGTATAATAAGTTAATCTACTTAAATTCACTTTCATAAATTAAGAACCTCCAAACTTCCTTAAAATCTTATTCAGCAGAAAACAAAATAGAAAAATTTTCAATTCAGTTACTTCAGCCGTTATCAGACAGCCCCTAAAGAAAGAAAGGAAAGGAGAGGAAAAGCTTACTGATGATCATAAATGCTAGAAACCCTCAATAGTGTTATAAGGACAATAGTTGTTATCTATCTAATTTGTTTGGTCCACCAGATGATGTGTAGCGTAATGTTTAATTGGTCGCATTTTTTTCAGCAATATAATAATTTGGTGGTCTTGGACGTAAGGATAATAACAAGGACAAATGCATTTAGCTGGCACTGTTGATCTTTAGCCAGCTAACTTTCTTCTGTTTCCTTATTACAAAGTAAAAATAAGTAATTAAATTGAAACTACAAGAATGTGTGGATAATTTGAGAGGTATTAGGTACAGTGGATTGATCAATACAAAATTCATATAAGAGATTATTATACTTTTAAAAATGTTTTGAATTGATCAATACAAATTGTTATTTTTATCTAAATCATCTAATTTTTCACACACATGTATTTTTCTAGTTGAAATGACACTCATATATAATGTGACAATACATATTTCTCACAATTTTGTATTAATCAATCCAAAATGTAACGACAAACCAATGTCACTATACCAAACACTCCCCAGATTTGCAGAAAGCTTTGAGATGTTCTTCTACTTCAGCTTTTAGGTAAGCTAGTAAATATGCACAAGCTAGTAATCTCATTTTTGGGTGACTTTGAATTTTCTATTACATCCATAATTAATTCTTAAAATAACTCCTATTCATCACACTTAAATTTATAATATCTTAGATATGGAAAAATTTTCTATAAATTTTATTTACTTTTAATTTTTATTTCTTAAGTATGACATTATCGGTTGGCCCATTTTACCCAACCAATTGAACTATTATGGTGCAAGTCAAGTGGGTTTGGCCGAGTTTAAGCTAAACCAAGGCCCAACTCCATGCATTCAGCCTAAGAATTACAATTTACAACCAACCGTCAACCCTGATCCATCCAACCTAGGCCCAACCGGCACTAAAATTTAATGTGCTTGGGCTGGGTTCAGATGTAGACATATCAATCAGCCCCACAATAAAATTTGACAAAGTATTTGTATAATTGTATATGCACGTGTATACAAACGTGTCTATGTATGTATGTATGTATGTATGTATGTATACATGTATGCATATATGTATGTATGTATGCATGTATGTATGTATGCCTATGGTCAAACTTGACTTGCACTACTTAAGAACAATGCTTCGCCTAACCTAAAAAACAGAAAAGTCTAATTTTTTTAGCCTAGGCTTACACCTAGGTCAAGGACCAAAAGTCCATGTTTGCCTACCTAAAATTGTGAGTTGGGCTAGTTTAGGCTCGAATTAAGCACCAGTTCAATTTGAATCCCTATGGACGACTGGCCACCAATTATATACAAAAACAAATATCTTTTCAAGTTAGTTTTTTATTCTATCTCCATGATGAATACAAATATTAAAGATGCCGTAAATGTTTTTTTTTTAAAGTTCCATATTTTAATAATTTTTGTCTTTATCTTTTTCAAAACTTTTGTCATTTAATTGTAAGATCATGGGTGACCCATTTGACTTGAAAGGTTGAGTCATTGTCCGATCACTTGTATAGGAAAATGCTTTCGTTTGTGAGTCACTTTTAAATTTTGTATTTCATTTCATCATTAATAAAAATATTTGTTGTTTATTAAATTTTTTGTTGTTTAATATGATAAAATTTTTCTAAAACTTTTATCAATTTTGTGATATGTATATTTTTATTTGATTTTAAATATTTATTATTTCACTATGAGACCATTTGTTGACCGATTTAGCGTGGATGAGTAAGCTATTCACCTGCCACCAAAACAAAATGGTGGTTTGTTTTCCATATTAGTTTTGAACACATGTTTTATATTATTAAAAATAATGGACATAGATTTAAATGGTAGAATTTTGTTCGTGAGAAACAAAATACTTCAAATAAAGTATTCAATGAGATGTGATGAGAGTTAACACGTTAAATAGGAATTTAAATAACATTTTCTACCACACAGTTAGAGGGGGGCCAAATTCATAATTTTAGAGGTGTCTTAGTCAACAAAAGTCCTAGTTAGAATAACAAAACTATTTGGAATTGGTGGAAAAGGATGAGTGGCATATCTGAGAATAGGAGAGAATACATTTTAGAGAAACTTACAATGTTACGCAGCGGATGTGAAAAAATAGAAACCTTAAGACTATGTTTGGTTTGAAGGAAAAAGTAGGGAAATGAAAGAAAAGATAAAGTGTATCCTTAATATGTTCAAGGCTTAACGGCTTGGGAGGTGCATAATCTTGCTTTGAACTTCAAAGATTTCACAATTATCATCGAGGGTGATTCGAGCTTTGTCATCTCTTGTCTTGTCTTCAGTAGGCTTTCCAACCCCGTGGACTCTGAATAATATCATTTTGAGTTTGTTTGGAATTGATTAAGTGTTCATGAAAGGTCTATCCTATTATCATGTGTACTGTGAGGCAAATCAAGCAGTTGATTGATTAGGTCACGAAGTCCAATTAAGTTTTGTGAACTTGCTTTCTTTTGATTTACATAACAATCCTTGGTCCTTAGCTTATATATGTTTAGCTGATTTTTGTGGATATACAACCCCTCCATCATTTGCAATCCTTTCCTTTTATTATAAAAACAAGGAAAGAAATTATAATAAATTTAACATTTAATAGTTCGAATTACATTTTTTTGCTCTCATAATAAAAAAGGCCCATTTAAAACATAAAAAAGTTTTAATAAATTACATATAAAACTAAAGAGATTGTTAAGCAAATTCAATCTTTACAGTTTAGAAAGAATCGCTGATTTGTAAAAATCAAATTCGGAGGGCACATAGGGTATGACTCTGAATCTCTTGTACTTTTTTCAAAATTTTCATACACTTTCATTCAATTTGTGAAAAGTATCAAATTCACATCAATCTTGTATAATTATTAATTAGTGAACATTGATGGAACATCTGTCACACACTGAATAAAAGTACAATAGATCTCAAAAGATAATTTGTCGGGAGAATGACCAATCAGCCCATATCAGAATTTTATAGCCCCAAAGTACAGGGGGAATGCATCCTGACCATAAATTGCTGTCAAATTCACAGGCAGGATGTGATTTATAGAGAGGAAAGGGCTAATAGTAGAGGGGCTGGAATTCAGAATTCTGCATCGTGTGTATTCGTAGTTGTCCGAAATAATTGCAGGTTGCCAATAAGGGGGGTGATTCCTTGTAAAAGGTTAAAGTCAAAGGGCTACATGCAAGAGAACGTTCATGTAAATAAAAATTCTGGACAAAATTAATAACAATTTACTTAAGCTTAGTTTGGAAGGAGTAAGGTACAATGCAAAACCTTACATTTTGTATTATTTTGTATATATTTGAACCGTATATATTTGTATTTGTATTCCTTTCAAACTGAAACTTTTGATTTAGGAGGAGTATAAATATAAATATGTAGTGTAAAATCTTATATTTTATATGTATTGATAATGCATAAATACAAATATATACAAAACACAAAATTTTACACTTTAGGCTCTGTTTGGAAAGAATACAAATATAAATTTGTAGAGTGTAAAACCTTACATTTTATATTATTTTGTATGCATTTGAATTGTACAAATCTGTATTTGTACTCCTTCCAAACTGAGCCTTAGGTTGCGTTTTGAATCAGCGTAAAATGTCATCAATGTAAAAATACACTGATAACGTTTTACACCAAACTAGAAAGTAACTGTTGCTTTTTTGAAAATAGTGATAGGTGGAAGAATGTAAAGTTTTACATCAATAAAATTGATGCAGTTTTTATATCGATTATTGATGTAAAATGATGAATCAATTTTTGGTTATGTATCAATTTTTTGTGCTAAGTACCTCGTCATTTGGTCTGCTTCCAAGAGGTCGATGACTCAGAGGCCAAAGTAAACTTTTGTTGGATGAGGACTAGGATGCCGAGCTGGGGGCAGATTAGGTGCTGATTTAACTAGGTCGAGCTAGGCAGGTTAGGTGCCGAACTGACTCGGCCGAGTTGGGCAGGTTAGGTGACGAGCTGACTGGGCCGAGCTAGGCAGGTTAGGTGACGAGCTGACCAGAGTGCCGAGATGCGTATAAGGTGTCGAGCTGACCAAAGGGCCTATCTACCTATTAGTTGTCGAGCTACCTAGTGGCGAGCTGGATTGATTGTTGAGCTTCGTAGTTCTTTAGAGACCTGCAAGGAATCAATGTTAGAGGACCTGGGGTGGCTAACCCGGCGAGGTCGCTCCGATGCTTAATTACGAGGACCTGGGGTGGCTAGCCCCCCTATGCCATTGGGGTTGGTGCCTTTATATAGGCATTGTTGGGCGTGGGCTTCACGCACCACATCCGAGATTTTCGAGAGGTCACCTAAGTGGTTCAAGATTCCCGGGGGCAACCGCCATGCACGTTGACCACCCTCCGGAACGTTTGGCATGTGGACCAACTTCCAAGGATCGTGGGAGTGTTAGGATATGCATGCCGAATTTGCCGGTGAGCACGTCTCGCAGGTCGCCAGGTTGCTGCATGTGCCAGGCCGCCCTGTCGCGCCTGGGCCAGGCCACCAGGTCGCGCCTACGCTAGGCTCGAGTCCATGGAGGAGGCATCAACCAGCGCAACACCAATCCCGGTTAAAGCAGGTCCGACCTGGGACGAGGAGCCCTGGATCCTCCATGTCGACGGCTCGTCCAATCAGCAAGGATGCAGAGCAGGCATAATTTTGTACGGTCCAAGCGGGGTGAAACTGGAATACGCGTTCCAGTTCGGGTTCATAGTGCCCAACAACGAAGTAGAGTACGAGGCATTAGTCAATCAAGTCAGCGGCGAGTACGAAGCCCGCGACCTCCCCATGGATGCTTATTTGGCCAAGGTCTGAGAGGTTGTACACGGTTTCCTATCCTACTTCATCAGGTAGATCCCGAGATCCGAGAACGCTGAGGCCAACGCTTAGTCCTGGTTAGCCAGCATAAGCAGCAACACCATGTGGACCGTGTACAAAGAGGACCTGCCTCGGCCTAGCATTCTCGAGGGGGGGGGGCAGGAGAGGTCGCTACTGTAGTACAAGCAGAGCTGAGCTGGATTGACCCATTTGCGATTTATTTGCTTCACGGGAGCTTCCCTGCAGATCGTAATGCGGCCCGAAGGGTAGAGCGCCAGTAAGCTAAATACGTCATTATAGAAGAATAATTGTACCAGAGATCTTTCACCCTACCCTACTTGCGCTGCTTGCAACCCCTCAGAGGCCGAGCTCGTTCTCCGCGACACCCATAAGGGCTTGTGTGGCGGGCACTTTGGGGGTAGGGCTCTCGCCCAGAAGGCGTTGCGACGAGGGTACTACTGGCCCAAAATGAAGGCAGACGCACTCGAGCTCGTCAAAAAGTGCGACAAGTGTCAGAGGCACGCCAACATCCATAACCGACCTGCTGCCGACCTCAAATACCTCACCAGCCCATGGCCCTTCACACAGTGGGGAATCGACATTCTTGGCCCATTCCCACCAACGACAGCACAGAGGAGATTCTTGGTGGTAGCAGTGGATTATTTCACGAAGTGGGTGATAATCACGGCCCGCAACATACAAAATTTCTTCTGGAGGAATATAGTATGTCGCTTCGGGCTACCTCGAGTACTCATCTCCGACAATGGAAAGCAATTCGAGGACATCAAGATCCAGAATTGGTGTGTCGAGATGGGAATACAACAGAACTTCACCTCAGTAGCACATCCCCAGGCAAACGGGCAAGCGGAAGTCACCAACAGAACCATACTCCGTGGACTGAAGGCTTGCTTAGCCCGAGCCAAAGGAGTGTGGGTAGACGAACTGCCCAGTGTGCTATGGGCCTACTAGAATACCGTCAAGACCACCACGGGTGAAACCCCCTTCAACCTCACTTACGGCACAGAAGTGGTGATCCCAGTAGAGATCGAGGTACCAACATTGCGCTTGGAGGCCTACAACGAGGAGACAAATGATTACGTGCTCCGTACCAACCTCGACCAGGTGGAAGAAGTATGGGACCAAGCATACATTCGAACAACAACCTACTCGAAGAGAGTGCCTAGATACTATAACGCCCGGGTCAAGAAACGACACTTCCGTGTCGGCGACCTGGTTCTTCAAAAGGTTATGGTACCTGAGCCCGGTGCGGTAAGATTGGACTGAACTGGGAAGGTCTGTACCGAGTAAGACGGGTACTCGGGGAAGGTACGCACGAGCTCGAGACCTTGGAAGGAAAACAGGTACCTCGAGCATGGAAAATTGGCAACCTTAGAAGATACTACATATGATCGCCGAGCTAGAGAGAGGACTGCGAGTCACTCCCAGAAGCCCAAGGGCCTTGGTACCAAGCTGAAATAAGACCTCGGCACTACGATAAGTCCTACTCGCCTCTTCGGCATGGGCAGACAAATCCCAATCGCCTCCTCGGCATGGGCAGAAAGTCCCAATCGCCTCCTCGGCATTGGCAAACAAGTCTTAGTCGCCTCTTTGGCATAGGCAAATCATCCCCCACGCCTAAGGCATAGACAGTTCGGGTATAAACCCTACGAGGTTTAGCCCAGTTCGGTATATTATAATAGGTTGAACCCACTAGCTCAAAGGGACAAATGACATATAAGCGAGTAGCCCGTTTGCAGACTGGTCGGGTATATACCCTACAATGTCTGCTCACTTCGGCATACATTATGCGAAGTTACCCCTACTAGTAGTCCAGCTCGATAGCTCGACAGTTCGAGGTAACCTCCACTTGGAAAAACTCTATCAGTTATCCTTACTTGTTGTCCATCTCGGTAGCTCGACAGTTCGGGGTAACCTATACATCTACTTCTACTTGGTTAGTTCGCCAGTTCGAGAGTTATTTAAACTTTGAACATTTTTGAACAAAAAGATAAGTCAAAAGTGTATTTCTTTAATATAAGAGTTCGGTACAAAAAAAATCACTATAGACCGAGCTCGGAGGCTCGGGATATACAACATAGAAGATAAGTCTATTCATCTTGGCGCTCTTCGTCCTCGTTCGAGGCCTCAATAGGTGGGTCCACACTCTCGTCAGCACCAGTCTCTTCGATGTCGATGAGCAGCTTGCTATCACTTTCTGCCTCGGAGTCTAGATCTTCGGTAGCTTTGACAACCATTTCATCTGTGACCCTCGAAGTAGTAATGGCAATCAGGTCGAGCTAAGGGAATTCGCGTCGGGTCAGCCACCTATTGAGCTTCAAGCCCTTGCAATAGCCTTCTGTCCCTGCCTCGATCAGCTCTCCACGAAACTCCTTCGAGGTTTTGTATTCCTCGACGGCCTTGGTCTTGGCCTCCACCACTGCCTGGAGGAGTATCTCAGTCCGCTCCTTCACGAGGGCCTCGAGATTCTCTACCTCCTGCTTCAACACTGCCTTTTGCTCCGCGAGCTCCTCCTTCTCGAACATCATCAGTGTAATCAACTCTTTTTGATCTCGCGCATCTTTCTTCAACTGGTTATTTTTGTTGCAGGCCCGGTTTAGCTCGGTGTGAGCCTCGCTAGACGAGGACTCAGCTGCAAGAGCTCGCTTCATGTTTAATTCGGACTTGTACGTCATAGCATGTACAGCGGAGTTCACCTGCCAAGAGAAGAATAGTAGTTAGTACAAAAAAAGTTTCAAGTGCAAAATTGAAGAAGTCAAGACAGAACTTACCACCATATAATGGGTAGCTACTCGAGCTCCGAGCTGAGCGACTGACAGCTCGGCCCAGTTAGCGACCTCCTCGGTGTATACTGCACTCTTGCTCTTGAGAAGGTTGTACTTCAGAGTCAGGATGCTCCAAACTAAACCTGTTCATGGGCCGGGCCGGGCTTTTAGTGTTCATTAACGGAAAAATAATAGGCCTGAGCCCGAGCCCGGCCCGACCAACGGTCCTAGAACTTGGGCCCGAGCCCGGCCCTGATAAAAAGCCCGAAGCCCGAGCCCAAAGCCCGACCTAATAAAAGAAATTAAAAATTTTCCCTAAATTATCTATTTTAATTCAGATGTTTTTCCCCTATTTAAATTAACACAATTTTACATTCTTAAATCAAAAAAATTATTAAAATGGAAATCACATAACCCATTTTAATTTCATTCTTTTTTTCTTACAATCAAGTGAATCAACAACCTTCTTTAAGGTTGTTTAATATATTCCCTGTTGTTTGGTTGTTTCTATACAACCAAATCAAACCTGAAGTAAAACACATAAGAGGCTTAAGTGCAAATCATATAGGTTCATATTCCTACAAATAGCATCACACACTAAAACTAAATTCATATAACTTCAAGTTCTTGTTCCTCCAAAGTCATAAAAAAATAATCTGAATAAGACAAACAAAATCCATAAAACATGTCCTTCATCCATCCTTGAATTCACTAACAAGATGGAATATTATAACTCTCAAGTTCCAAGCCATTCTAAAAAATAAAATAAAAGACTTCATTGHCCATATRRCMATATCAAATAAAACATGTTCTAGGCTTCTAGCCATCTCCATTCATTCTTGAATTCACCAACAAGATTGAACATTCCAACTTCCAAGTTCCAAATCATCATACAAAAGAAAATAAGAGATAAAATCAGTACCCATGTCACATATGTAGTTTGTTATCATGTCAAATGACAAATAAATAATGGAAATATATGTTATTATAATACCTAAAACATATCGTCAAGTTCAACATTTTCATCATCATCATCATCACTACTATTTGATTCTCCATCATCTTCTAACAAGCTTGATCCTAAAGAAGCCCCTAACAGGTCTACTCGGTCCATGAACAAGTCTACTCCAAACTGCTTCATCGCTGCCCGAAGAAGCGGCAGCCGCAGGGTGGGCTCCAAAGATGTTGCCTCCTTGGGCGCAAGGGGCTGAGAGACCCTTCCTGGTTCCTCCTTAACCAAATTGATAATTGGGGGTTGCTCTGCGAAGGGCTGCTCGGGCTCAGGGACGGTAACCTGCAGAGACTCGATGTGAGCTCTTTTGGCAACTCGCTTCTTCTTCCCCTTCATTCTACCAAGGAGTTCGTTCGCAGGGAGTTTCATGGTTGCTGCAACAAAAGCAAAACGTCAAAAACAGTATCAAAATAAAACAAAGGCAACAGAACAAGTAATGACCTACCACAACTCAGACCGGCCTGCACAAGCTTGTCCTCAGTCACGCAATCCACAAACTTGAGACCGAGCTTCGCCCAAGACTGGAGTGCTTCCCTTGTCTTCAAGTCCAGCCTGACACCGGGATCCTTGATGACCTCCCTCCAGTGAGTCGGGAAAGGCCACCTCTCAGTGTTACGTACCAAAAAGTAGCCCCTTTTCCAGGCTGAGACCTTGTTTGGGAGTCTGTACAAGAGCTTGTGGTCCAGACGAGGGGACAAGTAGTAAGTCCGCCAGTGCTCGTTTAGAACACAAGAGGAGTTCTTCTTTATTGAAAGGATAGGAAAAAAATATCAAGATCAAAGGGCAGGTTATAGTCATGGAAGAGCGAGATGGTTCCTACTACATTGCGGATGGAGTTCGGGTGCAACTGATCTATGGTAATGTTAAAAGTTTAATGACTTCGACGAATAGGGGGTGAAGTGAAAGACGAAAACCAGCTGCGATCTGCTCCTCGGAGATCACAATCTCGTCGTGACCGTGCTGCCAAGGAAAGTTACCTAGGGGAAGACTATAGACATGGTTTCTCGGAGGCCTATACCGAGCTACTAAGGTCTGGAGCCTGTCCACTATCATCGTCGACGAGCCAAAGTTATTTGGATGCTGACCTCGGTGCAAGGTGGACGTCAGACCACCGGAGGCCTGTCGCACCTCCCGGGGTGATTCCACCTTAGGAGGACCGTGGACCGCTTCTTGATCCGAAGTAGCTTCTTCGGTGAGGCGATCTACGACTTGAGCCGAGGTACCCACCTCGGCCCCAGCGGATTCACCGCTCCCATCTAGGAGACTATCAAAGCTAAAACTGGACATGGAAATGTCAACTGAATCAGAATGGAGAGCTAGGGAAGACTCACCAAGGAGAGACTAAACTGAAAGAAGACACCGAACTGGAGAAATCGAGCTATGGAACTTGAACGTGACCTCAGATCGAAGGCTAGCGAATTTGTGGTGAAGCAAATGAGTTTTGGGCCCCCTATTTATAGCCGCTATGTCCGAAAATCAACGGTCAAGATCGAAGCAATCCAACGGCTCCTACGAAAACTGGTTGCGCGACCCTCGAGGTTGAAATCGGTTTAGCGTGTTTTTTAACCTCCATGGAGTTTATAGATCGTGTGACATTCACGCGTAGACCAGACGCAACCTAGTTTATTCCTTGGTGAGTCGGGCAGCCGAACAGGTCCGACTAGCGATTCGCCCGACAAGCCGCCTGGACCTCGGGCCAAATCCACATGGACTCGTCATGAACACCCTGCACCGGGT
>NW_010729095.1:3364858-3423922 GCF_000365185.1 Nelumbo nucifera | reverse complement strand
AGGTCCGACTAGCGATTCGCCCGACAAGCCGCCTGGACCTCGGGCCAAATCCACATGGACTCGTCATGAACACCCTGCACCGGGTCATGACCCCTGGCTCAGGGAATGGGGGGCAATTGATGAAGGGTGGTTTGGCCCGACCTGGTAAAGAGGGGACACATGGACACGACCTGACCAAGATACAACAACTTGGCCTAACACGACCAGTCCACAGTAGATCGAGCTCGGATATTCAGCCACCTCAGGATAAGACAAGGTCACCTCGAACGAGATCACCTCGGTACCAGATCGCAACAGGATCACTTCAATCCCAAGGCACTTTGGCATTCAACTCAGTTCAGAACCTAAAAGCATCAGCTCGGGGATACCAACTTCAGATTACTACGTGGTGACAACGGATTCCGAACCACACGGGATCACACTGTGTAACAACTAGCATTATCTCCTCCCCGCCCGATTCGGGCAGAATTGATAAGCCTTATCAATCGGCAACGTTATCCCTCAATTAACTTGGGAATGGATCTCATCATGACGAGGATCCCAGAACCACTCCGCGAAACTCGCGAGGACTCAACTATATAAAGACACCAACCCCGAGGGCACAAGGTAAGTGTGATTTCTCTGCTCTCTAGCTCTCAATACTCTTAGCAATTTTCAGCTCGCAACAAGTTTGCTAACTTAAGCATCGGAGCGTCCTCGCCGGGTTAGCCACCCCGGGTTCTCTGATTCTCCTTTTGCAGATCAACCTAGTCCGTCGTCCGCTTGGAAGCCAGATCACCTCCATGCTGGATGATTCATCAATTGGCACGTCTGTGGGAAACGCTACAAAAAGCTAAGTTCTCATCCTCCGAAAGGCTAAGTCCTCTTCTTCCAAAAAGCTAAGTTCTCACCTTTTAGAAATTAAAAGCTCTCACTTTCTAGTTTCTATTTTTTATGAACTCAAAGACTAGGCAGGAAGTTGATGGCCAACAAACTAAGTAGCTCTACCAACTTTGTTTCAACTCGGATAAAACCTCATCTGTCCTCTTCGCGATGTACCCTCTACAGAGATGAGCTCTTTGTGGCTTCCACGGGAGTAGGCAGCCAACAGACTGCATGGACACCCCTGCCGGTCGAGCCTTCCAAGGCTCCCGTGCGAGCTGATGACCTAAAGTTAGTAGTGCTGCCCCAGTAGATCGAGCTCCGAGTAGCTTCTTGTAGGAGTGGGTAACCGACGTCACTAACGAGGCTGATGCAGCGCAGCCGTAGCTCTAAGGTGCCGAGCTGATAAAAGACCTTGGCACCACATAAGACCCATTCGCCTCTTCGGCATGGGCAAAATCAATGATCATAGAGAGTGGACTATGAGTCGCTCCCAGAGCCTAAGGAATTGACCGATGCTTATGAGCTCATTGAATTATTCATTCAAGGCCAAAAGGAGCAATCTACTCCCTTCGTCGAGTTACTTTCAGCTCAGGAGTGGGGGGCAAATGATGAGGGCGGATTTGGCCTTCCACTGACATGGTGACACATGCCACCTCGGAACAACTAAGTGACACCCGGAAACCACTTGGGCAACAACTTGCCTTAGTAAAGTTGTGGTGTCCCACCTGGCGGCCTGGCACAGGCACGACCTGGCGGCCGGGCACAGGCATCGACCTAGCGGCCTGGCCCAGGCGCCGAACTGGCGGCCTGTCCTAGGCGCAAATTGGCAGCCTGCCTAGGCGCGAATTGGAGGCCTGGTCCAGGCGCGATTTGGCGGCCTGGCCTAGGCGCAACCTGGTGGCCAGGCCCAGGCGCAACCTGGCAGTTTGGCCCAGACGCCGACCTGGCGGCCTAGCACAGGCGCCAACCTGGCGGCCTAGCACAGGCGCCGACCTAGCGGCTTGGCCTAGGCGCGAACTGGTGGCCTAGCACAAGCGCTAACCTGGCGACCTGCGAGACGTGCTCGCCGACAAATTCAGCATGCATATCTTAACACTCCCACGGTCCTTGGAAGTTGGCACACGTGCCGAACATTCCGGAGGGTGGTCAACGTGCATGGCAGTTGCCTCCAGGAATCTCGAACAACTTAGGCGACCTCTCAGAAATCTCGGATGTAATGCGTGAAGCCCACGCCAAACAATGCCTATATAAAGGCACCAATCCCAATGGCATAGGGGGGAAATAAGCATATTCTACCTCTCATACTTTGTGATTTTTAGCTTGCGGTCTACTATGAGAGTATTGAGTTAAGCATCGGAGCGACCTTGCCGGGTTAGCCACGCCGGGTCCTCTGACATTGATTCCTTGTAGGTCTCTAAAGAACTACGAAGCTCAACAATCAATCCAGCTTGCCACCAAGCGGCTCGGCAACTAATAGGCAACTAGGCCCTCTGGTCAGCTCGACCCTCTAGTCAACTCGTCACCTAACCTGCCTAGCTCGGCCCAGTCAGTTCGACACCTAACCTGCCCAGCTCGGCCCAGTTAATTGGGCACCTAATCTACCCCTTGCTCAGCATTCAAGTCCTCATCCAACAAAAGTTCACTTCGAACTCTGAATCATCGGCCACTTAGAAACATTCCAAATAACGAGATATTTAACACAAAAAATTGATACATAATCAAAAATTGAACCGAAGTATAATTTATGTTGATAGTAATCACACCCTCTTGATTTAAATAGCTTACAAATGCAGCATTATGTATTTTCCCAACTCAGCCGTAGTTTCAGAAATCGTATTTTGTACAAATATCACAATAAAACGCCCACGTCGAGAACTGAGAAGATATAAAAAGTACAAAGGAAAAGGAAATTTTTCATGGGTATTGCACTTATAGACCTTAATTGACAATGACTTTCCTTTTAGAAATCTACGCACAACGTGGAGTTTCGAAGAGAAGGACAAACTTATTGAAAATGTAAAAATAATTTTTCGGAGTGATCTTATTTATTAATGTTGCTACTTAGGATGGGGTTGAGGTCAATAAGGTAATTTTGTTTCTGATCGAGATGTTATTTCAAGGGCAAGGATTTTAACGATTAAGTTAGTTAAGGCTTGATCGGGGTTAGATCAAGTATGAGACAAGAGCTCAGACGAAGTCACTCGAGAGAGGGAAAATTAGAGAGTAAGAGTAGACTAGATGCCTTACCTTGAAGCTGTGCACCCCCTTTTATACTTGATTTTGCCATAATCTCATCCAGTCGATGCCATGTAGCATCATCCTTTCATATTAAGATCTGTGACCCACTTAAGTGCAATGCATGGGACAAGAACAAATATATTATTACATTTATGCATATAGATTTGTCACACATTTTCTTTTCTTTTTTTTATTTATTTTAATTTATGTTTGGTGATGTGCCGGAATCCCCATAGGGGCCATTTAGGATCATAGCACAAATCCATAAACCGTTCCACACCCAAGCCTGGATCTCCCGCAAGTAAAAGGTAGGTTCACATAACATCCAACCACACATTGGGAATATCACATGTATACATAATGTATGACAGAATTCTCATACTTTGAAAGTGTGTGTAGAGTTTTTGCTTACGAGGAATCCCGTTGCTCAAACAAACCAACAACCGTACCACGGAGTTGCGACATTTGAGTCTAGGAAAAAAAAAACCAAAAGGAATTTTTCTGTCTTACCAGACAGTACCTAGCATATTCTATGGTAGATGAAGTACTGGCATATTCTTCTCCACAAATCATGCCCGTTAAGGAAACTTAAAGCGAATAATTTGGCAATTTTTTCAAAGCATATTCATGTGGCCAAGTATCTCATAACCAAATCAATTTAGCTTTTAGTGTCTGTCAATTTGCATTTTAGAATAAAAATCAGGACTACAATGTCCATAATAACATGAAAACATGGTTTTCATTTATCTAGAATAAAAATCATGACTACAATGTCAAGCATGGTTCAAAGCATCAATACTCTGGATATGCAAAAAAGCATTTATCTAGAGTTTTAATCATCAGTACTCCTTTGATATTTTTTTTTTTTCAGTTTGGAAAATTCACAAATTGATGTTATTAGGACAGACATTAATGTTTAAGCCTATTAAAAAGTTGTAACTATTGTTTGAATCCTGATTTCATCCTAACGCTATCGTCATAACATTCGTACATTCGTGCATTGGGAACATTTCTCATGAGTCATGAATGAAAACATACAAGTAAAGAGGTGTTTCCGATGGGCGGCAGCTAGTGTTATGAGGATGGTGTAGGGACCAATTTTGTGAGGACAATCCAATCTCCTATTGTTTATGCTAATGTTGCAGTGGTTTTTATTTCCACAAACAAAATCAACTCTATTGTCGATACTTTGAACTATGATCACAATTAAGGTAAAAAAGAAGAGGAAGTGTTGGTCAACAAACACAGTCAATACTCTTTTGACTGTGTTTGGTTTGAAAGAACTTTCCTTCAACTTTTTATTAGGCCATATGGGTTATTCAATGGGATTTTGATTCCCATTGATCAAAAATTATATCTTCTTTTTTTAAACTTATGTGGGGACCAGGGAAAGGTTATTTTCCTGGGAAGTGATACCCATCTCCTAGGTGGGTAAATAGCTTTCCCACCTTATGAGAAAGTTGCCAACACTTGAAAGGGACAAAAATGCCCATTGTAATAATGGATTTTTATGGATAAAATGATCATTACTTTATTTACATGGAAAATAAAAAACATGAGTAAATGCACTTACCTGGTTAAATCTTTCCTGTGATACAATTACCTGGATAAGTGCATTTACCAGGGTAAATAACTTACCGAAATGTGAATGGGGCCTAAGAGAAAAAGAAAATTGAGGAAAAGTTTCTATTTCTCTCTCAACCCAAACATAGCCTTGGAAGAATATTTCAGTGTAGGTATGTAAGGGTGTCCATGGACCGGTTTTGGATTGGATCCCATCCAAACCAAAATCAATTTGGACGGATTAGACAGACAACAAAATTACAGAAAGCTTTCTCACATTGAAGATGTTGACATCTTACTGTTCCTAATCTTTCCGACCCAACCCTAGTTCAAAAAATCAAATAAAATAACTATTGCAATTTATAAACATGTGTAGAGGTTCTCAATGTATGTTCACAATTACATCATCTGAAATGGAGTCGTTTCAGTTTTCAGGAGAAAGAGAACCCATCGTATTTTGATAGAGTTGTATTATTATTACAGCGGGAGAAGTGCTATATGATGACGTGTGCTCTTTCCCACCTTTCCCTTCCTTTCCTTACTTTTTTTCCTTCAAACCAAATAAAGCAATTAAAATGCCACATAATCTATTCAAGAGGTTCCAAACACAGCATTGATGTGTCTCCCATAACTCTTCAAGGCTTCAACAATCCAAGTCAGATTTACGAATATAATTAATGCTAATTGATCCTAGGTGGTGCAAGAACTAAGGTCGTAGTCAGATAGTCATTTTCAACAGGGCGGAGCCGAGGTGGAAGGATGAAGTCGCGCATTGAAATCTGCAAACAAGAAAATGTCAGAGGCCCGAGGAGTTGTCCCCGGGTAGATATTTTGATGCTCAAGTCAATAGAAGGCAGTAGGTAATTGGGCCGAGCAATTGAAGAACAATGTTGATCCGAGCAATATAACAGTATGAGAGTTAGAAGTTGGATCCCTTACCTCGAGCGGGGAGTGCCTTTTTATAGTCGAAAGTTTGTGTCCTGATCAAATTAGACTTCTGGGGTTTTCGGAATGAGGTTAACCGCCGAGGTCTTTGAGATGACTCATAATCCCCAGCAGAGTTGTCTCCATCCTCTCCTGTCCTTGGTCGTGCTTATCTACATGATGTGGAATCGATGTGGTTGGAAAGATAAGGTGTGGGCCATAGAAATAGAAACAGCACAGTGCCAACATGGCCGAGGTGACTTGGCGGCCACATGGCACCCTGAGCCAACTCAACAATAGTATAATTGTGCTTCATTATGAAATAAATAAAGCCACCTTCACTGTAAGATGGTTTTTCTTTAAATCATAAAATGACCTATTCTTATCTCACCTTTCTTTGCCTCCCACAAATGGTTCATTTTAGGGTTTCTTCATGGCAAAGTCACAAGAAATCCATAAAAACCCATTCGTAGATTAAACAGAAAAATCTAGCTGATGATAATTTTGAACAGAAAACCGATTTCCAATTAAATTGCTAAGATGTCATGACTCATGATGGCATCATGGATGTATTATTGCACCTGGATCTCAGTAGTAGTATGGATTGAAGTTTTAAATATTTAAAAAGAAAATCTTTATATCTATGTTTCCATATTGATGGGGTGTAAACCACCCCATAGATGCTGATGTGGGCAACACCTGGCCGAGTGATGCAACCAGCCAACGTGGAGAACAATGATGTGGACAACACCTCACCTTTTACAAATCAAATCATGGGCCCGCAGCCTGCTTTCTTAAAATTCGAAGCTTGCAAAAAGGTTCCATTGGCGAACGCTCCACAGAAGACGAAATGGCTTTGAGTTGAAGTGAACAAACCACCATCTCACTCTACGTGTCAACTGGATATCTTGCTAAGTACTTAAATTTAGTACGAGCGTTGTTAATGGAGTTGGGCTTCAATAAAAATCCTTAAAGCCCACTACGTCTGCATGGCCCATTTGAAGCCCTACTTGGGCTTTTGGAAACAAGTAGATGTTTGTATGGCTATAGCTTGGGATGACCTCTATATATATATATATGCTAAGCCCATTCAAAAATTTACAAAAACTCAACTCAGCCCAGTATCAGCAGTATCAGTATTGGGCTGATATTGGGCTAAGGCTTAGCTTTATGCTTTACCAACCAAAGTACCAAACCCAAGCTCATCGGTTCCTCGTTTACCGGAGGCCGGAGCCAGCTGACAAGCCGACAGCCCTTCCGGAATTTTTTTTCTGTAGTACAAATTGCCACGTGGCAAGTAATTGTTGGTGAATATAACACTTGCGAGAAATTAGGTAAAAAGAATCGACGAAGACGTGCTTTGTCCCACATGCATTTCACAACCGCTCTTGCTGGTCCAGTGGTCCGTGTTCGTAGGTCAAAGTTAATCCAACTATAGCTATTTTTCAAGTCTTGGTGGGGAGACAATTATGGTTGCAAAGCTATTCCTTGTTTGGCAAGTGCAGTTTATGATCTGCACTACAGACAATATCTTATTTATATATTCAGTTGAGAGTCAACCGTCGTTTGGACAGATATTTTAGAGCCTGTCCTTAGCTGTACAAATGGCAAACAAACCAAGGAGTTGGTCCCACTGAAGATTCTTCTGGAGCCAATTCAGTAGAACTGATTCTTCCAACCAATCAGGTGCTTGTTTTCATTCATCCACCTCCCATTAATTCTGAATACTGATCACATGGTAACAGACAAACAGCTCTTATTCTCTCGTACTGAGTGGAAATCCTGCACTACTTGAGAAGAAACGAGAGTTGAGACTAGAGAGTTTTCGATTCAAGACTGTGGATCAATGGATTTTAGAACAGTGGGAGTACTCCCTACTCTTAGAGGTTGAAACTTGAGATTGAATTAGGTTTGGATCGCTTTTGGGTTTGGTGTGGGAACGTAGAAATAGAATACACGCCCGGCAGAGGAAGAATGTGAAGTCTTCAGTCTTCACTGTGCGACGACAAGAAGCAAAAGAGGACATTGGAGACGAAACTCATCACCACAAATCAATGAGACATTATATTCAACTGATGAAGCAAAAGACTACTAATACTCTCTCCCAAGTCTCGTCTTGCTCTGTTCCCCAAGTAGCTTTGTTTCCCAATGAATTCACAGGAGAAAATCATTTTTTATTCAGAAAATAAAAAGAAAATAAAAAGAAAAATATGTGATCAGAATCCAGCCAGGAATCGTGGATGGGACTTTCTCATGGACCCACCTGAAAGAGAAATTACAAAAATAGTAACAAGAATCGTGGGTTTAGGTTGTTGAATCTGTAATTACAGTTGATACAAAAAATACACAGTGAGGATGCTCTCTTGATTCAAACCTTTTAGGGGTCACCACCACCCCCATTACCTGTTGAACCAATTCCCACCTGCAACCATGGAGAGGAACCACCACCCATGCTCATGTCCTTTAGCTCACTAAGCTTTGCTAGCTTGACCTTACTGTCTGCTTCATCATCCACGTTGAGCACCGATGTATTGGCGTTGGTAGTGGTGGTGGTATTGTTATTGTTGTCCTCATTGTTATCTTCGTTGTTCAGGTGGGCGTGGGGAGGATGATGATGATGATGATCAGAGTTGGTGTTGGTATCAATGCCTATCCAAGGCTGTAGAAAAATCGCCGTCGGGACATCAAAGCTTAACGGGTTCTCGGGATCCTGCCGAACTCCGGCGATGTCGTCGACAGGTGCAGGGAGGTTGAGATCTAGAGGCTCCGACTTGTTGAACTTGGGTCTTTGATGGAGCTGTTGGGTTTGGTCTTGAAACTGATGAAACTTGGCGATGGAAGATGTATCCGGGGAATTAGAGGTGACCCAGTGACACCGTTTGTGGCCACCTAAGGCCTGGCCGGAGGAGAAGACCCGATGACATATAGAGCACTCATGCACCTTGGATTTTCTCTTGGCCGGGATGGCCAACGGAGGTTGTGAGGCCTGCTCGAAGGGTAGAATTGCATTAGACTTAGTGGGTATCAGGAATTCGTCGTGGGTGATGACATCTTCTTCGACGAGGCTCTCGTCATGATCGTCGAGCCTTGCAGCGAAGCACCCCTTGACCTTCTTGTGACTGGCTCGATGGCCTCCCAATGCTTGGTGTGAATTGAAAACCTTCTTACAAGCTTTGCATTCGAACATCCCTCTGGCAACCCCCTTGGCCTTCTCGACGATATTACTGGCGGATATTCGGTTGGCACTGGGGACTGGAACCACCACCCCGACTGGGTTCCGCCGCTCCTCCTCCTTGCTAGCGGAGGCGCACGACTCCTCAGTCTCGGCCACGAGAGGATCGACCCTTGCCGTCGATAGCATCACAAGGCAGTTGGCAAGATCCTCCTCCTCGCTCGACGGGCAATTGGAGTTGGAATTGCCCACTTTAGTCCGCATCGACCTCCTCCGTTTAGACCAACCACACCCCCTCCGTCCTGCACCGTCTTCATCGTCGGATCCCGGCAACGGCGAGGACACAAGAGATTCCACGTCCTCGGAGCTACATTTGCCGTGTTCAAGGAATGATTTCCATGAAGAGAACTCCTTACCACAGTTCTCACAGATCCGACAGCTCTTGAGCCGGTTGGGGTTGGTCCTCAATGCATACATGCGCTTGTTGCCGGGGGGAGTATTCCCTCCTAGCTTGTCCTCCCAATCGCTAGCTTGGTCCTCATCTTCCATCTGTCCGGCCTCGTCTCCGATACCATGGGCTCTCATGTGACCTCCTAGAGCTCTGCCACACCCAAATCCCTTCTTGCAAACCCGACAAAAATGCTTAAAACCTGGCTGTTGATCCACAGTCATAGCCATATGTAACAAACCTTACAACTGGACAGAGAGGGAGAGAGATGATTTGGGTTTTTTCTTTTTTTTTTTTTTTTAAGTGTAGAAAGAAGAAAAAGGATGTTCTTGTACTAGAGGTTGCTGTTGGGTTGTATGGTGTAAAGGGAATGGTGTCTAAAGTAGGGGAGTCCTAGTTTTTAGTTGAGCTATTGGTTTGTGGTGGATGAGAGAAGAAGAATGGAGTGTAAGTTGAGAGAGTGTGTGACAAGTGGAAGGACGGTAAAGAGAGGGAGACTTTTTCTCCGGTTGTGGTGGTGGCGCCGCCGGCGGTCAACCCCACGGACGGACGGAAGGACGGTATGTGATAGGTGTTTGTGTGTGTGTGTTGTATGTCTCTGTGTAAAGAGGTGTTGGGAGTGAGTGCATGTGTGTGTACGAGTGTTTTCCGTCCGTCCATCAGTCTGAGTGAACAAAGAGTGGTTCTAACTGCCAACCTATTCATATCCCTTCAATTCCAAGCCAAGAAAACTACCTTGCTTCTCCTGCTCTGTCGGTTGGTCTATGCCGCTTTTCCACACAAATTTCTCCCAATTTAAGCTACTAGTAATTAAGCACGTGTACTATACGTATAATTTTTTTTATATTAATTATTTTAATTTTAGATATATATTAGTTGAGATAGAAATTGAAAATTAATAAAAATAATAATATGGTTAGAAATAAACTTAAATACTTGGACTAAATGTGCATGGTGCATCTTCAAAAATTTTAAATTACAGTTATTATTATTATTATTACTACTACTACTATTACTACTACTATTGCTACTAAATTTTGTATTCTATTTATGTCTTAAATAAAATTAATTTTTATTTTAACATTTATTTTGATTTAATATGATGATTATATAACATTAGAAATGTTCCAAAATTTCTTTGACAAAACTCTATACTTTTTTTATCTTTTGTGTTCTATCATTTTTAAATATTTATTATTCAATTATGATATCATGAATTTCTTTGAAAAGTTGGATCATTGACCCACCATTTAAATAAGAAAATAGCTTTACTTTTGGATCAATTTTAAATTATATATTTCAGCTACATTATATACATAATTTTTACTTGTCACACTTAATTTTTGTTTGACATAATTAATATATAATTTTTTATGTATTATTTTGATTACTTGTACTTTTTTATTATTTTTTAAATATTTATTATTTAACTATTATACCGTCGATTAATACATTTGACCCAAACCACTAACCCACAACCCAAAAAGAAAAATAGTTTGATTTCTAGGTTAACATTAAATTTTCTATTACATTTTCATTATTGATAAATTTGTATCTTTTGTATAATATTTATTTTCGTTCAATATAATGAATGTATAATATTATATATGTAACCAATATTTTGTTTTTTTTTAAATATATAATATTATATCTTATGTATAATATTTATTTTTGTGATTCTTTGTATTTTCTATTTTTAAAAATGCTATTATTTGACTATGACATCATTTCATTTTTAGGTTGATTTTAATTTTGGCATTTCACTTTCATTATGTACAAAAGTACTTCTTATATTTCATACTATTTATGTTTAGCATAATGAATATACAATATTAATGGCATGTCCAGTTCTTTTTTATTTTTTGTATTATATATTTTAATTTTTTATTATATAATTATGGCATTATTTATTAACAGAATTGACCCCAAATGGTTGAATTGCTTACCCACCACCAAGGGAAGAAAATGGTTTTGTTTTCAAAATATTTTTCAGAATATTTGTTTTTATATTATTAAAATTAATGTTGTGGATTTAATTAATACAATTTAATGATGATAACAAAATATATCTAAAATATAAGATTTAATAAGAGAATATACCTTAGATATGAGATTTAATGAGAGATAATAGGAAAATAGTTTTACTTTCGGTTGGTTTTAAGTTTTACATTTCATTTCCATCATTAATAAAAGCATTTCTTATTTATTACCGATGTTTTCAACTTGTTGTTGATCTGGTTGATTGAATCGTTCGAATCGTCACTCAGCCTTGATTCTAGGTTTGGTTCTGTTGAAACTCCCCCTTTTGGTAAAATACCGTATAACTTGGGTGATTCAACCATTGACCTGTTTAACCCAGTAACCAAATTGCATGTTGCGCACTTAATTATGTGCCAACTTTTAGAAGTCATAACTTTGCACTTTGATGTCCGACTGGGGTTATCTTTTCTTTTATTTTGAGTAACTTTTCAAGATCTATACGACTCAAGGGCATTATGCGCCTTACCTTGCTATTTTCGTGGAAAAAACTCTATTTTTGCCCTAAATTGCAAATTTTAATATTTGTATAAATATAAAAAAAATTAAAATAGAATTAAAAAAACATAAATAAATATAACATAATACATATGTTATATGTAATACATGTAAAACATAACTATGATATATGTAAAGCATAACTAAATTATTTATTGATAAAATATGTATTTTTACACACACACACACATAGTGTTAATGCAGAGTGGTTTGAATCGTTTGACCTCGACATTCGAACTGGTGCCTTATGACCTGAAAGGAAAAGAGGGCCAGCCTTCGGGTCGATTTTTAAAACATTGTTTATCATACTTATGATGTTAAAAACGTTACTAGCTTTTTAATTTCTATATTTTTGTATTCTATATATTTTTGAATTTTATTATTTAATTGTGGCAACATGGATTGGCCCATTTGACCCAAATGGTTTAATTTCTTACCACCACTTAGATGAAAACACTTTTTTTAAAGTAAATTTTAAAAGTATAGGTTTTTTATGTTATTAAAATTATTAATTTATTATGTACTTATTTAATTATAGAATTTAAAGACGAGAAGAAACGAAGAAGCCTTAAATATATGATTCAATGAAGACGAATGCAAATTAATACCGTAAATGTTCGATTTAATGAAAGATAATTGAATGCATTGAATATCTTAAAATTAACTCTTTTCAACTCATTTAATATAAATAATTAATTAACATAATTTCTCTCATTTTTTATCAATAAATTTAAGTATAGAGGGGTAAATTTTGTTATTACAAAATTTCAAGAATATTCTTGAGGCTATTCATACTTTTTAAAGTAGTATAGATTACTGTTTATTTTTCTTCTTCCAATTACATCCATTGAGACATGGTATTTGTGGGCTCTCTTTCTCTCTCCATCTTTGTCTCAAAAGGTTATTCCTTACTACAAAATCGTTATCATTATTATTGTCCATTCTTATTCTTTCCGATCGTGCAAACCTCAAAATATATACTAGAGTTCTTTGGAATTTGATGTAGGACCCTTTGGTAATTGGGCCTGCCTAGGCCAACGTCAAACTATATGTGTGTGTCATTATACTCTTTTGATTTGGGAAACATGATTTAAGGGGGAAAGGATTAACTGAATTTGATGGCTAGTTTACTGGCTGTGGAATCAATCATTTTGCCCCACATGCACCAGCCCCCAGTCCATAATCACTCAATCTCTTACTTGTATTTATAACTAGAGTGGAGCAAAATTATTAGTCCTGTGGCTTATAAAACAGCCATCAAATTCAACTAATTGGCTCTTCATTTAGAGCAAAGTTTAGCTGAACTTAATGGCTGTTCAGCGGGCTGTAGAATCAATGATAAGGTTCCATGCCAATAATAAAATGCATGAGACTCGCATCCTTTACAGTGGGGCACATGAATTTATTACTGACGTGAAAATTCATCATTGATTCCACACCCAGCTGAACAGCCATCGCGTTCAACTAATCCAAATCCCTCCGTTTATGGGAGGTGGCCATTGGCCAAGTATCCAGATCTACTGCACTTTTTTCCTATACTTACTATTAAGCAATTAGTGTGTGGCTAGTTTTCCATTTTATACAAGTAGTAACTGAGTTTTACACAAATTCTGATTAGCTAGACCCTTTAGCTGTGTATAACAGGCTGTGGAACCAATGATAATGCCCCATGCTGATGACAAAATATCCCCACTGAGAAATTGAATGGTTGTGAGCCCCATATATATACTTTATAACTGGTGTGAAGTGTTATTCTTGGTTTCACAACCTACTCAACAACTATTGAGTTCAGATATTCTCCTTTCCTTTTACACCAACTCCTGAACATCTGTCACACATATTGATGCTTAGTGCAAGAAAAGAAAGTGCAGCAGATCCATACTCGTGTGCTAACATTAATAATATATGATTTTTCTTTTTTAAGCAACTGCCACATCAGTAAAAACTATGTGATTTTGCTGATGTGGCAATTATTTGAATTCTGATAAATAACTTTTAAGAAATCTTGTAAAATTTCAGTTTCAGGTATTTACATCCACGATTTTGGATATAATATTAAAACAAAAAATAATAATATAGACTGTAAATCTATTAAAACTTAACCCAAAAAAGTCCTAGAATTCCAAATTTTAGAAAAAAAAAAAAACTTTATAATGCACCAATGGTTGGACAAAGTTGATCGAAATTATCGTAAAATATAGACACGCAATTTGCGGGTGACACTCATATGGAACCTTCTATATCTAGCTAGCTATCCACATCAAAGATTCTTGTGTTGACTGGTTTCTTTACCAAACGCTTGTCGCTGTAGTTTCCAGAAAGTGTCCCGTACAAAGTTGATAATTCAGATGTATTTTTTTCTGAAAAATGACAACGTTTTTGTTGGGATTTCTTTTCTTTGTTTGGAAGGAGGACAAATACAAATATATAAAATACAAATTTTTGTATCTATTTATACTATATATATCTGTATTTGTACTCTTTCGGAAATAAGTCTTAGGTTCCATTTAGAAGAAGTATAAATGCAAATATGTAGAGCTCAAAACCTTGTATTTTGTATTATTTTATATGTATTTATACATATTTTTACTCTTTCCAAACTGAGCCTTCTGAAAAAATTATCTCGAACTCCTTCATTTTAAAGTTGTTTCCTCTACTTAAACTTCATGCTTAATAAAAATTAGGAGCTGCCTCATTTTTGAGTTCGTTATCGGATTTTGTTTTTTAAAAGACAAAAACACCCTTATTCAAAGCTGGCCAACACTCCCCATGAGAGTTGTTCAATTTAAGCACCAATTGTAAGTTACGTTTACTAATAAGATAAGATCTATTGGTTGAAAAAAAAACCATTTTTTATATACATAAACCATGCGCAATCTAAAGAAAAAACAAAGGAACCATTATTTGTAATAATTAATTCAACATTAAAGGCATTTTTATTTTTTTAAAGATGAACTTATTGTTTCCATGTTAAGGTTTTAAAAGGCTAAAGCCGGAGGCCAGATGGTTGGGTATAAGGGTGAGGCATAAGCCTCAAGCCGTTTTGAGTCATAAGCCTCGAGCAAAAGAAAATGGATATATTCATAAACAATAAAGACATGAAAAATATAAAATTAAGATCTGGTATGATTTGTTTGATATATTAGACCCAAAATTAGTATCAATATACCCCAATGAACCGAAAGGGTGTATCGAATATCAACACTTTGAACCATGGACTTCTTTTAAATTTTGCATTAAAAACATGGTTAATTTGTATTATTTAATTATTAAAAAGAGTTTCTTAAATACCTTAAAAATGAGTATCAATACCCTAAGATACAATAGTATATCGTATCAATACTTTAAACTTTGCACGGTTAGAATCTTAACATAGTAGTTTTTTCCTAAAATCTAAACGATAGAACAAAATAATATAGTCAAATTTTTAAGCTCAAGGATATGAACCAATAGTGTTTCTTGCACTTGTATGCATTTGTATGTGATGCAAAATAGATAATCAAATATGGGGTAAAAGTGGGTAAGCATAAAGCATGAACATACGGAATATAAACTAAAACAAGCTATTTTATACATTTATTAATTATTTGTATGTTTATGTATTTGTTCAAACGCCAATCTATATAAAACAAAGCATTTTTCTTAAATTTCTATTTTACCCCTGTTTAAATTAGCATGCCAAATAGTTGAGGCATAAAGTCCAAAGGCCTAAGCCTCAAACAACTTAAATCCTAAGGGAATCTAAGACTATTGAGGCCAGGCCTTTTTTTATTAGATTCGCCTTAATAGCATTTTAAAACAATGCTCAAGATTAGTTAATCGATTTACTCCTCACAAAAAGTATGCCTTAGGCCAACCTCACAGCCCATCGTAACCGTGCATTGGGGAACATCTCCCCTTCTTATAACATCACTCATGCGAAGATGATCCCAATGCACAACTGCAATTGCTTGAGATTGGTGTGAATTGTGAGGTGCACTCTATGAAGAGTAACTCCAGATTCCAAGATTATGGGTGTACCCCTTTAAAAAATTAAATTAATGTGCCCAAACCAAATATCATTTGGGACATTATCTGATCCCCCAAGGTTATTGTGCAGTATATATAATACCACTACAACAACGAAACAATCAATTCCAATCAGTGTGTTTGAGTAGGGATATCTCCAGGCCTTTCTGACATTTAAATAAAGCAGTTAGAGAGTGTCTAAATTAACAAAATAAATTTAAAAAAGGATAGTCCTATACTCCTTCCTTAGTATTTGACATGAAGGCAATGATGAGGAAGCAACTTTAAAACGAGACCAGTATACAAGGTAAATAGGTCATTTCTCTTTTTTGATATGCCTTATTTGTTTTTTTTATATTATTTATCCAGGTAAATACAATTACCTAAGTATGTTATTTTTGGAAAACACTTATTCGGATAAGTGTATTTATCCATGTTCTTTTATTTCCCAAGTAAATAAGTCAATAATTATTTTGGCAATAAAAATCTAAAAGGGATACTTTTGTCCCATTCAAGTGTTGGTAACTTTTCCCCCATATGAGAAAGTTATTTACTCGCCTATGAGATGGGTACCACTTACCCCAGAAAAACAAACTTTTCCCTGATTCTCACATAAACCTGAAAAAAGAATATGAGGTTTTTTGTCAATAAAAATCAAAATCCTATTAACCAACTTTCTCCCTCTCAAAATTCAAACAAAGAACGCCCCCATAAAACCAAATTAACAAGTCTCCCTTTTTCTTTTCTTTTTAAGCCTAAATGAAAAAACCTCCGTAGTTGCATGAGTTTTTGGTCCATGGAAATATACATCGAGTCTAATTATGGGAGCAAGGATAGGAATATGTAACGTTGGCGGAGGTCAATGTGGTAATTAAGACCCTCCATGGATATGAAGCATAGCTGTAATATACTTTGGTTTATGTAATTGTTTTGAAATGGGCAAAAAGGAAAACCCATTGAGAGGACCAGCCGGGAAATCCTTGAAATAGGATTCCCCACAGTAAGATTGCAGGAAGTATACTAAATTGGGCGCTAATTCATTCTCTGCTATACAAGTTGCAACTGCAAAGGATTTCTATTATTCCATATATATTTTTTATACATGTCGAGTGTCATGGGTAGGGGTGGGGTGATCATGGGCTGGGCCAGGCTTTGCCTTCATAACAATGGGCTTAGGTTAGGCCCGAGCCTGGCCTGGCCCGCATTATGGGCCTACAAATATAAGCTTGAGCCTAAGCCGGGCTGGGTTAATATTTTGGGCCTAATTATTATATTTCAGTTCTAAAATTAAATAATTGTATTTTTTTTTCACTTATTGTCGTAGAGATTTTAGTAACTTGTAAGAAACTTTAAACTTAATATCAAAATAAAAGCTTCTAACATAAAAAAAAAATTAAATACTTATACCTTGTAATTTATAAGTTTCAATTGATCATTAGTATGCTAAAAATGATAATTTTAACAAATAAATTCTTCTACCAACAAAAAATCAACCTAAAACTTATAATATCTATCAAAAAATAACCAACCATTGTCATGTAATATTCACAAAACAACTTTAAACATCTCTATAAGGGGTTCCATCTTCAATTCAACTCCTACAAATAAAAAGCGAAATAAAAAAGATATTAGCAAACTAAGAAAAAATAGTTCAAATTGATGTAAATAAATAAGTAATAAAATATTGAAAATGGTTTCAATTTTACCCAAAACTTCCAACCACTCTAAACTTTAGATTTATCTTCATCAGTGGAGTCTTCATCACTAGAAGATTCGTCTTTTGGTGAGAGAGGGATTGGGTGCGGCAGTGGTTTTGAGAAATTGGTGTAAGAGAGAGAGAGAGAGAGCCGAGAAGATTAGGTTTTAGTAATTTCTTTCTAGTAATTTCTATATTTCATTAAATACTAGATTAGAACTTGGTAAGATCTAAGACCATTGGATTAAAACCTTTAATCTCCTACAAATCTCTATTTAATATATAAAACATCAATTATCAAATATTTGTAAATAACACACACACACACACACACACACACACACATATATATATATATATATATATGTAAATATCTGGGCTGGGCCAGGCCTTAACAAAAAACTTAGGCCCAAGCCCGGATTTTCTGAGCTGGGCTAAAATGATCACCCCTAGTCATGGGCTTTGGTCAAGATTTGGCCATTGTGATGAAAAATTGTATTCTTGTGAATGTTTTTTCTTTATTTATTTATTTTTTATGTTAGCCATGGTTTTGAAATCTGGACCAAACCGGACAGTCAGACCAGTTGATTAGGGAACCATTTAGGCAACTTCTTTTGTTTCACCCTAAAACTGTTCCTAGAATAAAACCGTTGACTTGGTCAGCGATCCATTGACTCAGGCAATCGAACTATCAACTCCTTGACCTGAACAACGTTTTTGGCTGTTTTATTTTAATTATTTTTTAACTTTTTAATTTTTTAAATCAGAATGAGCTGTCTTTTCGACCGGATAGTCAAACTATTGACCCAAAAACCAGTGGCCAAAGCGGTTCTAGTTCCAGGTCGATTTTTAAAACATTGATGTTAGCACTTGCTTTTCTTGGTTTCTTGCTTTGCATGTTGTATTTCCATATGGCATAAATTTTTGGGATTTATATCAGAAATTTCAGAATATTGATACCTCACTTCAAGCATCTAATGACAAAACACACCTCTGATCATGGTTTTCCAAACCAGACCACACCAGAGAAATCGGGTGACCGGTTCTGTTTTCCCCCAAAATCGTTGATTTGGTCAATAAATCGTTGATCTGGACATTCAGTCTGTCCGTCCATTCGATCCGTTAAGGCAAGGTTTTTCAATTTTTTTTGTCAGAATAAACCATCCATTCGGTTCGAACAGTCAGGCCACTCGGGTCGATTTTAAAAATCTTGCCTTTGATTATTCGCTTTTTTTTTCGTTTAGGCGTGTTCTTCAATCTATCGATTATTTTTCTTGTTGTGAGTTCCAAAACAAGTTAAAATCTTCTAATTAATTTGATGACAAATTGCTTCTTAAAACAAAAATATGATAAATATGTTATTAGTTGTATGTGCTTTTTTTTTCTAAAACTGAACCAAAGAGCATCTTATGGGACTGTTGGTTTAAAGAATATGCTTCATCTATTTTCATACATCACATATATATATATATATATATATATATATATATATATATTACAAAAATTATTTTTGTTTTAAGGATTGTCATTTTGATGGTTTTTTAAACAAAGCAAGTTGTTTTTACTATCCAAATACAAAAACACGGTTCAAAGATGTGTCTGTCTTTTGTTTTTTACCAATGTGGCAGTTTCAACAAAAAGTTAAAACAAAAAAACATTCATTTGTTGGTGGAACATCCCCAATGAAAATCCAAAAAATACCCTATATTTATAATAAAAATAATTCAATATATAAAGATCATCTAACATGAGGTATTATATGCCCAAATCATTTCCTAATTACTATTTTTAATTAATTGTATTAATTTATATTTTACCTATTTAAGTAAATAGTAATGGGAAGGGAGTGGAGTGCTTTGACATCCAACTGGCCATGTGGCAACAACTAGGGCACGACACGTATTGTCCAATTAATAATACTTGTCTGGAACGTTGGAATCTATTTTGACTAGTCCATGTATTTGTCGTCCCAATTCCTGATTCCACTTTCCACCAATCAGCAACTGTTCCCATTTGTGGCGACATTTTTGTGCTGTTATAATTTTTTTTCTTTAATTATTTTCTGCATCCTGTCCAAATTCCATCAGAGTCAAAAGGAACTAAGAAAAATTTGGTAATGGTCACTGCCTCGCTGGAATGCGAGAACAGAGAAGGGGATTCGCTATGAATCCTTTCTTACCGTTGGTACGTTTCAGTCTTTCAGACGCTGGTCCTGCCTCTACCTTCCTTCTTTTTCTTTCTTTACACGTGGCAATTTTAGGTATCTCTATTCGTATAGGGACCATACAGGTGTCAGATCGTGCTGGATCACTCACTTCATCAAGACGATCACGGTTCACAGGACCGGGCTATAAACCACACACTACAGACCAAGGTTTTCCAACCATCACATCGTTGACCCAAATAGTCGTCGGCCCAAAAACCGGGCAGAGTACTGGTTTGTTTCACCCGAAATGGTTATTTTCCTAAAAATGCTATTAAATTTGTCGGCCACTTGCTTGAGTGGTTATCTGGTAGGCACAGCATTTGAAGTACATTCAATAAGCACTTTATAAATATTCTTACAATTGCATCAAAAATTATTTTTAATTTTTTTTTCTAGGATAGTTAGGGGCAATGTTTTCAACCCATTGTTGACCTGACCGATTGAGCCGTTTGAATCATCACTCAGTCAGAATCTTGGGTCCGGTTCAGTCAAAACCCATCAGACGATCAAAAAATATTGACTTGGTCAAGAACTATTCGACTCGGTAATCGGGTCGCGGGTTGCACTCTGACCACATGCAAACTTTCAGAGGCCCTAACTTTGCACTCCGATGTTCGATTGGGATGTTTTTTTATTTTGGGTAACTTTTCGAAATCTATGCATCCCAAGGTGCCCCCGCTAATTTTGAGAAAAAACCCCTTTTTTAACCTCAAATTACAATTTTTAATATTTTTATAAATAAAAATATATATTAAATATAAAATAATACATATAACATATCTAAAACATATTTATACATAATTTATTGCTAAAGTATATATAAGTCTGAACCGTTTGACCAGGCCGATCAAACTGGTGACCCACAACCTGGAGGCAAAAATAATTCAACCTCTAGGTCGATTTTTAAAACATGGGCTATGGTTATTTTAAAGGATAGATGTCAAAAAAATTTCCAAATGCTTACTCACTCAATCTACACTCACCATGTGTGCTACCTGATCAGACTGCACTTCTGATCCAGATGACCAAACCATTTACCCATTTGACCCGAACAACAAATTTCGGGCCGTTTTCCTTTTTGTTTGTAAGACATTACAGACTGAATCCATTCGAACTGGATGGTTGGATTACTGAACTGGAAACTGGTAGTTAAAGCAGCTCCGGTATCGAGTAAGTTCGTAAAACATTGCTACAGAGTACAGATTATGTGATCTCGGTTGGACCAGCTCGGGATGATAAAAGACCAAGGTGACGGATTGCCTTCGTCATGGAACATTAATTAATCCATCCTTAATTATTCGTTTCATTAAGAACACCGACTTATGATGCACTCATCTCTCTCTCTCTCTCCTCAATTATAATTAATAACAACCCAATAAACAGATCAATCAAGTCTCTAAGCAAATCAGTAAAACTGCTCTCTGAAACAGTGGAACCAGACAATGAAGCTGTTCCCAAGTTTACAGCTGGTGGAACCAATGAGATCTGGTGGAATTGCCCACCAAATGGGTGGGTAATGACTCTAAACACTCTTGTTTATGGGGTAAAGGTCCATTAACTTGTGTCACCATTCCACTCCTAACATGAATTAAAAAAAAAAAAAAAGGAAAAGAAAAAACTCAAGTGGACCAATCTACTTGTGATATATCTTTCTGTAATGCAAAAAAACTTCTTTGAACTAAAACACAAAGCAAATAAGGTAGTTAGGATAGATTCCTTCTCTCTTAACTTTCTCATTCACTTGGCACAGCTTCACATGCCACAATTTACCTCAACTGAAATCAATTCTCACTAATTGATGAAGACTCAACAACCCATTAATTCACTTGTACAATGGGTTAATGACTTGATCATCTTCCATTCCTTGAATCATAAGTTTCCTTGTTAACCCAATCAAAACACTCCCTTATCTTCACCCCATTTGCTTCTCATTATTTTTCTAAAGTTTCCACATTCGTATACACAGTCCATTCATTCCATTTGCTAAAAACCCGTACCTGAAAGCAGCTTTTTTTCTTTTATTTTATTACATAAGTCAGCCAGCAATGAAACTTTTGAAGTTCATATTCTCACATATCTTGGCTACCCTTTTGAAGTAATAATTAAGGCAAAAATTAAAAGAAGAAAACACTAAACTACACCTTTAGAATATATGGGGCATCAAATGGAGCCAGTGATCCTCTAGTTCAATTGATTCGTACCCACTTGGTCTGTTTATTAGGCGAGTCCTATGGAATATTAGAAAACAAATCAAAGAAGAAGAAAGAACACAAATTAAAAAGGGAAAAGGCAAGCTCTGTGAATATTGACGGCCAGACCCAACATGGGTATATGTCAGATTTGCAAGTGGTATACAGTATACTATACCCATAAAATAATGTGGGCGAAAAGTGTTCATCTACACTTCTAGATCCTACCTTTCTTCGGTCTTTATGACACCATAGACGGATTAGACATGACCCAAACCCGAATTGAAGTGGGTAGTATGCCAACCTATTCAATGCAATGTTTTCAACCCAAGTTGAAGTGTTGAACCAGCCGATCAGATAGGTTAATCCCTCACCTGACCAGATTTTCAGGTCGGTTTCACCCAATAACTGCTTAATTACTTGAAAACAAAATGTTGGTTAAGTCAACAACTTAGTGAGCCGGTTGGTTGAACCATTGAATCATTTGACCTAATCAGTGGGTTTTGGATTTGACATTAATTCTCTTTTTATTTTATTTTATTTTTTGTATTTTGGGCCATTTACATCATTAATAATAATAACACTCAACTATCACACTTTTTTTAATACGATGAACATATAATGTCATAGATACCTCTAATTTATTTACAAAAATTTTCTGAAAGCTTCTGTATTCTTCTGTAATTTTATTTATTTTATATTTTTATTATTTAATTTACAGTCACAAGACGATGGTTGAAGCACTGACCTACCACCCAAACTGAAAAGTGTGATTTCATTTTCAGATCGATTTTTCAAACACTGCTTCGATGTTTGAAAGTTAAAAAGAATGATCAAAATCAGGAGTAACTAAAACCAAAAATGAACCCTTATGGATCCTTCTTCTTGAAGTACTTACCCTATCAAAATTATTAAAAGAAAAGGCATTACATAGCAAAACTGACTTACTTTGCAAGAAACAATCAAAACTCAGACCCATGTTTGGTAGAAAATAGGTTGAAGTTGAGATCTCAACATTGGTGGTGAGGTCTCAACAGTGGTGGGGTTGGGACATGGACTTTCTTTCACTCCTTACTTCACTCAGCTAACTCTAATTGAACAAAGAAAACCCACCCCACATAGCAAATGCCACTCTTTAATTAGTGTAGAGTGTAGTGGGTTGACTATAATGGTAGTTGGTGACATGATGGACTGTTAACTAGTCCCTATAATTCGTTCACTTGCCCTGGTCCAAAGCTACCAGCAAAGCTGAGTAGTCACAGTAGTAATTAAATAAGAGGAGTGCCCCTGCACCAGGACCAGGAGAACATGAAATTAAGTAATTTTCTTCTTTATCAAACTGCTCACATGGTGTATTTCCATCCAACACATGAAATCTGCCCTTCGATCAATTCTCTCTCCCCAGAAAAGCCCTTTAGACAACAAGTGTCCGTTTGTTAGTGCTTCATGCACCAGCTTCTGGTAGACCTGGCAAAGAGTTGACTCAATCCGTGAACCTGATTCAACTTAATCCGAAAAAACAGGATTAGGGTATCATATTTAGGTACCTGAATTTGAGAATGACAGATTGTTAGGTTTAATTGAGATTATTTATGTATTGTTAGAAATCTCCACTCTTTATTTTTTACTATTTAATGTTTATTCTTTGAATTGTTAAATACTCAAGTTTTTTATTTTATTTTTAGAATTTTAGGGTTAAATCCTTTATTTTTGACATTTTTCTTGTATTTTGTAAAACTTAAATTATTTTTTTTTTCGGATATTCCGTACCCAATCCAAAATTCAAACCAACCTAAAATCAACCCAAAGTGTCTTGACTCAACCCACCTAAACCCTAATCATGAATTCATTCAGTGAAAGCAGCCAAGTCTTCCCAAACAGGCCCATCAATTTGAGGGTGGGGACGATTGGGAGAACCCTATGTAGTAAATGATGGGTCAATGGAAATTATAATTAACAGTACTGAAGGAAGAAAAATAAAGGTGTGGTTTTATCAAGTTGAAAAAATCATGGGATGATGCTTGTAGTGCCACATGCATGTTCTGGATCCAAATATGCTCCTTTCATTATTTTATAGAGGTATGGGTGATTGGGTGTAAGCGTAGCTCTTCCAGTCAACTGCTAGTTTCAAGAAAGTGATTAAGACTTGAGAGGAACTAGAACCAAGGGTTTGTCATGAACTTTGAAGTTTGGGCTTGAATTTAATAACTTTTACAGTAGTTCATTTCATTCATGTTTGGCTTCAATTTGAAGCCTCCAACTTATCTTTCTTTCTTTCTTGTATGCATTGCGAAAATAATAACAAAATCTCTACATATACTTGCATTGAGTTGATTAGGTACTCAAAACCACCCATATTAATGATCCATTAGATTTTTTATTATTTTCAGAAGAGGGTTGATTCATTTTTGTCCTACTTTTCTTGAATGTGGGTTTTTAATGGATCAATCTCTCTGATGTCAATATCATACTGTCAAAATAATCTCTTAATCCAATGTAATAGTGGTTGAAATAAGCCTTTTCAGAATGAGTAGGGTGATGCCCATTTGCAAGGTCAGAGCTGCAGTCTGGGGACATATTGATCAATACATGGGTCATGGGTCTGGAGTTCCCACAACCTGCCACTTGTCTGATTCTTGTTGGAGCATTGGAACTCACCATCAGCTGGGTCCTATTTAAAATCAGGTGCACCAAAAATTATCTTATATAGAAGATTTCAACCACTCTGGTGACACTCCGGATCTGCTGCCCATAAGGACTTTGCTTATATCTATTCATAACACACTATCTCCATGCATTGGGAATATCTCCCCATGCATAATACTATGTAGAGGATGAGATATCTTTCATGTATGACTAAAATATTATATGAATGGATGTGAACAGAATTCTTATGGACAGGAGATCCGGACTCCTCTGATGAAAAGAGTGGGGATGTATATGGATCCTGTGCCCCCATAACAAAGACTTATCCCCTTTTTAACAGTTCTTCACACCCCACCAATGAAACACGGGCATGCCTGCTATTGAAATTAAGAATCAATTCACATTATGTCCTTAATTTCTTTCCATTGCTAACCTGTCCGTGTTTACAAGAAACACTGAAACAGTTGTTAAAAGGTCATCAATTTGATTTCAGGCTTACATGTGCTGTGACCATGGTTGCAGCAATCCTTTGCGACCCTCCAATCCAAAACATGCATGCCAACAATGGAAATTAAGAAGCAGTTTGTGTTGAGTCCGGATATTCTCCACAGCACATTGCAGCTGTGTATTGGGAATATCTCTCCATGAATAGCAACATACAAGTTTGGGAGTGTTTCCAATGTGTAACTGCAATATGCTGTGGGAATGGTGTGGGAAGCATTATGTGGGGATGAAAACATACCCCACAGAGCATATTCCACATATCAGCAGGCATTAGGTGCATCTCTAGTACTTGTCATGGGAAGATGTTCCCAATGCAAATTAGTAGGTGTAGCGGATGGGCTCTCACCAACGGAACCGAATGGGCTTGAGACAAAGTTATGCACAGAAGTGAGGTATTTTCACTTTTCAGAATTGATTCTGCTTCTGCAGATGTGAACAGATTTTGGAGCACTTGCAAATTACTTCTTCTGGACCTTTTCTGAATCAATTCCGCCACCTAATTTCTGTCACAGGTTATCCATTACAATTTCCAAATATGTCGTATCATTCCTTTCTGAAACAAATCATGACCCAGCAGAAGACTCCACCAAGCCTATGATGGACGTTGGCCTAACTTCACCTTCCAAATAGTAGTCAATTTGAAGTGTATGCTCTCAATTAGAACTCTAGCCCATTGGGCTACTTTTGCAAGAAGAGCCCAATTGTAAAATTCTAATGTTTAGCATCCAAAGCCCTAAATTAAAATACATCACCACCAATGATCATGGTTTCACAGTTTGATTTGACTCCAACTGTGTTACTTCAGGTTAAATATACATCTTGTCAATGACTAGATCATTTGAAGAAGCAATTAAGCCAATTTTAGTCTGAGGTTCTAATTAACTTGAGTATATATAATACAGAGAGAGTGAACTAATGGCTGATGAAATGAAGAAAATATTAGCTCAAGAGAGGCCTCGCTGAATCACATTGTTTCAACTTCAGAACATCTTCTTCGACAATATATCCTTCATTCTTCTTAGCCCATAGCACAAAGTAGAGTCCCGTAAACATGATCAACATTCCTATCAGGCTGCAAAGCAAGCACTGTTCAGTACCCATACTGAAATTTTACCTATAGACACAGAAAGCATGGAGAGAGAGAGAGAGAGAGGGGATTTTCTCCCCACACTAAGCGTCCATTTGGTTCAAAGTTGGATTTGGAATGGGAATGGTCTATTTCCGTAATCTATTCAGCTAAGACATAAATCAGAATGAAAATTGGAATCAGATGGAATGGGACTTCATTCCCAAGCGAGAGAGAGGGAATGGCCATTACCTCAAATGGGGGAATGTCTTTCCATCAAAATTGGGAGTGGGATTCCGATTCTTCCCAACCAAACAGTTGAAATCGGAATGGTCCATTCTAGTTCCGATTCCAGACCCCTATTCCCACAAACCAAATGGCATAGAATGAAAAAAGAAATTCATACATACCTTCCTAGGGTGATGTAATCACCTAGGGTGATGGCAGAAAGAGTGACAGAGGAGACAGTTCCAATGGGATTGAACATGGACACAAAGACAGGGCCTCTTTTCTTCACTGCCCAAGCACTAAAACTAGTGCATAGTCCACTGAAAACTCCTAGCTGCATTAACAAAAGCTTTGAACATCAAATGTGGGGAGACACACAAGAAATCATCAAACAAATGAAAGTGATCCAATTAACTCACAGGTCTTTAACACACCCAAGCTTTTAAGGCCTATTTATTTCCTCTTAACTCTTATCTCTTAAGAGGAATAGTTTAATTTTAAGAGAAAAATGGTTGTTCATTTCCTCTTATCTCTTAAAGTGTAATCATACAACTGTTTATTTTCCAATGATATCCCCCCAAAGACAAACAAAACTCTCATATATGGAGTCAAAATGGATATTTGATAATTTTCAGAGTTTAGAATTCAGAACAACATTCTCTGCATTTAGAGTTCAGAGGAAAGAAAAATTCACCAATACCAATATACTTCTTAATGTAATTATTGTATTTTCATATGTCAGATTTCAGAGCAAATGAACAGGCCCTTAGTTAGAATTCATTATCCTTTTTAAGTATACATAGGCAATACCCACCCCTCTTTGAATTCAACGGTATAAAACTTGACAAGGAGATTCTACTTCTAGATAATTGTAGACAATTTCTTTTGAAGTCTAAAAAACTCTGAATCCAGAATAGAAGCAACAGTAGAAGTAAGGTTGGATGATCATGCCAGCATTGGTGATAGTATGATATAACAAGTTACACAGATCTATGTAATACAATGCGTCTTCCGATAAAACATAGGTTTATGCACATATCTGAATTAGAGCTGTCAATGACTCAATGTGGTGGTATGAGAGTCCAAGACCGGATCCAATTATTTTGGATTTACATAAACAAATGGAACTCAAAGTTGGAACCATTCAATAATTAGATCAAATACATATATAACCCAATTTCAATTGTGTGTATGTGTGGATAGATAGATAGATTGGATGATTGAAATATAAATCAACGTTGGAATTGTTCTGACCATCGATTTTCCGGTTGATAGTCTGATGGTCCGGTTAGAACAGACGGCCCTTTCTGACAAACAAATTAAAAAAATAAAAAATGGTCAAAACCATTAAATGGGTCAACGGTTCGACTGCCCGAGTCAATGGATTGTTGATTTTTTCGATGATTTTTTGCCAAATACCGGGTTTGGGGTAAAATAGAACCGGTTGCCTAGATAATATCCTGTTGATGAGAATTTGGTAGAAGTTTTAGTGCCTACTACCAACTTGAGGCAACTCACCTCCTTTAACCATCTGTTAGAATATTTGGGTTGTTGAATCTGATACTGGATTGAATTTAGTAAACAAAATAAGGGTCCGTTTGATTTTCGGTCGTAATCGAAATCAAAATGGTCTATTCTCATATTCTGTTTAGTTAAAACAGGAATGGGAATGAAAATTAAAATCAGCAAAAATGAGATTTCATTCTCAGATGAGGAAATGTCATTCCAATAAGAATGGGAATGAGATTCCAATTCTGTTCAACCAAACAATTAAAAACGGAATAACCCATTCCAATTCTGATTTCAAACCCCTATTCCTACGAATCAAACAGGGCTAAAAATTTTGGAGTTAAAAAGAAATCTCCTAGATGAAGTCAGGTTTGAAATTGACTAAGTAAAGAAAACAATCAATAATCCGTCTACTTCAATTAGTTTAAAGCAGAAAGCTTTACATATTTCAGACTTTAGACAACAACAGAGATTAATATGAAAGGACTACGTACATAGAAGTTGAGCAATAGGATCGGATGTTCTTGAGGAATATTAAATTAGAGGAGAAAAGAAAAAACAAAAGGGTTATTATGCTTACCAATAGAGAATACTCGATAATTTGAAGAGCACTCACAAGTTGCCAACTAGTATCAATTCTATGGTCTTCAATCAACTGTACAACTAAAGTTAGGATTCCACCAATAAAGGAAGTAATGGCGCTAACCGACATAGGTGCCGGAAAATCACCCAAAGCTGCAGCCTGTGGAACATTTGAGTACCGAAGATACAAAAATATTGGAAAATTAAGAACATGTCAGCTTGTAATTGCTAAAGATATATATGAAATCATTGATCAATTTTCTGCAAGGAAATGCAATGAAATGGTGAGGACTGAGGATTATCTCTAAATAATATTCGGGAGTTGTGACACTTAGCCTCCCAAACAAACTTTGCTTTGCAACAAAGACAGATCTCTGTACTCCAGCACTTTTGTACCTTTCTTACCATTCTCTCAGTTAACTATATGGAATATTCCCATATATAAGGCATAACTGACATGTGAATATTTATACATTTTAAGACACCAAACTACCCTTATGTTGCTTTTAATTTTGAGATCATTTTGCTTTTTTAACTTAGATGTTGTTCTTTTGGTCTAAAATTTGATGTCTAAAAAGAAAAAATGATCTGAAATTTGGTTTTTTTGCTATATTTGATATCTGAATATAGAATATGTTAAGTTGAAACCTGAATGTTGAATCTTGAATATAGTTACTTTACAATTTTACCCAAATAATTGATTATGAGAATAGATACTTACATTAATTAATAAATTGATATTAATCGTTATTTTTAAAATACAATTAATATAAAAACAAATATAATAAAATAATAGTTAAAATATTTTGAAGAATAACTAAAAAGAAATAATAAAATAATAATAAATTATTATTATTATTTTAATAAATAATTTAATTATTAAAAACAATCATAGTTAAGCTTAAGCATAATAAAATATAACTAGACATAATAAAATAATATATAAAATAGTTACAATAGTAATTGAAAATAACTAAATAATAATAATATGATTAAAATAATGTAAGTAATTTGTTATTTTAACTATTTGTAATTATTACTTTCATTATGTTAATTATTTGATTATTATTAAATTAATTATTACCATTATTTATTTAATTATTTTGAATTGTTATTGTAACTATTTTATATATTATTTTGTTATCTTTGATTATATTTTAATTGTTGTAATGATTTTATTAATTTTACTAATATATGTTTCACTACTACTACTACTATTATTATTTTAACTATTATTTTATTATTTTAACTATCTTTCTTATTTTATTAATTTATTTAATATTATCTTATTTATTTTATTAATATTTTTCTCATTAAAGGCTGATTGCGACTCATGCCCTCTATGAAAGTCCAACTAAACAAGCGGTTCATCATCTTCAACAAAGGTTGGTGGTAATTCATGACCTTGCCCTTTGTGCTTCAAAACTGGTATTTTTGTAATTTGTGTTGTTGGTCCGTAGTAAAATCTTCAATGGGTAATTTGGTAAGTACACATTCATTGTCAACCTTCTCAAATCTATTAAGCTTTTTGCCCTCCACATATTTGTTTTTGTACGGTACAAATATAAGTAAAATAATACAAAATACAAGGTTTTGCACTCTACATAATTGCATTTGTACTCCTTCCAAATTAAGCCTTAGGCTGAGTTTGGAAGGAGTACAAATGCAAATATGTAGAGTGCAAAACCTTGTATTTTGTATTATTTTATATGTATTTATGCTGTACATATTTGCATTTGTACTCTTTCCAAACTGAGACAGGGGCAAAATTCTAAAATCAAGAATACAGAGGAGAGGAGTCATTGCAAAACAAAGTTTGAGGGTGTCACAACCGATTTCGGGTCTCCTACCCACAAGAACCCTATTCACATCTACCTACAACACACTACCCCCGTGCATTGGGAACATCTCCCCGTATACAATACTATCTAGAAGGATGAGATGTTCTCCATGTGTGGTTGTGATGGCAGGAAATCAGAACTCATCACAATCCCCAATGTATAAGGTGAGAGTTTCTAATCTACTCAAAATGGAGTTCACTGTGGGGCATTGATCTCCTCTAATTGTTTAGACTCAGTTTGGAAGGAGTACAAATACAAATATATAGAATGCAAAATATTGTATTTATTTGTATGTATTTGTACTGTATATATTTGTATTTGTATTCTTTTCAAACTGAGCCTCAGTAATAACTTAATGATGTTTTGAAATACAAAATATTAAGGCTTTGCAATTTGCATATTTGTATTTATACTCTTTCCAATCTAAGACAAATTTATAATGTAAATTTCAGCTTAAAAGATTGCCACGTGTCTAAAATGATCACTATTTTCTGAGTGTTTTAACCAAAGGTCCTTAATTCCTTGTCTAATGAGCAATGTGGATTGGCAATGTGAGCTGTCCACGTGGCAAAAAGAGTGTATGTTGTCCAGAGAAGCCTGGTAAGAAAACAGTTTCCCCTAGGCTATGTTTGGTTTGAAGGAAAAGGTTTGTAAAGATTTTCCTACCTTTCCCTATTTTTTCCTTCAAACCAAACACAACCATAATAAAACTAAATCCCTCCCATTTAATCAGGGCTCAAGGGATCACCATACCTGCAAAACAATGGTACACGATAAGATGAAAACTGCAGAAAGTAGATAGATGCAACCGATGATATTGTCTTTATCAATCAAGGTAAGTACTTTTAGGGTCGGGGATTTTGCTGTTGTATCCGGAATTGCTTTTGAGACTCCAGGACCATATAAAACGCTCATTATAACTGCCCCAGTTATGCACACAACAGTTCCTATGATCTTGATCTTGCTGTAGATGCACTTTGGGTTGATTCGCTCAAACCTACAGAGAAAAACTACAAAATATTAAAGAGTTGTTATACCGTGCTTGAGCCACATTGAACGTTTTGAGGGTTCAGGGAATCCATGTCATAGCTAGATTGGTGGGGGGGAAGCTAAAATCTCATATCTAGGGCATGGGTTCCTTGAACCCTCGACAGCATTATGTACTAATTTGGTGTCAGTAGTTAGAATTATCCATCTTATATATACTTATCGAAATAATGAAATAATCAAATTTATTTATCTTTAAATAGATAATGAATTTACACACAAGTTTAGGAATTATAAAGGGTTTGTGTGTGTGTTTGTTTGTTAGATCTATAGCTAATTGAGCTGTAGAATCTGTGTTATTTGATGTATTTGTGAGATTTAGTGGATGTTTGGTGACCACGATATATTGTGTTTTGAAATGCACCATGACCTCTTAAAGATATTCGGTTGGCCTATGGTGTGGATGGATCCACACTATCTCGTCGATCGGTACACACCACAAGTAAACTTCTCACCCATAGGTTTTCATCATTGACAAATCCACATTACTAAGAATGATTCCATGCTTTGCATGGTACGATTTATCCAATCTATCCCACATTTTTAATTCAATGTATATATTTTATTACTTTTTAATTAAATATATTTATATTTTATTAATTATTATTTTTATATAAAATTAGTACTCTTGGAAACCTAATGATTTCTTTTATTTTTATAAAATAAAATATTGTTTTTTTCTTATTAACAACATAATCGCCTTACATATTGTTAGGCCTGTTACCGATACCCAAAAATCCGAGGCCCATTTGACATTCAATCCGATTATCTGATGTATTTATGTAATCTAATCAGATTCAGATTTGACCCATCCAAATCCAATTATATTATAATATTTATTAATTTTAATATATAAACTTTATATAATTATATTTAAAATTATAAAAGTATGTTGTATATATTATGTTATATATGAAAATAATTAAATGTTAAAATTTTCTAGTACTTTAAAAAATTTAAAGCAAAATCTGGTTAAATCTAAATCTGGTCTGGGTCTATTAGGATTCGTATTCTGATATGAATACTTAAATCCGTTTGGATTTAGATGCAGGTTTTCATTAATCAGATCAGATGTGGATTTTGCTACATCTGATTCGAGTCCAATCCAATTATAGCCCTACATGTTGTAGGTGAGATGCATGGAGTCAAAACACAAGGTGTTGACTAAAATGCACCACATCTTGTAGAACGCCTATGGGAGTGTAGTGTAGTTCAATCCACACTTCTTTGTCCATGGTTCAGAACAAATAGCGTGTTGAAGTGTGATGCATTCTCATCCACACTATAAAAACACACTACCCAATTTTTCATCTATGTTACATAACACCCCCTTAATTAGATGGATTTCTCTATCATATCCAATAATGTTTATTTTTATTATTCCACTATATTCTAGCATTTTCCAAGTGTATCCTGATCAATCACTTAACTTGTTTTTCTGAAGATTGTAAAATATTGATAGTTTGAACCTTGGATAGTAAAAGGTGATTTGCTAATAATTAGAACTTGAGAGTATCAAAGTTGTGTTTGATATCATTGTTGTTTTTTGCCTGAAATGTTTTGGATTGATCAATACAAATTAGTCAGAGATATGTGTTGTTCATCACATATGAGAGTTATTTCAACTAGAACGATTAAACTTCACACCCCTTGAGTAAGAAATGTCAATTTCATGTTTTTACAAACAGATTCGGTCCTTCCATCACTAGTATTTTTAAAATAGACCTAGTTCAACTATAAACAGACCCAAATAACAACTATATACAATTTTATATTGATCAAATCAAAACGTTTCAAGTAAAAACAGCTAAGGTGCCAAGCACAACCTTGGTTTCAACAATATCTTTTTGCAACCAAAGCAGAAGAAAACGAGGTAAGAGGAAGGGAAGAAAAGATAATATGTTGGTAAATCAAGCAGATTAATTGGCTGGACTCAACTTGGAAAATGAAAAATTGTTTTAAACCCCTTCCCAAACCTCTATAGTAATGCCATACATAATTAATTATTTTAATTTAATGTAATCACATGGTTGATATATGATGATATTTAATGAGATGTTCCCGTAGATGTAATATAAGTTTCCATCATCATCTAGAGCGCAACTTGGGCAGGCCCAACTTCAAATTTATATAGGTTGGCCTTAGATTTTATTCTAAAGTTGGCCCAGGCCCAAAACCTTAGGTAGCCCAAGCCTAGCCCATCCCATATTAGCCCCAACTACATACATACATAACCATCTATCAGTTTAGATAGGTTTAACCGTTTGAGGCCATATTTAATACATTGGGCCCAATAAAACTGCCTAAGTTATACCTTTATCATCATCGTCAACATCAACACAGTAAGTCTAAACTCTATCGTCCTATATGCTTCCACTGGTTGGACCAACCTAGGCTGTGTTTGGTTTAAAGGAAAAAAGTAGGGAAAAGAAGGGAAAGGAAAGGAAGCATTTAACCTTGTATAGGTTTCTTTACCTTTTCCTTGTTTTTCCTACCTTTTCCTTCAAACCAAACATAACATATGGGAACTACAACACAAAAAAGCAGAATCATGTCAGTTTTAGGGGATATCAAATGTAGGATCATGTTATGTGCTTGTTGTTTGTTCATGTCAACATGTGTGTATTTGTAGCAAAGCGAAATCATACCCGAGACAGCAGGCGATGATGAAGATGAGCCCTGGAGCAAGATTGGGCATGGCAGAAGCAATTGCTGGAGAAGTCATCTTGACGCCTATTAGCATGAAGACTTGGAAAAGAGTTACCCTAAAAATGAACAAAACATGAATAATTTTCACAATTGTTTCTTCAAAAAATTAAATGGAAATGGAGAAAATATAGCGTCCGTTTAACTCTCGGTAAGAATTGAAATCAGAATCAAAATGGTCTATTCTGCCGCCCGCTTGGTTCAGACGGAAATTGGAATTGATATTCTCATCCCCAAGTGAGGGGAGAAGAAATGCCATTCCATAGGCAGCGGCCAAGCCAGGAGGGACCCAAGGGAGCCGTGGCCCCCATATGGCTCAGAAATCCCCACGTCTATTACACTCTCTCATGTATATTTTTCCCCCTCCCCCCACTCCCAGGGGCGGAGCCAAGCGGTGGCGGAGGGGAGCCATGCCCCCCGCCCCCCTCCTATGCCTTTAAAATTCCCATAAAACCCATTTAAATACTGTTTTTACCCCCTTACCTATGTTTCCAAGCTTTTGACCCCCTCATAAAAAATTCCTAACTCCGCCCTATCCATAGAATGAGATTTCAATTCCAACCGACCAAATGATGGTCCATTCCAATTCCATTATCAGACTCTGCCAACGAAACAGACCCATAATTTATATGGACCTGTTTTTTTCTGCTAAAAACTAATGAAATTCCTTACCCTGCAAAGCCAAGAAGCAATAATTGAATCAGCAATTTGAGACTGAATTCCCTGGGCCATTTGTGCCTGTGGCATTTAAACAGACAGATGCCAGAATTTTATTTAAAAAAAAAAAAAAAAAAAGAAGAAGAAGAAGAAGAGGAAGAGTTTCTATTCTACGGAACAATTTTTAACGAACAACAACTAAAGGTAATTCCAGTAATAAAATTATTCTCACCTTTCAAAACAAATGGAGAGAGGAAAGAGGACGACAGAGGTGGCAAGAGTTCCACAGATAGTGAGAAAGAGAGGGCTGAAACCAATAGACAGAAGACGAGCCACAGCCACTGAATAAACCGAATAAAAAATTTGAACGATTATCAAGCCGACTACAATCACAACCTCCTCCAGAAATCCACCTCCCAAAAACCCAAACATCTCTTGAGAGTTGAGACCGCCGATTAATTCGTGGCTGCTCTAAAATTCAACCCTCCTCCTCCTCCTTTTCTTTCTTCTTCCTTTTTTTTGTTCCTCCTTATTCTTCTCTTTCTTCTTCCTGTCGATCCAAGCTTTCTCTCTCTACCCCCCAACTCAACTAACGTTCATGGCTCCCCTCCCATTTCCTACCAGTCTTCGCCTCGCCCTCAGGAATGGAAGAGCAAGCTGTCGTTTTGATTTGGGTGAGACAATAGAATTGGTGGAAACTTGTACCAAACGGTTATTGCTTGTAGTTGCTTAAGTTTAAATAGTATGTGTACGTGCATGGGACGTTAAAACTGTAAGGTTGAAAATGTGGTCTTCATTTTCTTTCATCTTTGCCCCTCCTTATCACCTAAAAACTTTTACACCAACTAATCAAAATAAGTAATTTTACTCGATCAAGATATATCCATCAATTTCTAATACCACAAGACATATTGGTTATATATTATGCGTAATGTTAAATATGATATAGAATGTACATATATATAGAGAGAGAGAGAGGCCCATTTGGATCAGCGACTTCCGAAGATCAAATCCAATATGCACCACCAAACAATGTGGCCAAGTTATATCTTATGATTTTTTTAAGGGAAAATTTTCAATCAATACCCTGTATTTTGGCTCAAGTGATAATTTAGTCCCCAAATTCTAAAATGAATTCAGTACTCGTAACTTTCAAAATGTGACAATCTAGTAACCGTCGTTAACTAGTTCATTAACCAGCTGTTAAGTGATATTTGAAAAGTCAAATATGCCCTAAGAATGCCATCTAATTATCTTTATCAATCATCCAAACATTAACAATAAAATGAATAGTCCCAAATTCTAGATTCTTTTAAATAGTTATCAAATTTTTTGAATAGAAGAGGCTAAGATTTGGGAGTGTTTAATTTTTTATCAACGTTTGGATGGTTGATAAAGAGAATTAGATGGCATTCAAAGGACATTTTTGACTTTTCAAATATCACTTAACGGTTAATTAATGGATTGATTAATGGCAGGTACTGGATTGTCACATTTTAAAAATTCAGATACGAAATTATCACATTTTGAAATTTTGAATACTGGATAAGCTTAGCTGAAAAAGTAATGGAAAACGAGGTCCCCAGGTTCTCTAGATGGCTATGCTTTATCCAATTATAATACCCCCATATCAGCCCTGCGGGGTAAGTGCATTTGCTGACCGACGTGGGCCATTTTTATTGGTTTAGACAGGCCCAACACAGGATAGGTAATAAAGTGGGGTTTTGGCTCCCAAAAAACAAAAAAAAAATCCATTAAAATATTAAAAGTCTTAACTCTATAATGCCCCCCACGGGCCCACTTAACTCCAATGATTGAATGAAAAACCATTTTTCTTTCATAAAAAGGTCATAATAGACCGAAACCCTCACTCCCTGTTTCTCTGTAAACCCTACCTCTTTTATTCTCTTTCTCATTTTCTTGTTTTTGACAAGAAGAGTCCATGGGAAAAATAATTCAATTACATTTAGAATTAAGTAGTATTTATGTAGGGCTATTAATGGGTCGGGTCTAACCTGATGGACCCAAAAAGATTGGGCTGGTTCTTGTTCCGGAAATTGGAAGCAACGGGTCAATTGTGGGTTCTTATATAGGGCCCCGATTACTATCAGTTCGGAACTGGTTCCACCTAGTCCGGAACCAATTCGGATCATATATTTAATGTATAATATATTAAATAAATTATATATGCTATACATATAATATAGAATATTTAATATATATTCAACATAAATATTTAATTTTTATTTTTTATAATCGGGTCTATCGGGTCAGACCTGACTGTCCCGAGAATTATCAAGTTCGAGTCTTCAACATTTCATACTGGGTTGGTTCCAATTCCAGCTGATTCCGACCCAAACCCAACTAGGGGTGATCATGGGTCGGGCCGAGCCGGGCTTTGCACTTATGATAAGGGCTATAGCTTAGGCCCAGCCCAGTTCAGGGTTCCAGGCCTAAATCATAAGCCCTAGCCCAAGTCTACGCGGGCCCAGGTTGGGCAATGCCTAATTCTGGGCCAATGTCTTTCATATATAAAACATTATATATCTATAATATTTTATATTAAATGACATAACAAGCATATAAACTTTTATTTTATATATTATATAATATAAAATATTACATATAATATAAATTATACATGTCATGTTATATATAAAATATATAATATAATATAAAATAACATGTATATATACATATATATACATTATACACAAAATGTGTAATTTTAAATATATGCGGGCTGGACTGGGCCCGAACTAGACTTAAAGTATTAAGTCCAAGCCCAACCCTAAAATTTGTGGACCTAATGTGGACCTGGGCCCGAGCCATGCCTGAACACAAAACCCAGGCCCAAGCCCGGACTTTTCGAGCCGGGCCAGGGTGAAATGATAACCCCTAGACCCAACCCGTTGACAGCCCAATATTTATGAGATTTAATAGTTGACACGAAACGTAACCAAAAGATAAGACAGTCCTCTCCTCTCACCCATAATATCATTTGTGCATTTTTTTTTTTTTGTAGCAATACTTACGTTGTTGTTTATGTTGCGAATCTCAATAATGTAATTGATTTAATAAAACTTTTTCATTATATAAGCTAAAAATATATATATATAACTCAAATAAAAGAAAATTAATTCCTAACTCGCCATTGAGCACAGATATCAAATGTAGCTAATCGGATGGAGAGATCTACAACTGTTTTCTATTAGCATCTTGGACAAAGCCCATCTAGCAGAGACCACTATGGAAGCCCTAAAGTTTAGCCCAACCCAGCTCTATGTGGAATAGTTGGATAATCAGGCCTACTAGACTAGGGCAATAGTCAAACAACTTCTAGCATTAGGGATGGCAATTTTCTCAATCCCTGATTGGGACCCGATTTCCCCAACCCGATGAGGTCGGGAATGGGGGTTGTTGTCTCCACCCCAATTATATATGTCAAAATATATTTAAAATATTATTTATAGTTTAAATTTTTTATTTATTTTTCAAAAAATACTATTATTTAAAAACTTACGGGGATCGGGGATGAAGGACAAATTTTATCCCCCACGGGGATCGGTGATGGGGGTGGGGGTTAATTTCAAAATCGGGGGTCGGGACGGGGAATATGATCCCCACCCCATTGCCATTCCTATTCAACATCATGCCTCTTTTAACTGGGGCAATAACCAAACCTAAAATAACTATCTTATTACAACCAAGAATACAACTTTATGCCAAAACTTCTTTTAGTAGTTTCTCCAAAGCAATTCAATCAAAACTTTATCCCTCCCAAATATGCTCTAATAGTAATTGATGAGGGCATATTTGGCCCTCCGTTGACATAATGACACGTGGCATCTCATAACTGTTGGATGACACCCTGACACCACGAGGGCGATGACTTGCCTTAGCCAAAAATGATGGAAACCCAATTGTCAACCTACTGGAGACCCAGCTGGCGACCTACCTCCGCCAACCTGATAGAGTCCCAACTGGCAACCCCATACACAACTCAGGCACCTCGATAAGGCGGCTACGAGCACCTCGTCCAGGGCTGACCTGTAGTACCATGTCGTTACCAGTCCAAGGAACCTTGGCACGAGGAGCGATGTCCCTCGAGGACTTGTCGACTCGACTGAGGTCTAGGTGGTGACCCGAAAGACGTGCTCGCCGACCTCCTCCGTGTCTGCATCTCGTCACTCCCGAGTCTTCCGAAAGTTAGCTCCCAAATTGAATATTTTGAAGGAAACCAAATAAGGCATAAAGCCTGGTCTACGTGCACCACTACCTCTAAGGACTTCGGACCGGCCAGCCACATCTTCCCAGAGATCTAGAATGTGGTGCATGAAGCCCACGCCAAACAACGCCTATATAAAGGTCTCATTTCCAACCTCATAAAGTATGTGCAACATAGCTTTCACAGCTTTCTAGCTCTCAAGCATTTTAGCTCTCTCTAAAATCTCCACACCGCTAACTTAAGCATCGAAGTGCCCACCCCAAGTAAAGCAACTCGAGCACTCTGACACTGTCTCTTTGCAGGTCGACCTAGCGAATTAGATGACTCGGCATCCGAGCCACCTTCCAGTAGGGAACTCACTAGCTTGGTGTCCGAGCTATCCTCTAGTAAGGAGCTGCTAAATCGCACATCATCAATTTTAAAAGCTAGGTTCTCAACTAATTTTAAACTCACTTAAAAGCTAGGTTCTCAACTAATTTTAAACTCACATTCAATAGTAATCAGCCTGGATGAGCCTTGTCAACTCTACTCGCGAGGTCACGTTTATAGGTTGAGCCCTTCGTGGCTCCTGCGGGAGTCGACAGCCAACAGACTCTACGATCACCCCTGTGGATCGAGCCTTTCAAGGCTCCCGTGCGAGCTGGCGACCTACAGTTAGTAGAGCCACCCCCACATGTTGAGCTCCCTGTGGCTTATCATAGGACAAGACAACCAGCGTTTCTAAGGGCTGACGTAATGTAGCCGTGGCACCGATCCGTCGTTCAAGCACCAACAGTGACGCACATATCAACAATACTATCATAAGGAAGTAGAAACTAGACGACCAACCTAGGTGAGCTTCAGTGGTTTTGCCTAGATTTTCTCCCATCCCAACTACAAAGCCTCACTATTGATCGAGCGATCCATGGGTCCCGTGAGAGTAGGCGACCCGCAGACAGTAGAGCCACCCCCTCAAGGTGAGCCCCCCCATGGATCTAGTAGGAGTGGATGACCAATAGTTCAAGGACAAGGTGCAGTACATGTGCGGCATTGACCCACAAACGTAGATTTAGGAGAGTCAATCCCACGTGATGGCATAGATGCAACCACGTTTAAAGCTACTACAAAACGACCATCCACTTTGGCAACCTGGTCAAATCAAATTCTAAGGGGAAGTTAAATCGCTTTTAGCTAAGGCCCCCTACATCGATCTTGAGATACATTGGCAGCTCAATCGCTCAGTGCCTTTTTGACGACCAAAATTATGACCTTATGCTTTGGCAACCTAGTCAAATCGAATTAAGGGGAAGCCAAACCGCTTTTAGCTAAGGCCCCCTACGCCGACCATGGGATACTTTAGCAGCCAAAATTACGACCTTCTGCTTTAGCGACCTGGTCAAATTGAATTTTAAGGGAAAGCCACCCCACTTTTTAGCTAAGGCCCCCTCAAGCCGACCTTGAAACACGTTGGTAACAGGTAGACCGACCTAAGCAGGTCAACCCTCCATCTATCTAGCTCATTAGTGTTATGACTGCCACTACTACACTTAAATCGATCTCAAAGGACGTGGGCATCTCAATGCCGACCTAAAAAAAAGGAAAGAGAAACGAAGGAAATGAAGACTAGTTCGCTTTCAGCACCGCGACAAACATGCAAACTCGGTTGATTTCTTTACAGTCGTCCTCCACCTCAGTTTCAGGCTCCGCATTGACCTTGTCGGCAACTCCTTCGAGAACTGGCTGAAGGCACATTGCATTGTAGTTTACGTGATAGAAGCGACCTGACGAGGTATTCACGCAGTTGGTTTACCCTTCAAAAACCCTTTGGGGTGCCTACACCACCTCTCCTCAAGCGGATGAGTTCGCTCCTATGCCCAGATAATCATGATCATAAAATCCTGTGTAAAGCTGCATTCAACCCTTAGACTCTTCCGACCTAGGGAGCAATCTAGACCAACGCCTACGAGCTCATCAAACCAATCATTTCGGGCCAAAAACCTATAGCGAGCTACTTCCTTCACCAAACTGAAATTGTCTTGGGAGTGGGGGCAATTGATGAGCGCAAATTTGGCCCTTTGCTGGCATTATGACACGTGGCATCTCAGAACTGCTGGACAACTCCTCGACACCATGAGGGCGACGACTTGCCTTAGCCAAAATGATGAAAACCCAACTACCGACCTACTGGACACCCAGTTGGCGACCTACCTCCATCAACCTGATAGAGTCCCAATTGGCGACCTCATACACAACTCGGGTACCTCGACTGGGCGGGTAGGAGCACCTCGTCCTGGGGTAACCTGTGGTACCTCGATGTGAGGAGCGACCTCCCTCGAGGAAGCGGCAACCTGCAATATGTGCTCGTCGACCTCCTCCGTGTGTGCATCCCGTCACTCCCAGGTCTTCCAGAAGTCAGCTCCTGCACTAAATGTTTTAGAGGAAACTGAATAAAGCACAAAGCCTGGTCTACATGTCCCACTACCTCCAAGGACTTCGGACTAGCCAGCCACATCTTCCTGGAGATCTCAAATGCGGTGCGTGAAGCCCATGCCAAACAATACATATATAAATGTCTTATTTCCAACCTTAGAAGGTATGCGCAACTTAGCTCTCGTAGCTCTCTCTAAAATCTCCACATCGCTGACTTAAACATCAGAATGCCCACCTTAGGTAAAGCAACCCGGGCACTCTAACATTATCTCTTTACTGGTAGACCCGACGAACTAGCCAGCTCAACATTCGAGCCACTTTCCAACAAAGAACTTGCCAACTCGACATCCGACCTGTACTCCAATAGGGAATTGCTAGATCGTGCATCATGAGTAACTAACTTGTACCTCTACCAAAATCATGTTCAAGATAATATATTATTGTATATGGGTTCTACAATGATGCCACAAAGACATAAGACATGATATGAAAAGACTTATAACCAATCAACTCGATTTTAATTATAATTCAAGGGAGTTTTGATTTGTCAAAACCTTTTTGGTACCATGCCTTTTCATCATCATAGGTTTTCCTTATAGATAGATGGTACGTGAAATCAGTCCAACTCAGACTTGGGCAAACCCTAAGGCCTCACTAAGCCCATAGGATGGGAAAATTCCAAGCCTAACACCGTGCAAAAGATGAGTACAGATTGGAGTGCTCCCCACAACATATTGCAGCTGTGTATCAGCAGCATCTCCCCTACTCGTGTGATGATGCATTCCCATACTCGTATGCTTGTCTATAGTGGAACGGTCCAACTGTCTGAGTCAACGGGGTTCGAAAACATTGATTCACACGATACAAACAATCACAAATTGAAGTTTCTCGGTGGAACAAGATGTTTCATGAATTATATTTCTTAAGCCTTCTTTTATTTAGTTCTCATCTCATAATTTTTAGGTTGAATCAATGGATTTCATAAATCAATGCTGCATTCATTGTTCTCAAAAGAATTTACTATTTATTCTATGTTTTAATAATCAATTAATATTTCATCTTTTTTCTGGAAATTATTCAACTAAACCACGTATTATATTCAAATTAATACCTGAACTTATTATAAAAATTTCATTTTTACTTTTCAGCATAAAAATTATTAATTCAATTTCTTTATGCATTTTTTGTAATCTATTAGAACTTTTATTTCGAGGAGATCAAGAATACATGGTTGTAAAAGTACTACAAGTGCAGAGAAACTGAGAAAGTTAAAAAAAAAAAAAAACCTTAACCACCTAATGGGTATCCTTGACCCAACCGAACCCACTCCATTTCAGCCGACCCAATGGAATGGATGAATTTAGTTGTAAGTGGGTGGGTAAGAGCCTAATAGGGGCTGCATTTGGATTTGCCACCACTACAGGCCAACCTAACATGAGTTGCACCTAGAGGAGGTTCAAGGGCTCTAGACCCATCCTATGAAACATGCGCGGTTGTGCCCATGCCATAATTCCACTCCTTTTGGTTCTTATAAAATATGTGTTTTGTAAGTTTAGAAAGGAAATAAAACTATAACTCGGATTCTAGTTAGTCTTTGTAACTAATTAGTCTTTCTAATGTGACATATAAAATAATAGCTCGGATTCTAGTTAATAGGCTTAGACCCATATTAGAAAAATCATTTCGCCTTTTTAGAGTGCATTTGTCCACATGAAATTTTCAATTCTATGAAAAAGAAAACAAAAGGAGCAAAAGCTTGGGTGAATTGCAAATTATATATTGAAAAAGTGTACAACCGTTTGGAGTGGAAATTTATTGAAGAATGCCACCAGAAATTGGGATTTAACCACATGTGGATTAACTAGATTATGCAATGCATTGCTACCCCATCATTTAGAATAATTGTTAATGGGTTGTTTGGCCCAAGATTCAAAACAAGTGGAAGAATAAGGCAAGGTGACCCCCTCTCACCATACATCTTTATCATTTGTGCAGAATCTCTTGCAGCAAAATCATAAAGGCTTCTCAAAGTATATAATCGAATTTAGGGGTTAAGTTAACCTCGGGATGCCTGAATATTCCTATTCTACAATCTACAAATGACTACATGATATTTGGTAGGGTGTGTATTAATGGATGCACTGAGATCAAATCAATCCTTGATCAATATGAGATGGCATCCGGCCATAAGGTTAACTTTAATAAATCAAAAGTTTTTTCCTCCAAAAATTTGCCCAATAGAGTCCAAAAATTTGTTGCTCGAAATCTTGGAATCCCTAATGCTACGAAATATACAAATATTTAGTGGCCATTGTTATTAGTATTCTAAGCAAAAAGAGTAGTCTTGGTTTAGTTATCCAAAAGCTTAAAGACAAATTAAGTGACTAGAAGGCCAATACTCTCTCTAGAGCAGGAAAAATAGTTCTAATTAAGTCTATGACTGTTAATTCGACGACCTGGCTTCAAGCTGACATTGATAGCGATATTGATAGGATCACTTGCCTTTGGTATGGTCTTGGATTCTTAGTTTTTGTGTGTGTTTGTATTTTGCATCTAGTTTGTTTTTTGTTTAGTTTACTGTAGTTAGTTTTAGTGTGCTTTTAGGTTGTGTTGTTGATTGTTATATTTTCTCTATGTGTGTTGTTTTTTGCTGGTTTCCTTGTATCTTCAATGGATTGGTTTTGGGTTGGACCTTGTTCAAATCCATATCAATTTGCACGGGTTGGATAGACCAATAAGACAAAGGTTAATTACTTATATATGCCTTGCACATTTGAGAAACTACTTATATATACCCTAAACTTTCAAAAACAAATTATACATATCTCGTTGATTAATCCCACATAACACAAATTGGACCGTTATTATTGCACTGTTTAGATCTGCTAATACTTATTCCAAATGATTTCATAATACTAATATTGCCCACATTAGAAAGAGGTCACATCAATGCCAAGGCGTGCCCACAACATATCCCATTTAAGTATTGGAGACATCTCCCAATGACAAGTAAAGGAGGTGTTCTCAATGCACGCTGAGATGTACATGTGGGGTGCCTATAGGACATGCCATGTGGGGTGCTGATGTGATCTCGCGGGAGGTATATTTCAATCTGGGTTTGGAACTTTATGCAAAAATCCCCTAATCGGGGACTAAACAAGGTGATTGATGGCCCTTGTTACCTGAAAACGTATTGTGGAAGCTATGAGCAGGAAGAAGAAAGGTGGGTTCAAGTTCAAGTTCCTTCATTCAACTAGTAAGAGAACCAAGGATGTTGTGATGATGCACTCCAAGATGATGAGGGAGAGGGCCACCAACGTTGTTTATTATTTAAAAATAAAGAAAAATAAAGGAAGACAAAATAGGAAAATCGATTGGAATCAAAGAGAATGGTATGTTTTGTAAATTTAATCATTAGTTAAGGACAATTTAGTCCTTTAAATTTTATTGGCTGGAGTTAATGCTTGGAAGGTCAAAGAGTATGTATAAGTTGTTTTTAAATGTCCAACGAACCATAATACATTAAATTGGACCAATCTGACTTAATGGTCCAAAGTATTTATTGGATTGGATTGGACCTGGTCCATCTGTAATAGATTTATATGTGATTGGGTTGGATTGAACGAATATCAAGTCCATTGATAAAATATAGTAATATAGATGTCAATGGACCGGGCTTGGGTTATAACCAATCTAAATTGAAACCAATTTGAGCAGATTGAATGGTCCAAACATTAAATTGTACCAGTCAAAAAATGATGCAAAGTATTCACCGGACTGAATTGGACCTAGTCCATATTTAATTGACTCATATTGGACCTAATGGAGTTCAATTGACACCCCTAAATGTAAGAAACATCGTTTTTGATGTTTTTTTAATATTAAACATCTCTCATATAATCGGGACAATTGTTTTTTTGATAACCGATTCAACAAAACAAATATTTAATCTCCGTTACAAAAAACACCTAATTCACTAGTTTTTTGATAAATGACAATGAGATCCAACACCATCTAAATCATTTGAACCGATTAACAGCATGCCACACGTTAGGTATTAAATTTTAATTAATTTTAGTTATTTAATCGTTTCCATCATAAGAAATAATTATTATGTGATACACTTGGTAACGCCTCTGCTCGTTGTAGCGGAAGCTTGAGGTCAATTCAGTCACACATGGAATTCACCCTCTGCATAGTATGTTTCCAATTTAACGGGGGAGGGGGGTAGATTCGGAATCCGCCAGAGTTGGGTGATGAATAGACTTGTTCATGGGTTGGGCTCGGGCTTGGCTTTTGTCAAATTCAAATGAGCCTGACTTAAAGCTCGAGCCAGAGACAGTGTAAAATCGGGCCCAAAGCCCAGCCCATGAACAAGTCTGGTGATGAATAGACCTGTTCACGGGCCGGGTCGGGTCCGGCTTTTACTCTTCATTAATGGAAATATGTTAGGCCCGAGCCCGAGCCAGAGCCTGGCCCTGATAAAAAGCTCGACGCCTGAGCCCGAACCCGAGCCCGAAGCCCGACCTAATAAAAAAAATTAGAAATTTTCCCTATTCAATAATCAATATAAATTAAAATTTATTTATATTAAAAAAAGAATATAAATTCAAAATTTATTTACATTAAAAAAAGAATATAAAGAAGGGAAAAAGGATGTGGAGAAGAAGGTTTGGCTGGAAAAATAAGAAAGAGGTGAAAAAAAGAGGGGTATTCGACTAGAGTTTTTAGATTTAATTATAGGTCGGGCCAGGTTGGGCTCGGGCCGGGCTATTTTGGCAAATCCCGAACCCGGCTCGAATTTATTGCAAATCGGGCTTTTTGGCCCGAGGTTAAGCCCATGGGCCCATATACCTGTTCAAGCCCGTCCAGCGGTCGGGCCGGGCCGGGCCGGGCGGGCCAGCCTGTTAACAGGTCTAGTGATGAACTATTCCCTTCAAGCGCCAAGCGCCAAGCGCCAAGCGCCATTGTGTAGCCCTTTAAAAAAAAAGGAAAAAAAGAAAACGGAGACGGAACGACCCATTTGATTTGATACAACGGTGAACTGTTGACCCAGTATCCAGTGTTTTCCGTCTCCCCTTCGGTTTAATCGTTTAGTCGGGCTCGACGGTAGTACTGTCAATGGGATCGGGATGGGAGGGGTGGGACTTGTCACCAGCGAACAAAATCGGTTCCAACCCTCTAGCAATATGACCTCACACCGTATATTTTGTACATAGCGGGTCCCAGTTTCATGGGGTGTGCGGTGTTGGATGAAGTTAGTAGAGAGTTGGTACGCGTTTTGTTGGTAGAAGAGATCCCAACTCGGGAGTTGGCACTTCGGACTTCAGAGTGAGGCCAAACCAAGTAGGTTCCAACCCTCTAGCAACATGATCTCAGTCCCATTTTTATGATGGGTCCCATCCCAGTTTCATGAGGTGTGCAGTGTTAGATGAAGTTAGTAGAGAGTTGGGACTTCGGACTTTGGAGTGAGGCCAAACCAAAAGAGCCTGCAGATTTCGGGTTCGATCTCGCGCTTCCGATTTGGGAGCGATGACAAGTGCCCATTTCAACTACCAGATCATTCACCATAAATACTGTCTCTCGCTTTTGGCAACCTCTGTGTTTTCCCGCCATTTTTCTACCAGGCGAGTGACCGAGCAATTGACGCCTCTGTTCTTCCATGGGGTTCAATCATTTCCTCTCATTTTCCTTTTTTTTTAGTTTTATTCTACCTTCTGTCATTTAGGTTGCCGTTGGTTAATAGGCTTCCTAAACCTTGGAAGGAGAAAGAGCAATGGGAGATTCTAGGGTTTTTGCTGAATCCCTCGCAAATCGATCGGGTGCAGGGATTATTTCGAAAATACGTTTAGAGAACTTCATGTGCCACAGTAGCTTACAGATTGAGCTTGGAGACTGGGTTAATTTCATTACTGGCCAAAATGGAAGTAAGTTGAATGTACTCCTGTAGTCACCAATGCAACCCGTGTAATGTAGCAACTGGTTGAATTCATGGATTTTTTTTTTTTTAAATTTTGCCCTATAATTTCATCTGCAGGTGGTAAGAGTGCGATATTAACAGCATTGTGCGTTGCCTTCGGTTGCCGAGCAAAAGGAACTCAGCGCGCCTCAACGTTGAAGGATTTCATAAAGACTGGTTGCAGGTTTATTTGTTTTCTAATTTTTCTTTTGTGTCAGATAAGACTATTCATTTCTCCAATTACTAGGCTGTTGGACCACTACCATGGTGGTAATAAGGGATTAAAGTTTATTCTAATCTGAAATAACTCGTGGTCTTTCAAGCTAGATTCTGTGGTAAATATGTTTTGTTTAAGAAAGAAGTCAGGGCAATCTGGAGGTTAGCTCCGAGTCTGGTCTAGCCCTCCAAGATCCAGAATAGCGGTCCCCGCTATTGGATAGTAGCCTTTCTAGAATAGAAAACTTAAGCTGTATGATGAGGAAAATACTCCACTTGGTTTGCAGTGGGTGGAAGAAGTCTCCCCTTGTATGTGTTGATGAGATCACGGATCTTGTGTCTAGAAAGCACGAGGTCGTTGCCAATTTTCTTTGACAGCTAAAGAAAATTTATCATTTTCCCTTTTGCACTTGGTAGATAATATTTGGTTAACTTTTAGTTGTTATTGAAGTTCTTTCAAACTGTAAAAATGTATTTTTCTAAGTCGTGGAAGTCCAATTTTGCCTGAGGATTTGATGAACTTGTATTAGTTCTTTTAATTATTTTATGCATATATATGTACCTATTATCTTATCTTTTTGCAGTTCTTCTGTTGTTCAAGTGGAGATAAAAAATCAAGGGGAAGATGCTTTTAAGTCAGAAATTTATGGTGATATAATAATTGTGGAACGCAGGATTTCAGAATCAGCTAGCTCCATCATTCTAAAGGATCATCAAGGTTGCATATCTGGCATCATTGCTTTTTCTAATATTGTATTTCTTGTAAAACTTAGTTTTTATTTCTAGTTTGTCATTGTTTTTTGTAAATGTCTTTTCTACCATTGTTTTAGATATTTCTGTTCCTGAGGCTGGGCCTTGGTGCAATGGTTGGGTTTCTCCATTGCGACCTGGGTGACCAGGGTTCAAATCTTGGAGACAGCCTCTCTGTGTATCTACAGGGGTAAGGCTGCTTACATCTGTCCCTCTCCAAACCTCGCATTGGTGGGAGCCTTGTGCACTAGGCTACCCTTTTTTAAGATATTTCCATTCCTCAGTGCTTTTACTAGAGCCGTATGCATATTTCTTTATTTTCTTTTTTTTTTCCATTACCATACTTTTGTCACTCATACATGTTAGGTTTCTATTGTTTTTGGGAGAACCTATTGCCACTTCAGTTTTTAATATCTGTGTAAGTCAAGAAGGAAAGAGTTACAATAGAAAAAAGTGGAGTTGCAATATCATTGCCTAGTTTTTGTTTGACTGGTTAGACCCCCTTTCTTGAACTCTTACTTGGGTTACATCATAGGATTGAAAATTTGGCTTTAAGTATTACATGAGGACCCATTTTGTGTTTGCATTCCACCATGATATCTGGTGCCTCTACATGGGTTCTGCATTATGTTGGACACTTTCAAGTTGTGTAGATTCTATATTTGATACCCTGTCCTATGGTATCATTTTTATGTCTTATGTAATGATGTTGGAACTCTATGTTATATATAAAAGGGAAAAGATATGCTTCTTAACCATCATCATCATCTAAGCCTTATCCGAACTATATGGGGTCGGCTAAAGGATATGCTTCTTAACCATTACATGGAAATTTCAAGCATTTCAGATTGTTGTTCGATTCCTCCACAATTTTTATAGCATCAAGATGATATTTTTTGATATATTTCCTTTTTCTTCCTCATCTTTTCCACCAAGGTGATTGATATTACTATTGGGGCCCAAGGTTTTAAATTTAGTTCATTTCGACCCTTGGTCCATCATGAAAGTGTTCAAAACTTTAGAGTTTTGGACAACATTTTGCAATAAATCTTAATTATTTTTATTAACATTTCTAGCATTTTGTATGGGCAGTTATTTGGTCACTTGTGGGTGAGTCACCAATGGTCTAATGTGCCTAAATTCGTAGCCATATGGCAGATCAGAACTGCTCATTTAGAAGCTTGTTCTCTAAATATGCTACTTGCAAACGTGGTCCCTTAGACAACAGGTGAGGGAATTATTGAGCTTCACAAGGGAGTTGGATGCAAAAGTGTATTGGTCTAGGAGGTCAGCAAATGCTTTAGCTGACTACCTAGCAAAACAGGGGGTGAATGGGGAGTTTTTGTTTTGTGCAGTGTTGTAAGATTTTTGTTATTCAGTGGCCACCTTTTACTTTGGAAGGTGACAGTTGTTTCTTATAGTTTTATCTAATGAAAGTTACCGTTTCCTATAAAAAAATGCTACTTGTAAAATTTGGGTCCATGGAGGTTGGAACATAATCTAAAACCTGGTAACTCTATTTTCACAAAGCTTTAATGGACAGAAATTGTGGCTATCAGGATGGGTAGATTCTCCTGAAAATTGGGATTAGGAATATCTAGGGTCTGATCTCTTTGGTAATGGTTCTGATCTTCCACGTATGCAACCTGTTGGCCAAATTGAACCAAGAATGATGCTTTCATTTTCCTTTTTGTATTTATATTATTTTAATATTATATCCAAAGTTTCAGGTGAAATAAATGGTTATAATTTGAAAACATTAGATGGAATTTTGAAATTTCATCTGAAGTACTTTGACTTGATATTTTTATTTCATGTTGGATGGTGTGCCCAAAACCAAAATTTCATGAAATATTTCCACTTGATGCTCTCAATTTTTTGAGTTTTGTTCTCCCCTCTTTCTGAGTCCTATTATATAATATATGCATGTATTATTATCTTTCACTGTATGAATTGGATATTTACTTTTACTAATACTTTCCAGGAAGAAAGGTTGCCAGTCGGAAGGATGAGCTTCGTGAGCTGGTAGAGCATTTTAATGTAAGTTGTTTTCACTCTTATCCAACCAAACCATGTTCTATATGTCCTTCTATTATCTCTAGGCATCTATCAAGGCTTATTAATTATTATATTTCTAAAGTCCTATTAATTACCTAACTATTATTTTGCATTGAATTGCTTGATGGATAATTGATCCATGAATGGAGGATGTCTATGTTAGTGTTGTCAAAATGCATGAGTGCTGGTTACAGTAATTTTTTTTTCATCATTGGCAAGGACAAGTGCAATTTGTTACCACATTAGGATAGAAAGGTACAAACAATTTAAAAGAAAGGCTAGTGCTGGTTTTAGTAATTTCATTTATGTGGCAGTGTGGATTGGTAGGTATGCATATAAACCTTTTTTCCTTCTGTTTATGCCTGGATATGTGAGTTGAAAGTAGGGTTTTCGAGTGCTGAACCCATGACAGAAGCAGTGTGGTCATAATTATATTTTATTGTGTAGTGTGTGGTGTGGTGCTGAATGGTAGAGGGTGACTCTTTGTTTATAACAGTGATTTCTTTGTGGGGTGAGGTGAATCAGTTAGGATGACATCAACTGGAGAGGATAGTGACAATCAGGCAGGTGTTATGATTTCTCCTGATTACATAAATGTTCAAATGACCTCTATTAAATTAAATGGTGAGAACTATGTGCCATGGGCTAAATTTGCGGAGGTGTTTTTAAGAGCCAAGAAAAAGGTGAAACATGTGAGAGAGGAGAAATCCTTTTTTGGTTCTCTAGGGTTTAGTGATTAGGAACAGGAGGATGCACAGATTATGACCTGGTTGTGGAATAGCGTGGAACCTAAAATTAATGTGAATTTTATGTTCTGGGATACAACTAAGGAAATATGGGACCATGCTAAGAAACTTTATTCTGGCCAAGATAATACCACTAGAGTATATTAGCTTTACCAAGAGTACTTTAACCTGAAGCAGGGTAACCAAAGCTTGGAAGAATACTATGCAAGCATGAGAAATCTCCGTAATGAGCTTAATGTATATCATCCTCTGACTCCAGATGTTTAAGTTCAGCAACAACAATGAGAGCAATTTGATGTGACAAGGTTTCTAGTGGGTCTAAAGGCTGAATATGAACCTGTTCAAGAACAAATACCGAGAGGGTTTTCTCTCCCCTCTCTTGAAGAAGTGTTTGCCCGTCTTTGGAGGATTTCTATTGATTCTATAGAGTCTTCCTCTCTCTCGGACAAGTCTAGTTTTGTGGTGATTAGAGGGGGGAGGTCTGGAAATAGAGGTGGTGGCCGTGGGTTTCCAGGAAAGTGAGGTGGTCCTATGTTTAATCGTACTAGTGGCCGTAGTGGAGGTCGAGAGTCACGGGGAGGTTGTGGCAGAGGAAGAAGCAATGGAACTAGAAAATGCACATACTGTGGATTAGAGGGACATATTGTTAATTTTTGTTATGATTTACATGGTCCACCCAACACTTGAGCTAATCATGCTATGACTAGTAGTAGTGGTACAGTTAGTGAAAATTAGCAGACTGATCAGACCCCCTTCACATCTACCGGTGCTTCTGGGAAGGAAATGGTGAGCGTCCCATGTGAGGTATATGAGAAGTTCGTTTAGACATCCTCTCAGCAGAATACAACTACCCATGCCCATTTAGGTATGGCTTGCTTGGCTTCCAAACCCTCACACTCGACCATTGATTCTGGAGCCTCGGATCATATGTTTGGGACTCCAGATATGTTTTCTTCATTTTCCTCACCTTCTACTTCTCAAACAGTTACTCTTGCTAATGGTTCTACCTCTCCCATCTACGGTGTTGGTGATGTTGATCTGACCTCCTTGTCCTTATCCTCTGTTTTATATGTACCTAAGTTTCCTTTTAATCTTATGTCTGTTAGTAGACTAACCAAGTCACTCAATTGTTTTATAACCTTTTATCCCTCTTCTTGAGTGTTTCAGGATCTCAAGACGGGGATGAAGATTGGTGGAGGGCATGAAGCAGGTGGATTGTATTACTTTGATGGTGGTAGCCCATCAGTAGCCTTTCAGTCATCTCTTACTCCTCTCCAATGGCACTGCAAACTTGGTCATCCATCTCTCAAGGCTCTGAAGTTGTTGGTTCTGTCCTTAAGTTGACTTTCATCGTTGGATTGGGAGTTGTGTCAGCTTGGGAAACACCATAGAGTCTCTTTTAGTCCAAGAGTTGATAGTCGTGTCTTGAGTCATTTTTCTTTAGTTCATTTAGATGTTTGGGGTCCAAATAAAGTGGTGTCATACAATGGTTATGAGTATTTTATAATTTTTGTTGACTTTTCAAGGATGACATGACTCTATCTTATGAAAGATTGAAGTGAATTGTTCTCTATTTTTCAAAAATTTTATGCTGAAATATGTACCTAAATCGGAGTTCATGTTAAAATTCTTCTCTTAGGTAATGCAAAAGAGTACACCTCAATACCATTTCAGCAATACTTGGAGCACCATGGGGATAATTCATCAAACTTCTTGTTTTTATACCCCGCAATAGAATGGAGTGGCTGAACGGAAAAATTGACACTTACTTGAAACTGCTCGGTCCATTATGCTTGATATGAATGTCCCAAAGCGTTTGAGTAATGCTGTCCTAACATCATGTTTCCTCATCAATCGGATGCCCATGTCCATCCTTGGAAGTCAATCACCTTTCTCAGTCTTGTTCCCTACTCTTTCTTTGTTCCCTCTCACTCCTAGAGTCTTTGGTTGTGTTTGCTTTGTTCAAAATTTAGGACTTGGTTTAGACAAGTTAGATGCGTGTGCCACTAAAGGCATCTTCATTGGATATTCCAGGACCAAAAAAGGGTATAAGTGTTATAATCCTAGCTCTCATTGGTCTTTTGTGTGCTCAAATATCACTTTGTTTGAGTCCATTCCTTTTTTCTCAAGTACTGATGTTCCTCTTGCTCCTATGGTTCCACTTCCAGTTCTAGTTGATGACCCCTTTCCTGTGGTTCTTGTTCAAGTTGAGGACCCCCTTCCCGTGGTTCCTGTTCAAGTTCCATCCCCACCTTCTCCATTGCAGGTTAATACTGAGAGGCCACCAATCACACAAGTGTATACTCACAGAAGATCACTGGCCCCTTCTCCAGTTCAGCCCTCGTTGACGGATCCTGTAGTTACACCTCTTCCTTCTGACCTTGATCTTCCTATTGTATTGCGGAAAGGTAAACGTAGTCGTACATCTCATCCTATCTCTTATTATGTTTTTGTTGCTCACCTTTCTACTTCCCATCGCCATTTTATATCTTTGCTATCCTTTGTTTCCACTCCTAAGATTGTCCAGGAAGCCCTTACTTCTCCAGGGTGGCGAGAAGTAATGGAAGAGGAACTGTCTGCTTTACAACACAATCACACGTGGGAACTTATTACTCTCCCTCCCGGTAAGCATGTTGTTGGATGTAAGTGGGTCTACACAGTGAAGTATCTCCTAGATGGCAGTGTGGAATGATTAAAGGCCAGGTTAGTGGCCAAGGGCTATTCTCAGTTATATGGTGTTGACTATACAGAGGCATTCTTTCCTGTGGCTAAGATTGGTTCAGTTTGGGTATCAATTTCATTAACAACAATGTATGATTGGCCTCTCTTTCAGCTAGACATCAAGAATGCCTTCTTACATGGTGATCCAGTTGGGGAAGTATATATGGAGCAACCACTAGGGTTTGTTGCTCAAGGGGAGTATGGTAAAGCTTGTAGACTTAAAAAGGCAATCTATAGGCTAAAACAATCTCTACGTGTGTGGTTTGGTAGATTCAATGAAGTAGTGAAGAACTTTGGCATGAAATAGTGTCAAATAGACCATTTTGTGTTCAGTCGTGACTCAAAAGATGGGAAAATCTTGCTAGTGGTGTATGTGGATGATATTGTCATAATTGGTAGTGATAGCAATGGGATTGACAGATTGAAAAACTTTCTACAGGATCGCTTCCACACAAAGGATCTTGGTAAGCTGAAATACTTTATAGGAATAGAAGTTGCAAGGTCAAGGCATGGAATTAACTTGTGCCAAAGGAAATATGTCATTGACTTGAAGAAACATGGCTATTAGGTGCTAAACCAGTTGAAACACCCATGGAACCGAGTACTAAGTTGTGTATTGATGTAGGTGAAGAGTTTGATGATCCTGGAAGGTATAGGAGGTTGGTGGGAAAATTGAACTATTGGACTATAACACGACCATATATATCATTTACTGTAAGTATAGTGAGTTAGTTTATATAACATCCTCGGGTTCCACATTGGGAAGCAGTTCTAAGAATTGTCAGGTATTTAAAGGGTGCTCCAGGTCGTGGTCTGTTATACAAGAGTGGATGAACTCTTGAGATAGAAGGGTATACAGTTGCTGATTGGGCCGGATTTGTGTCAGATCGGAGGTCAAGTACAAGATATTGTACCTTCCTTGGTGGCAATCTAGTAACTTGGAAGAGCAAGAAACAAACAGTGGTAGCAAGGAGCAGCGCAAAAGCTGAGTACAGGGCTATGGCTCATATTACATGTGAACAAGTATGGCTGAAAAATCTCTTGCAAGATGGGGTTCTCAATTGATAAACCCATGAGGTTATACTGTGATAATCAAGCTGCTGTACACATTTCTTCTAATCCAGTCTTCCATGAGAGAACAAAGCATATTGAAGTTGATTGCCATTTTGTAAGAGAAAAAGTGATCGATGGAGTGATAATTACAACTCATGTAAGTTTAGGAAACTAGTGGGCAGATCTATTTACAAAGGGGCTGTCTCGAGGTAGAGTGGGTTACATATGTGACAAGCTGAGACTATATGACATATATTCTCGAGCATGAGGGGGAGTGTTAGAGTCGACTTTACAAGTATTTTGGTCCTTTGTCTATCTAATTATGATTGGATAGCCAGTTTTATCTGAGTTTAAGTTATGTGTTCCATACTTAATGAGGGACAATATTGGCTTTTGTAGTTCAGTATATACAATATAAATACAATGTGGGTCGGCTGGGTGAGATATCTTTTTCTCTCCTTGACCGAACCCTTCTATTCTTCTTACCTACTTCGGAGTTCGGACCTAGAACTGAAATAGGGTTAATCAACATATTCACATACTAACCTATGGAGTTAATTACTTTGATACCTTTTTCATTGCCAAAATTAGTTCCGTATGTGTTTTTATTTCTTTAACTACTAGTCTTATGTAATCAGCCAGTGATCTAAGGTAATCCTCAGTAAGGCTCTAGAAACTAGATTACCCTAGTGCTCCTCCCAATCCACTGTTAATAGGAATATGTCTAGTTTGGAACAAATCGGGTTAGCTTGCAAGTTGGACCTTGTAAAATTGTTGTAGGTTAATGGCGATTCTTTTAACTCAAACCCGTCAATAATTTGACTAAACTTCCTATGCTTATACAAATTCTCTATCTCTCCTTAGTGATTCCAATGACATTAAAATCCCCCCTCCCCTTAGACACCAAGGCCCACAACCCTTTTATATCCTCCAATTCTTCCCAAAGCTCATTTCTTTCTATATAGCCATTGGGACCATACACATTTGTCATCACCCATTCAAAGTCATTACTAACTTGTCTAAACTTAATTGAGACAGTTAACTTACCCCACAGTTCCCCAACTCCCATAACAACCTCACTATTCCTGTAGAGAGATTGGGCCGATGGGCCCTAATGCCTTTTTCTTGTTATTTTTGTTTCTTACATGTGCTTGTTTAATAATGGGCCTCATTCTTATGGGCTTGTTAACCTTTTTTTTTTTTAATTTTTTTAAGTGAGTTCATGAGCTGGCTGCCCACTTAAGGGCAGAACTGTAATTATCTATAATTAAGTGAGATTAATAAAAGATTAGAGAGTAAGGAGAGAAGAGAAGACATCGAACTTCTTTCTCATTCTCCCTTTCTCTCCATGTTCTTCTTTTGTTCTTGCTATTTCTCTTCTATCTCCTCTTCTTTTCTTGCTGAAATTTGAGATTTTTTTCATGTTTATTGGAATGAATCACATCTTGCTACCAAAGCACCTATGCCTTTCTTCTATTTCCCTTTTTTCCCATACACCCTTTGATTAGAAGAGTGCATGGAGAGATGAGATGCTGATTGTTTTGAGAACATTTGTGCCTACTTGGTGGAGGGTTTGGAGAGACAAAATCTGGCTATAGATTGCCAAGAAAGTGAGGCTGTTGATTTTTTGCCCCAAACCTTAGCCAAGTAGAGAGTTCATAGTTACGGGTTAAGGAGATAGATTGAGTGTGGTTCTTAGAGCTTGAGGGGTCTCTATTGGTCTCTAGAAATGGGCGGTTGAAGTTGGAAAGAGTTTGGGAAGCTTTGTTAGGAGAGGTTACTCTTCTCTCTTTTCTTTCACATAGTTGGGTGCAGTGAAACCCTAATTTTGGGACCTACAGTTACTGGACAGACCCCAGTTAGGTTCATAGAAACTAACAACCTTGTTTTTGGATTTTTGTTTGGTTAATGGAGCAATTTGGAATTGAGATGAAGCATATCTCGGTGTTTGAGCTTGGTCTAATAGATTCCATTATGGTTGGAGTGACTACAATTAAGTTATATGGGACAAATTACTTGGTCACAAGGAAAGTTGAAGAATGACTTAGCTTGGGACAAATTGGTAGAGACTAATCCTACATATGAAAAATGGATGCAAGAGAACTACATAGTGATTGGATGGTTAGTTAACTATATGCAACTTCATATAAGTCAGCATTACCTTTGGATGACTTCTACTAAGGAAATTTGGGACAATGTTATATAAACATATTCTTAGAAATTGAATGTTGCAAGAGCTTATAAGTTGAAGAATGATGTGAACAATTTGAGACAAGGGGAGAAGAGTGTAGCTGTTTACTACTCTATGTTGTAGCCATTGTGGCAAGATATTAATGCAATGGAGACAGTTGTATGGGAGAGCACTAAGGATGCAGAGACATTTAGGGAACTAGTAGAGAGAAACAAGGTGTTTGAGTTTTTCACAGGACTCAACCCTAAGTTTGATGTTATGAAGCAGATTGGCTAGAGATGAAGTAACCCTTGCTTGGGCATATTCTATGGTTAGTGGTGAAGAGAGTATGTGGCAAGTACAATTATAGGGACCTCTACCCCTAGAGCATTTTGCACATGCTGGGATAAAGCCAAAGGGGCTATTTGAGAAGAAAGAGGTAATATGTGAATACTACAAGAAACCGAAACATACCAAGGACACCTGGTGGAAACTACATCAGATCTTCTCCTAGAAAGGTTTCAGAACAATAATAAAGGCAGAATTTGAAGTGTATGGGAAGGAAATGCAAGGGAAGGCGCGTAAATTGAGGTAGTCTCTGCATGATTTCAAATACTCTCCTACAGCCGGATTTGAGAGATTCTAGGCTGCCCTTGTTACCTTTGGTCGCACATAGACTTAGTCTAATCATACTCTATTTGTTAAGAGGAGAGATTCCTTGGTGACCCTTTTGATTGTTTATGTTGATGACATTGTGGTTACAGGTGATGACGCTTAGGAAGTGGTTAATCAATCTTAGAAGATTTTGTCACACTAAATTTAAGATCAAAGGCTTGGGTGAACTCAGATATTTTTTGGAAATTGAAGTTATTCGGTCCAAGGATGGTATCATCGTTTCTCAATGTAAGTATGTTCTTGATCTACTTGTAGAATTGGCAAACTTGGTGCTAAACCAGCTTCCACTCCTATAGACCTAAATCACAAGCTCTTAGCTACTGATGGTGAATTGTTGAGAAGTTGTTATATCTTTGCATGACTCGGCTAAATATTTCTTATGTGGTGTTTTTGGCTAATTCATGCATTCCCCCAGAGATACACATTTAGCATCTATAGAGAGGGTTATGTGTTACCTAAGAGGTACTCCAGGGAAGGGTGTCTTATTTGCCAAGCATGGACAAATGAAGTTGGAAGCATACACTGATGTTGACTGGGATGGATGTATTGATGATAGGAGATCCATCTCGGGATATTGTGCTATGGTGGTAGGGAGCATTGTTTCACGGAGGAGTAAGAAGCAGTTTGTAGTGGCTAGATCCTCAACTGAGGTAGAGTGCAAGGCAATGGCACATGGAGTTTTAGAACTATTGTGGCGTAGATCACTTTTGGAAGAATTAGGTATTGACTGTGAGAAGCTAATGATGCCATATTGCAATAACCAGGCAGCCATCAACATTGCACATAATCCTATCCAGCATGACAGAACTAAGCACACAGAGGTTGATAGACATGTTATACGAGAGAGTTGCTTCAGGGGAGATTTGTTTGCCATTTATTGCTTCTGAAGAACAACTGGCTGATGTTTTGGCAGAAGGTGTTCCAACAGGGAAGTTGATACATTATGTAAGCAAGTTGGGCATGACTGATATCAATGCTTAGCTTGAGGGGGGAGTGTAGAGAGATTGGGCCGAATGGTCCCTAATGCCTTTTTTTGTTATTTCTTATATGTGTTTGTTTAATAATGGCCCTCATTCTTATGAGCTGGCTGGCTGCCCACTTAAGGGCAAAATTGTAATTATCTCTAATTAAGTGAGATTAATAAATGATTAGAGAGTAAGGAGATAAGACATCAAACTTCTTTCTTGTTCTCCCCTCTTATCCATCTTCTTCTTCCTTTGTTCTTGCTATTTCTCTTCTATCTTCTCTTCTTTTCTTGCTGAAGTCTGAGATTATTTTCAAGTTTATTGGACTGAATCACATCTATTCCATATTGTTAATTTGTGATTATCCCCCTAAAGATCCCCAAGTGTTAGACAGTTTTGTATGCCCTTAGCTTCAATCCGATTTGATGTATTTTTGTTATTTAGTGGAAATAAATAAAGTGCATGTTTGATTCATGTTGTTTGGT
>NW_010729095.1:3320433-3351062 GCF_000365185.1 Nelumbo nucifera | reverse complement strand
TCCTATATCTCTGCCTCACTCGACCAGATATTACTTATGCTGTTAGTGTTGTCAGCCAGTACATGCATTCTCCTAAAAGTACACATCTTCTTGCGGCAGAAAGGATATTAGCATACTTGAAGAGATGCCCGGGTAGGGGTATACTGTTCAAGAACAATAACCACATGAAGGTGGGAGGTCTATACGAATGCCGATTGGGCTGGGAGTGTTGATGATAGAAGGTCTACCTCAGGATATTGTGCTCTTGTGGGAGGTAATATTGTCTCTTGGAGAAGTATGAAACGGAGTGTTGTCTCCCGATCTAGTGCCGAAGCAGAATACAGGTCAATGGCTAACGGAGTGGTTGAAATCCTATGGCTGAGATCTCTACTTGAGGAGTTGGGTATTGAGTATGAGAAGCCTCTGGTGCTGTATTGTGATAATCAAGCAACTATTAATATAGCACATAATCCAGTGCAGCATGACAGAACGAAACACATTGAAGTTGACCGACATTTTGTACGAGAGAGGGTCTCATCTCAAGAAGTATGCCTCCCTTACATCACATCCAGTATGCAACTAGCAGATATCCTCACCAAAGCCGTATCAAGAAAGAAGCTAGAGGCGGATGTATCCAAGTTGGGAATGATGAACATTTATTCCCAACTTGAGGGGGAGTGTAGAGAACACTGATGTGGGCCCCACAGCTGTGGTCCCACTCTCTCTCTACTCTTTCTCCCCTCTCCTCTATACCTTTTTCTCCTTTTTCGAACCTGAAATCTATTAGGGTTCAAGGCTGATAGCAGTCTTGAACATCTACTGAAGACGTTTCAATAATATTAGGATTTCCACATGCAAAATGAGTAGATTAATAAGAGAATAGATGAAATGAAAAACCTAGAAAAAGTGAAAATTAATTGACGATAACCTTACCTGTATGCGCTTTATGTGTTAATATTCTTCAACTCAATACTTCTAGTACATATGCAGAGTTGCTGTTTTCTCATGTATTAGATACTAAATAAAGAAACCAGTAATATGTGGGAATAAGTCTCCTTCACTTTATCTCAAATTGCCTTTGCTGTAGGCAAGAATAAACTATTTCTACTTATGCATGGCTACATGGAAAGCACAAGCCATGACATTACCAGAAGATTCTCTTGCTCCCACTTAGCATATTTTGGATTGTCATTATCTGGTTTAGGTTCCTTTTCAGTCAAGTATCCCATTTTTTTTTCTCTTTGACGGGTCCACCTATTCTAAACTTTTTCAATTGAGCCCATTGGTATTTGTACCATCAAGCTTTAGAAGTGATGGGTATGTGCATAGGATCAAGTACCAAAATTGCTTCCTATACCATGGAACTTGAACTAGCACTACTGGATTCTGTATCAACAGGTCACCTTAACAATTAAAAAAAGATAACACCAACAACTGCTTATTGCCAAGAATCCACCCAAACAACCACCCCAAGACAAAAGAATATAGCTTAGTAGCAGCAATCTTTCCTAGGTATCACCTGAAGCATAGGGAGACTTCCTCCTACAAATTCTATCTCACTAGTTATGGGCAGTGGTAAAACATAGGCGCCGGGATCCTCACATAACCTTCAATTCTTTCAAATCACTCACTGATTGATTCTGGCATTCAAGAAATATCTTCTGGATCAAACTTTCATAGCCAGCCTGACTAGATTTAATCTACAAGCCTAACCGGTTTTTCTGGAAAACTTCTGAAGATCCTCTCTAGGTTAACATACGCAGGCAGAATAAGAATCTAAAAAAATCACTTAAGCATCTCTAAAAATTAGGTCCAAGATAGAACACAATTGGTCAGTGCTCTTACTCTACCTTTATGCCACTAACTGGAGTCATAAGGTCTTCCTCATGTGCACAGATGAAAAGAATCATTAGAGGAAGAATTATTTTCACTTGCTCTGTTACCAAGGTTTTGATCAATGAGAAAAAATAAAGATGACAGTGTAAAGTAGGAAGGAGGAATAACAGAGGAGGGGAAGAGAAAAGAATTAATGTAGAATAAGAACTCAGCCATTGAAATGGCCTTTTTACCCTTAAGCAGAAAGAGACTGACAAAAATATCCCTACTCTTCGTAGGCAAGTCACATAAGTACCCTTTTTGACTATTGTCTACATCTAACAAGCAACCATCAGATTCAGCTACAGGGGGTGCGGAGCGGAGCCATGGGGATAATGTTTCACCTTGTTGAAGAATCTATGTCTATGTGATGCCATCTACTCAAATTATCATCCAGAGAGCAATAATATTAAATTGCATCTATAAATGATATTACTGTAAAATAGACTCAACCCCAGAACTCCACCAAAAAGGGGAAAACAATAACAGAGAAACAAGGATGCCTTGGCCTGGAATATCACTTCTTGATATTCCACCTTTGGCAATCCGTCAGATGATGCTCTACTCATGCATGTTGATTCTATCCACTTCCACTTTGTATCTATTATAATTTTTTGTTTAGTTTGTTGTCATCTTGGTTGTCTTTAACTTGTAAAGTTGTCTGCAAACTTTTCTTGATAAGCCCTAGAATCTTACAGTTATGGATTCTTATATTACATATGCAAATGCTGCTTCTTAGGCTACAAAAAAGAGGCTTGAACTAGAGGAGGAACAGAAGCGCAAAATTAACCTTATTAATAACCTGGTCAAGGATGTTCAAAAGCTTGAGCAACAAATCTCTGATATTCAGGAGCAACATGTAAAAAATACACAGGTTGCTGTTCTTTTTGACTTGTGAATTACAGTACCTCTTTTTTTGTTAGGTTTAGTAATTCTAAAATTGCAACTCCTTGTTCTATTTGTGCATCTCCGACTTGATATTTTAACTGTCATCTTTTATTGCTTTATGCAGCTTACTTTCTTTTCATTCATTTTAGAGCTTAGGGACATTTGCATATTACAATTTTTCAGTCCATACATGATTAGTCACTAAAATGCTAGAAAAACTTGACTAAAACTAGATTTTGTAGTTTATTCTCACTTGAAGGGATAATATCTTCTTCCTTGAACTAAAATAGTAAACTATTTCTTTTCCTGAATGAAGAGTAAGTGCAAGTATTGGTGATATTTAGCAAGATTTCCATGAAATATCCCCATTTTGCTAGGTGACAATGCGAAACTTTCAGGGAATATTTTTTTCCAAATATCTCTGATATTTTGCTGATATGTTGGCGATATTTCAGGTTTCATTGTTAAACTATATATTTAATGTTTAAAATTTTAGAATATTATTAAACACTTTTCGATATTTCATTAAAATCATCACATTTTTTTTTTAAAATGTTTCCCCAAAAAAATTAATGGGGAATTGGTTATTAGATTATTGTCTTACTATTTTTCCAATAAAAAATTGGCTTACTATTTTGATATTATTCACTTACTAGGTTCAAAAGAAAAAGGAAAGATGCATATAACTACTAAAGTGTATTTTCAATCTAACCAAAACATGTAGTTACCAAAAAAGACAAAAGTCAAAATGGAAAATAAGTGACATATTTAAGCTGATAAAAAAGTAACATATTTAATGAAGAGAAGATGTCTAAAAGACTAAAAGGGAGACACAGAGAAAGATACCTATTAGTCTGTTAATTTTCTCCTAGTCGATTTATATAGTTCTTTGCTATAGTTTTTGAGCTTTAATGTGCAATTATACTTGTAATGATTTCATGAAGGTTTATTAACTAATTATGTGTTTCTAGAAAACTTTCTTGAGTTTTTAGAATTTCCAAATATCTTAGCAAATTTAGTGAAATATCAGTGAAATTTCACAATTTCTACATGGTGAAATGTGCACTAATATTGTAATTGCAAAGCATGAGTGCAACCACTATGAAGGAACTTGTATCCTTAATCCTTTTTTTTTCATTGGTTGAAGTACTGACATGCATCACCACCTTCAAAATGATCAAGATGATGCTTAGGTGGGTGTCTAAGTGACAATTCCTTTCTAGGGGCTGCTTTTACATTGCACCTTTTTGCATACATTTTTGGTGCATTCTTAGGCAAGAAAAGGGCGGTGCAGTCACATTATCATATGTGGTATTTTATTTGTGCTCCATGATACATAAATCATATAATGAACTTGGCCGAAATTGGGTATGTAGATGATACTGTTGTGATAGAAAAATAATTGGGCTGAAATTGAGCAGCTGATGTGGGCGATTCTCTATGAGCTGAGATTCTGGCTGTGATGAAGGAATTAAGAAGGCGAGGGAGCTGGGCTGCAGCAAACTCATTATTGAAGGGGATTTTTGTTGAAGGGATGGTCTCCTCCATCCGAAGGCTCACTGAAGTTGAACTTTGATGGAAGTAGCATGGGAAATCCAGGATTATCCGGAATGGGGGTACAACACCTAACAATCGAGGGGGATTCCAAAGTGGTGGTGGGTTGGTTGAAAAATCCTGAAGAGGCTATGTGGTGTTACAAGAATGAAATGAAGAAATTTAGTTGGTTGACAAGGAATATGTTGGTCACTGTATAGTGGGTGGGGAGATCAGCAAATACTTTGTCAGATGTGTTAGCCAAGCGAGGGGTAAATAGGGGAGAATTGTTTTGGGCTCAGTTGTGATTCTTGCTTTTGTTTCCTAGTTTACTTGTAAGATTCAAGAAGGGGCTGCAGCTCGCACCTCTCCCTGGGATGTTGTATGAACTCACTCTAAATCTGCTTCTGAATTAATAAATTTATTATCATTCATGAAAAAAAAGGGGGATTCAAAGTTGGTTATAGGATGGCTTCAAGAAGAAAAGAAAGGTCTTTGGAAGTTTTCTAATGAAAAAAGAATGTTCAATCGGCTAGCACAAGATGTGGAGATTCAGTTTTAGTAGATTAAGAGGTGTGCTAATTCTTTTTCCGATACCCTTGCTAAACAAGGGGTGGGAAGGGAACAACTGTTTTTGGGCATTTTGTAATTGAATTATTTTTCTTTGGGGAGGATTAAGAGAATTTACCCCTCCCTCTGTACTTCTTTCTATATTGAAAGTTTAATAAAAGGTTGTTATTGATAAAAAAAAATTGAGCAGCTGATGTTCTTCCTTAGAATTTTATTTGAAATTAAAGACGTGAGTACTAAGGTATTTTCTAGGCATTGAGGTAGTTCGATCCATGCGTGGCATGTTTTCTGGAGGCCCTGGAGTTTTTGGAGGATACAAGCATACTGGTGTGAAATCTGTGGGCATGCCCATTTATTAGCTTCAGATGGATAGATACTTGAAGACAAGCAAACAAGGGGATGCTTCTATTTTGGGTTGGAAGGTTATCATACATGTGCATGAGTCGGCTAGAGATTTATATGTTGTAATAATTGTTTGTACATGCATGTTATCAAGGATGTTCACTTGGTTGCCATAGAGTGTATTCTATCCCACTCAGGACCTGGGCCCGTATTTGGGTTAATTGGGGATTGTCCTGGGCTTCCTGTTTTAGTTGTGATGACAATGGGTAGCTCAGCCGAGACAGGCCCAATAAGCACATGCTTTCAGCTCTAGAGAGGGCGCCTGCTACTGCCTTAGAAGGTCCCGACTTGTATTCAATAGCAAAATCATACCCCATCAGCTTGTAGGCCCATTTATGATGGTCAAGGCCCAAAACTCGTTGCTCCAATAAGTGCTTGATAATGCGGTGGTCAGTCCTGACAATGAACCGCCGACCCAACAGGTAAGCTCTCCATTTTTGGACTACTAGGGCGATAGCCATAAGCTCCTTCTCGTAGGTGGACTTGGCTTGGGCTTGCGGAGAGAGGACCTTGTTGAAGTAGGCCAAGGGCTGGCCCTGCTGCATCAGGACTGCACCAATTCCGGTACCCGAAGCATCATACTCTACTATGAACTCCAGCTCAAAGTTAGGAAGAGCTAGTGTAGGAGGTGAGGTGACAGCTTCCTTAAGTGCTTGAAAGGCTTCTTCTAACTTCTGATCCCATTTGAATGAATGCTTTTTAAGCAGTTGGGTGAGAGGTGTTACAAGTATTCCATACCCCTTAATAAACCTCTGGTAGTAACTTGTTAACCCCAAGAACCCCCTAAGAGCTTTTGGGGAGTTGGGCCAGGCCCAGGAGATCATGCATTCAGTCTTCTCAGGGTCTGTGCCTACCTGCCCTCCAAAAATGATGTGGCCCAAGTAACTAATTTGGGTATATCCAAACGAGCATTTTGAGGGCTTAGCAAATAGTTGGTGCTGCTGTAGTAAGTTTAACACACATTGCAAGTGTTCCAAGTGAGAAGCCCAACTGGAACTATAAACTAGTATGTCATCAAAGAACACCAGAACAAAGAGACGCAGGTAAGGTTTAAAAATTCCGTTCATAATCCTCTGGAATGAAGAAGGGGCATTGGTCAACCCAAATGGCATCACAAGGAACTCAAAATGTCCATCTGAGGTTTTGAAGGCAGTTTTGTGGATGTCATCTGGATGGACCCGGATCTAATGGTAGCCTGACCATAGGTCCATCTTTGAAAAATACTTAGCTTGGCCCAGTTCACCAAACAATTCTTCAATCAGTGGTATGGGGTACCCGTCCTTGACCGTAATGCAGTTCAGGGCTTTGTAATCCACGCAAAACCTCCAACTCCCGTCTTTCTTTCTCACCAAAATCACTGGTGATGTGTATGGATTGTTGATGGGCCGAATTAATCCTTTGTCTAACAGCTCTGTCACCATTCGCTCTACTTCCACTCTTTGGCAATGGGGGTAGCGGTAGGGTCTGACATTGGCGGATGGGGCTCCTGGTTGGATGGGGATCCGATGGTCATGGGCTCGAGGGGGTGGTAATGTAGTGGATTCTTGGAAAACATCCGAATAGGCTCGAAGTAGTAACTGGAGTTGGGTCATTACCTCCTGTGAGTGGAGTGGGCCCAGCATGCATTAAGCCCATGTTCATCAGCAAGGGTGTTGAGTCATGTTGGCAGGCCTTGAGGACGACTTGCAAACTTCCCGTGGCTATGGGCTGGGCCTTAACCCCCTTCAGTGTATAAGGTTTACCATCATAGGTGAACTGCATGGTCAATTCGGTCCAGTCACACACCACTGGGCCCAACAATTTTAGCCATTGTATGCCCAGGACAATATCAGCCCCTGTGGACTCTAATGGATGTAGGCCCACTTTGAATTGGTACCCCTAAATCCACAACTCTATAGCTTTGCACCTCCCATCACATGTGATTTGGTGGCCATTTGCCACGTTTACAACAAATTGGGAAACCGGTTCTACTGCTAACCCTAGTTGATCAGCCAACCGAGGAGTAATAAAGTTCAAAGAGATCCCACTGTCATTCGGGACAACAACGCTCTTCCCTGCTATCAGCCCCTTCACTCACACGGTCCTGGGGGCCTGATAACTTGCCAAAGCCTATAGGGATATGACGTACTATTCCTCCTCCGGTACCACCTCCATTTGTTGTACACCCGGGTCTCCCGTTGGGGTATCCGGGTCCTCTCCCCCTTTTACTTGTAGTAGGAACACTTGTTGGGTCTCGCATTTGTGGCCAGGAACGGACTTTTCATCGTTGTTGTAGTAGAGGTCCTGGTTTTGGGTGGTGGTGGGTGCTGTTAGTAGAGGTCCTGGTTTTGAGTCAATCTTGGGGTAAGATTCTTTCTGATTCAAGCCCACCTAAGGCCCATTTGGCCTCCCCAACTTCTGTAATTTGTCCAACCTTTCTTCCTGGAGCTTGGCCAGGCCCACTGCCACCATCAAGGTGGTCGGCTGTATGGTGTTCACTTCTATTCTTATCTCATCCCTTAAGCCGCCTATAAAGCAATCCACTAGGGCTGTCTCCGGCCAACCATGAACCCGGGTGGCTAACCTTTCAAAGTCCTTCTGGTATTCTCTTACCGTACTAGTCTGCTTCACTCGGGAGAGTGATTCATTAAAGTTCTCATAAGTCATACCTAGAAGGCCCGAACCTCACACGTAGTGCTTTGGTAAGGTCTAGCCAGGTGGTCTGAGGGTAGGTTTCTGGTACCATTGGTACCACATAACGGGGATGGGATCAACACCTGAGTACAGAGGAAAGTCGATTTTAGCAACCTTGACTGGGTACACTCCTCGCCATGCGCCGCTGCTGCTTGATCCTTCTGCCTTTGGGGTTCTGGGTCCTACCGAGATTTGCTCGAACAAGCCTACAGGAGCTGAGAGAGTCTCCTTGATTTCCCTCAACTCACTGGTGGTCTGGCGGACTTCACCTTCTATGTGGTCAATACGTTCCTCTGCAGACGAGGATCTGGTGGTCGGCATCGTAGCTAGGCTCTAATACCAATTGTTAAGACCCTGCTCTTTCTGGGTGGCCGATGAGCTGGTTCGAGGGAGCTCGCCCTCCCGAAAAAGATGACGGTTGGAGAGGAGAGAGAGAGAGAGAGAGAGAGGTGTATGCACCCCAAGAAGTTTTCCCTCTCTTAACTGATTTTTCCATTCTCACCATTTCTCTTCTCTCTACTCTCTTTCTTAAATCTACTTCTTGGATGTACCATATTTGAAGTGTTGTCATTGTTTTCTTTAATTAATCAAGACAAATAATAAAATTTTGTTTAGCGGATTTTGGTTTTTGCCAGGGAATTTTCTCTTTTTTAATCCACCCAAAGGTAGCAAGCAAGGGACCCCAAATCCTAGCCAAGAAGCAGTGCAGAAAAATATGATTAGCTGTCTCCAGCACAAGAGAGCAAATCAGGCAGTTTGGATACTCCAAGGTCTGCTCTCCTCTAATGTTTATTGAAAGTGAGACACTTAGCTAAAGTTGTCTCCTTTCTCCTATCAAATATATAACCTAGCATGACCTAATATTCTAATCTAAAGGTTCAGATTTTACCTTCCTTCTTAAAATTCTGATCTGCATATAATTTTTTAGTCATTATGCATATAAGTGCAATGTCCAATATGTTTATTTATTATAGTTTTAATATGCTTGAGTACAATTTGTTTTTTTTATAACCAATTTATATATTTTCTTTTTAATATGAATATTATGTTTAGAAACTTTGTTTTCAACATCTAAGCTTATCTACATAAATTGAATATTTTTGTACTTTTATGTAGATGTTAGTTTATTCATTTATATATTACTAAATTAGTAAGTTTATTTGTAATTTTTTATGCATTTTGGGTACAATTTATTTTTAATTGGCCAATTTATATTTACTTATCTTATATATATATTCGTTTTAATATGAGTTCTATGTTTTTGAAATTTTATTTTATATTAATAAACTTTTCTACCTTAATAAAATAATCTCTTTACTCAATTTACATGCATTTTATTCTAATTTTCAGTGTAAATAATTTTATAAAGTGTTCAAATGAATATTTTTTCATCATATACGACTTCTTTATTGGAACTAAATGGCTTCTAAGTGAGAGTGGATAAAAAGAACTTAATAATTTTGCTCAATTTCTTTATTGTGTTGATAATTTCTTATTTATTTTTTGGTTTAAAGAAAATTCATTACTACCATTTTTAGTTTCGGGTTGGTCAGTCCCATGTCATGTATCATGGGTGAACATAACAATGGAGATGCTATTCTCACATACAGTACATCGAGACATAGAGTTGCACATTAGGATTATTAAATTAAGTAAGAAAATAGTGAAGAGATTTTTGGTTTAAGAGAGAGATATACTATGAGAGATTTTTTGAGTGTAAATTGTTTTATTTTATTTGTAACCAACCAAGTTTTCTTCAATTTTGCAAAGTATTTTACATTAATATGCTCTTAAGTTCGATGCTATTTTGATGAGGTATCTGCCTTTTGCCACAAGGCAGCTGAGGCAAGGCAGTTTGGCTCTGCCTCATCTCACTGACTTTTAAAACAATGAATGATACTAGTGATGCTAAGTAATACAAGGAGTCATTGAGATGAAGAAAGATGTCTTGAAGCATTTCCTAAATAATTAAGAATGAAACGATTTTTATGTTTGTATATTGGGTGGAATCTGCGGTGGCACACAGGTATTTCTAGTTTTCTTGGAAGTTGGATCATTCTGGAGTGGGCAATTTTGATTCTGGAGGTTTGCAGGGCCTCTAGAGTGAGTGCCCCTATTTATCCAGTTATTGCAACTCCTAATAAGGTTGTAAATCTTCCCTGTAAGGTTGAGTTTGATTCTATTTTTTGTTATATGTTCATTACAATTTAATAAGGATTTATTTGGGGCTAATTACAAGGACACTCTTGTTTAGTGTGCTAGCGGGAACTGTTGAATGTATAGTTGGAAGCTGAAGGAACATCAGATTTAACAATTACAAGATGATAATTCATGAATGATTCTTTGATTGTGAGCTAATTTGTTTTGATTGAAGATCCTAGGTGATGCATATTGCTCACTTGTTTAAGTGTTTCTAGTAGTGAGATTCTTTGTGCCTTTTATATGTTCTTGATGAGATTCTTGAAATGCTACAGGTTTTGATTGGTGGGGTCTTTCTTATGTTTAAGGCCTATGTATTTTTTGTTTTGTTATCAGATTGTTACATTATTTCTTCCAGGCAAAGCGAGCTGGGACTTGCTTAAGGGGAAGTTTTGACAGTCTTGGTTTAGTTGTCAAGACAAGCTATTTGGTCAAGATATTTCTCACTTGTTTAAGTGTTTATAGTAGTGAGATTCTTTGTGCCTTCTATATGTTCTTGATGAGATTCTTGAAATGCTACCGGTTTTGATTGGGGGAGGGGGTCTTTGTTATGTTCAAGGCCTATTTATTTTTTGTTTTGTTATCGGATTATTACATTAGTTCCTTCCAGGCAAAGTGATCTGGAACTTGCTTAAGGGGAAGTTTTGACAGTCTTGGTTTACTTTTCAAGACAAGCTATTTGGTCAAGATATTGTCTTAATTGACTCAGCCATTGAGGTCTAGCTATAAATTATTTGTATCTATCAGAGTTATACAAGAAAGGGTTATAGAATTTAATTATGAGACCATAATGCAATATGAACAATTTAGCATAACTGTTTAAATTGATTCAATATGTCAGGTTCAGCTATAAATGATCCATTGGTGTTCAACAAGATGATATTTAGAACTTAATCATGAAACCCCGGTACAATATGCATAGCCTATATTGATATGTATTGACAGAAATGACACATTTAGTGTCACAACATCTACTAAGAAATGACATTTTAATCTTGGCAATTTTGTATGGTACCTAAAGGAGTTTTACCAATCAGAATCCAAGGTGAATTTGAATGAAATACCAATTGATTGGTTATTAAGTTGTTAGGTACCATGCCTTTTGATACCATAGTGGGGCTCTTAAGTCTTTCTTAATATGAATGTGAAATTGCATTATGATTTGATTGTTGGGCATGCAGATTTGATTTTATTACTTATGCCAAGCAGCGATAGGATGTGACTTATACTGTATTTGTCATTTCTGGAAGGCTGAAGAATGTGAGATGGAAGAAAGACTGAAAGGACTAGAAGATGAAGTTGTTGTGGCCAATTTACATTTTACAAGGTTATTTTCTTATTGTTCATCAATGTGCCCATTCCAGATAGTCTGTATATATTTTGCCTTGTACTGCTTTCAGTTTCTCTTAACCGTAGCAATGAATCATTTCAGATTGATGGAAGAAGAGAATTCCCTTTCTGAAGACATATTGACCATAACAAGTGAAATCAAGAAAATTGTTTTTGAGGTGTGCATGTCTCTTGGATTTATCTTAAATTTATAAATGACAGATATGCTATTGAGTTCTATCACCTGTCACACGGATTTATTATCTTCTCTCTTCTATGTTTTAAATGCTTTGCTTGAAATTTCTTTTGGAGGATGCCGTTATATGACAACGCTCTTGCTATGGCTTCATCTACAGCTCTCTTTCTGCAAAATTTGGTTATAGGAAAATGTCTACATTAGTTTGGATGCCTATTTTATAGTTATCGTGATGAGTGATGACCATATAAAGTTCTGTAGCTGTAGCATGATATATGTCTTTTGTTGTTATTCCTTTTCCTGTAAAGGTATTATATCTGATTATTCCAATAACAATATGTTCTCAGTTGTAGGCTTCTTTTACTAACTCTTCATCTCTTGCTTTTATCTCTTTCATATATGTTCACTGAGTGCTTTTTCTTTCGACTTTGTCATTCTGATGCAATATAAAGTACTAATATGTTGGGGGAGCAAAAGATGAAAAGTAGATGGAAATCTAAGATTAAAGATGAGCCTGTGGATCTGCATTCAAAATGTTTTGACTAGCCAACATTTGATCAACCACTTATCTATATCTGTATATTAAAATGGAATGATCTGAGTTGTCAACCTTCTGCTCTGTTTTTTTTTTGGAATTTTTCAGCCAATCACCTTTAAGAATTTTATCTCTCCTCATTAACTCACTATTAACTCCCTCTCTCTCTCTTTTTCCTTAACTTCTTTAGTTATCCTTCCTCATTAATTATGCTATTAACTCTTTATCCTCCAATAACCCATGCAAGTAATTCTTTCTCCTCTCAATTACTCCATTAAATTGCCTAACATTCATCAACTCTATCTATATCTTTATCCATTTCAATTTAACTATAATTTTATATACCTTATGTATATTGAAATTAAATTATAAAGATTATTAAAAATTCAAATCCTATCATTACAATTTATAACATAATTAACTTAATTTAATGGGTAAAATACAAAAACCTCCCCTGAAGTTTCTTACAATCATAAGAGCCTCCCCTATTGTTTCATTTTAACAAATATCTCCCCTGAACATTTGAGAAACTCAACAAAAACCTCCCTTTCGTCATTGTCCCAGACGGAAAACGTTAGATTGATGCACCAGTTTTTTCCAAATACCCATTCTAACCTTTTATAAATTATTTTACATACAAAATTATTGAAATAACCCCATTTTAACTCAATAAAAACCTCTTTTAACGATCATTTGAGTAATTTTACATACAAAATTACCGAAATATGTTTTTTTGTTGAGTTAAAATGGGATTATTTCAGTAATTTTGTATGTAAAATAATTTATAAAAAGGTAGAATGGATATTTGGAAAAAAACTGGTGCATCAATCTAACGTTTTCCGTCTAGGACAGTTACGGAAGGAAGGTTTTTGTTGAGTTTCTCAAAAGTTCAGGGGAGATATTTGTTAAAATGAAACGATAGGGGAGGTTTTTATGATTGTCAGAAACTTCAGGGGAGGTTTTTGTATTTTACCCTTAAATTAATATAGCAATTATTTACTTCACAATAAAATATATTCTGTTTAATTATAATTTATAATCTGTTTAATATTCAATGATATATTAGTAGTCTAAATAATCTACTTTCATAAAAGTTGGATAATTTTAGTCAAATGGGTTCTGACCAAGTCAATGGTTTTTGATTTTTGACAAAACAATGGGTTTTAGGAACCTGGAATTAGAGGTTGAGTGACTTCTGTAGAGCTTAGCATTTATTCATGCTTCTTGAGTTGGTTTTTGAGTGCTTGCATATGAATTTAATCATTGGGCTTCATAAAATTTATGAATGTCTCATAGAATTCATATGAATTTAATCTTGGTTTTTGAGTGCTTGTCTCATAGAATCCATAAGCGTCTCGTTAGCTTCTCAAAAATTTATCAATGCCAGCTTCTAGATTTGATATTTCAATTTTGTTCCTTTTGTTTTTGTTTCCACTAGTTAGTCTCTTTTTATGTTCAACTTTCTTTCTTTTTTACCTAGTTGCATAAACATTATTTTTTTGGTTGTAAGCTCAGTTGAATAATTTTAAAATTGGTCTTATGTTCTTGGTTTTAACAAGATAATGGTGGGAATCTAAAAGTTTCACTTTGCTCAATCTTGCTTATATTTTAACTGATTTGTTTCTTGATGTTTCAGATCGATTATAATGAGAAAAAGTTTCGTGAAATACGTTCTCAAATTTGTGAACTTGAGCAGCATAAAACAAACAAGGTACTGATGTAATTGTTAGGTAGGTGAACTCTTTAAAGTCAGTCTTCAGTTTGAGATATATTCTTGAGGGTACATCAGCCGGACTTTCTTATAGGATCATTACATGAAACATGGATGCATGTGTACTGGGGTACCTATTTGTTGCCCCGACTTAGCCACTCCACCCATGTCCATGCAGGATGGCATTTCTCATCCCAAAGCTGCCTCTACTTGACTAGACCTGTCTTTTCCATGTTGATCTTGACATCTTTATCATGATTAGTGAACTTTAAGGTCTTGGATTTGAGATTTAGCCAACCTTAACTGGGCCTCATTATCCCTTCTTAATTTCCACTAGGTCCACCATATGTCTATTGTTATGTCTCTGAAGGCTAGAATGTCATATGGTTGTATTTAGCAGAATTTTCTTATGCACATTTATCATCTTGGATGTATGACATCATTTCCTGTCTCAACAGGTAACAGCTTTTGGAGGAGAGAGAGTAAGCTATCTCTTACGTGCAATTGAGAGACACCATAAAAAATTCAGAAGGCCCCCAATTGGTCCTATTGGGGCTCATGTGGTGAGTGCATATGGATGTACATGTATTTTCTGTCTTTATGATTTTACTACTATTGATACTCTAATAGTCATGGGAGATAGAATTTATTGAAGAAGCCATTAGATATCAAGTTTTTATATTACTTTTACATTGAAATACTGATAAAAATTTCTCCGTAGTAATACAACTTTCAGGATTTTTCCCAGCATTTTATAGAAGGATTTTATCATTATTTCATGACTTGGGAAACACCTTTGGTTTCTTGTTCAATTAAAGCAACTGGCAGCTGCTTTTAGGTTGGGGATAATCAATATTATGGGCTTTATCATACTTGTTATGTTTGTGCCTCGAATTATTTGTCGTGACCCTCTTCATGACCGTCTCTGAATTAAGTTGAGAAAAATCCAAAGGCAAAATTTCATAGTGGTTTGTGGTGGAAGCACAACTTTTTTTTTTTTGGGTACCTGATCCATATGCAGCTCATGGGCTCGGCCCGAATACGAAGAGTTATGGATTTGGGGTTTTCTCTTGTCTACTAGTTTTTGGCTTGAGAGAGAAGTCGAGCTATTTGGGTGTATTTGGGGTTTAGGTTTTTTTGTGAGTGAGGTTGTGTGTGCACAACTTTGTATTCTTCACCATTGTTGACTACAAAGTGGATTTCTGCAGGGGTGGCAAATGGGTGGGTTGGGTTGGGTAAGGGTTGAATACCAACCCATCCATATTGACCCACCAACCCACCATGACCCATCATCAGTCCTTGTTAAAGGGTCATAACCCACCCTAACCCTAACCCCTCCCTGACCCACCCGACCCACTTAACCCATCCATATTGACCCTTAACCACCCTCACCCATACTAACCCACCTACCCTCACCTATAAATACAAAAAATGGGTCGGGATGGCCTGTATACCCAAAATAATAACTTTTGAGAGAATAATCTCTCTCAAGACTGCCACGTGACAAAAATGAGTTAGGTAAGCCTGTATACCCGAAAATGCAAAAAGTGTAGATAAATGCAGAAAATAGTAGAAAATTGCAGAAAGTGCAAAAAATACTAAAAAGTTGCAGAAAAATACAAAAAACACCAGAAAATTACGAAAAATGCAAAAAAAAACTAAAAATTGCAGAGAATACCAAAAATTATAAAAGTGATTTCGCAAAAGTACTTTGATAAAAGTACTTCTATAAAAGTACTTCCGTAAAAGTGCTTTCATAAAAGTACTGTCGTAAAAGTGCTTTCGTGTAAAAGTAAATGTTTTTGTAAAAGTATTTTCATGTAAAAGTGCTTTTGTAAAAGTACTTTCGTAAAATTACTTTTATAAATGTGCTTTCATGTAAAAGTACTTTTTATAAAAGTGCTTTCATTTTAAAGTACTTTTGTAAAATGCTTTCGTAAAAGTCCTTTTCATAAAATTACTTTATAAAATTGTTTTTGTTGAAGTGCTTTTGTGTAAAATTGCATGTGAACACGGAAGTTAATAAAATCCATTTTATTTCACTTTTAATCTCAAAATGAAATGTGGCGTGGTGGTTTGGAATTGTAATGAGATGTAGACGGGTTAGGAGGTCTGAGTTCAAGTAAGTTCAACTGCTGTTTTTTGGGATCTGGCAAGTATAGATAGAGCTGACTTTGACCCAACCCATCCTGACCTATGCGACCCAACCCATCCTAAACCTAATGGGTACCCTCGACCCAACCCACCCTGACCCTTTTCCACTGACCCTAATGGGTTACTTGACCCATATTGACCCGCCAATAGATTGGCTGGGTCAAATGGGTTGGGGTCAAGATTGCTAGCCCTATTTCTGCTCCTTCACCTGTGGACATGGGCTATAAGCTGAACCACGTAAATCTGTGTGTTCTCTCTGTTCTCTTCTCTTCATCTCTGTTTTTCTTTTGTTGTTGGGTGCCATTTGAACCTGTATTTCTGGGTTTTGGACAACAATACTCTGTCAGATGAGAAGCAGAATGATATTGTAGTCAGTTACTGGACTTCTGACCTTAAACGGTATCTATTTGTATGACTTTGAATCAGATCCAGTTTAAGTCATTGAACTTTTATTTGCACACTGCACTCTCATGTAAAATTTGGAGCCATTTCTCCAAGTCTTTGAATGTTTACTGGGCTTTCCCAAGTTTCAGCAATTGTTGGAAACTTGTTGGATGAAACGTTTGAATAGAAGAAGTGAAGTTATTTGGCTTTCCATTCCAGCAGTTGTAATCTGGTCAATTTGGGTGGAAATAAATTAAAGAAGCTTTGAAGGTAAAGGCTTAAGAACATCAGATTTTGAGGAAACTGATAAAAAAAACATCAGATTTTGAGGAAAGACGTTGGGCACTTCTGTTCTTGGATGTTGATGGGCTTTGCTTTCAAAGTCATACCTGTCTTTTCTTTCCTTTCTGGTCTCTGTTCTTTTGGGGTGTAACTTGGTCCTTTCTCATATGGCTTTCTTTCCCTTTTTTTTATTCTTTTTTGGTCTCACTGTGTAATGTTTTTCACTGTATAGGTTCAGATGCTCCTTTTTTGTTCCTATGGGCTTTCAATATAATATATTGAGGGGAAGAAGAGAGAAGAGAAAAGAGAAGGAATTGTGCTAAGGCCCACATCGGTCATTTGGTTTTATATTAATGATGAAGTTACAAGCATTGCCATGATTACATAATGACCTTACTAGCCCTGCATTACATAGTAATTAACTTCTCAATACTCCCCCACGAGTTGAGATAAACGTTTTACGTGCCTGGCTTGCATAGGTTATCTTTTAGTTTAGACTTAACAGTGGCCTTATCAGAATGTTGGCCAACTGAAACTCAGCTTTAACAAACGGTAAGTGCAATTCTCTACTTGCTATACATTCTGTAATGAAATGTCTGCCAACCTCTATATTTTTGGTGTTGCCATGTTGACTTGGATTGTATTCAATATTGATAGTTGCCTGGCTATCATAGTAGAGCTTTGTCAGACTGTTAAAGATGATGAAGATGATGCCCAACTCACCTAACAAGGTCTTCAACCATAGGTGTTTTGGCACCTCATGGGCCGTAGCTTGTACTTAGGTTCTATATTATGGCTACAAATTTCTTCTTGCTCCTCTAGAAAACAATGTTACCTCCTTCAAATGTGCAATCTGTGAACCAGCTGGTTTCTTAAAACTAAACTTTGATGGGAGTATTAGAGGGAATCCTGGACACTCGGAGACTGGGGGTGTGTTTAGGGATGAGAATGGGATTGTTTCAGCCTTGTTCTCAGGCCCAATTGAAGGGGACTTGGAGGTGGTGGTAGGGTGGCTGAATAAAGACAACAGTGGGTTATGGAATTACAGCAATGAGAGGAGGACATTTAGGTGGCTGGTTCAAGAGATGGAAGTCAAGATCAGTTGGGTGAAAAGATCAACTAACTCTTTTGCTGATGGGTTAGCTAAACAAGGGGTGGAGAGGGATTCTTTGCTTTGAGCTCAGTTGTAACTCTTTTTTCCTTTCTTGGGGGCTCAAGCCTCAGCTGGAAGATAAGAAAGTTTTATCTTCCCCTTTGTAAATATTTTTCTGATTAATTAATGAAATATGTTATTGATAAAAAAATGTATGAGAGGTTGGTTGGTCATCATCATCGTCATTAACTAAACCTTGTCCCAACTATATGGGTTGGTTAGATGGTCTTATCTACTTTCTCTATTTTTGTCACCTATTGGAGTTACTCCCAACTTCCTTTAAATGACTTCATTATTATTAGAGACCCAAGCCTGTACTCAAATAAGCCTCAAACTCACAAGGCCTAAGCCCATGTCACACCCCCAATCGAGTTTCTACAAGGAAGCCATGTTAACATAACTAAATGCGGTCCCTGCATGAAATTGGCATGAAATGCCTGATGCTGTGGGATATAAATACCATACGATTTGAAGGAATAAGGAAAATTACAGTTTCTCCTCTCTCCCTCTTCCTTTCTCTCTTTCTTCTCCTTTCTTCTTGTTCTCTTATAACTCTACATTTTAGGAAGAAGTCCCTTGAAGAAGCTCATTTGATCAAATTGTAATAGATTGTATCAATTGGTATCAAAGCAATATTTGGTATGATTAATACCAGATTGAGCTTGTAGTTGATCGAGTAGATCGCTTGGAAGTATACTTGCACACAATGAGCGGGGATTTGAAGGAGATTAGAGTGGCGTTCTTTGCTTGTCTCCCAACATGATAGTTGCAATTGGACGGGTAGAAGACCAGGAAGGATTGAGCATTGTTAGCCATAGATTGTCCAACATTTACCCCGATCGAACAATTAAGATTAATTTTCCAATCTTCTTAGGTGAGGACCATGTTCCCTAGATTTATTGTGTTGAGCAATATTTTGAATTCCATGGAAGTTTTGATTTCTTAGAGGTTGTCAATTGCCTTGATTCACTTGGAAGGAGAAGCCAACCTCTTGTACCAATGGTATCGGAAATCTCACCCAACTTACATGATTGGATTTCATTGAGGTACTTACCATCCAATTTGACCCTTTTGGGTTCTAGGACTTTGATGAAGCCCTTTCCAAATTAAAATAGATTGGCTTTGTGAGGGAATACCAAAACCAATTTGAAAGATTGGCATTGAGGGTTCAGAGGTGGCTAGAGAAGACTCTTAACGGTTACTTTGTGGGGGGACTCAGAGATGATATTGAGTTGGAAGTGAAGGCAATACAACCCTCTAAGAAATCCATTTGGCCCATTGGTCCAACACTCGAGACAATCCTAGGCCTACCAACCAAGTTGGACACAGTCCCTTCACCTAAAACACCTCCACCCAATTTGAACCAGGGGCTAGTAAAACCATTGGTTTAACTACCTTGCCCCTTAAGAGGTTGACTTGGGTCGTGATGCAGGCCTATAGGGATAAGGGCCTATGTTACAATTGGGACAAAAAATTCGTATTCAGTGCAAGGCCCGACAATTGTTCCTCCTCCAACTAGATGAGACAAAAGAAGAGCCTAAGGAGGAAAGGGAAGAATTAAGTGACCCCATAGAGCAAAGGTTCCACCCCATAAATATTATGAGATATCACTATAGGCCCTCATTGGGTTGGGGTCTCCTCAAATCATGAGGATAATGGGCACGCTTATGGGTTAGAGTGTAATGGTGCTGATTGATAGCGGTAATTCCCTAAATTTTGTTATAACCCATTTGTTTAGATAGTTGGAACTTATTGTTGAGCCCATTACACCCTTTGTAGTTCATGTGGCTAATGATAATCGTATTACTTGTGATGGCTTGTGTAATGATTTCGGCAAGAAGAAAGATCTCGATCAAGAGATGAGAGGAGGAGAGAAGACGAAGGAAGAAGAAAGAAGAAGAAGAGAGGAGAGAAGAAAGAAGAAGAAGAAGAGAGGAGAGAAGAAAGAGTGGAAATATTTAGGCCAAAAAAACGTAAACTGGTGGTGCCTAGGATTTGTATTTATAAGATAGGGCGACTACATAAAAAATAAAAGGTTAAAAAGACAAAAATGCCCCTGCGGGACATAACTGAGATTACATCACTCCCCCTCAAGTTGGGGTGTAGATATCATTCATCCCCAACTTGTCACAAAGATTATAGTGCTGCATGGAATTTAATCCTTTAGTAAGGATGTCTGCTGTTGAGTTGGGCCTAGTTGTTTTTATTCTTATTTTAAGTTATTTAGTTAGGAAGTTGTTGGGCTTTAGGCCCATTAGTTTATGTTTTTAAGTTGTGACTGTTCAGCTACATTAGTAGCCACCCTACTAAGGGCATCCTTGTAATATCTCATCCTTTAAGTTAAGTATAAATATAATGAGGGGTTGGCGGCTATGGTTAATCTTAGAATCCTGGTTGACTTCCTACTCTTTTCTTCTTTATTGCTGAAATCTTTATCTTCCTCCTCTTGCCCTTCACAAGAAATTCGACTAAATCTGCAATCAATGATTTCTACTTGGTATCAGAGCAGGCCGAAGGTTCCTTGAGTTGTTTTTTCATGCAGCCCTAGATCGGCCGACTGCCTGGTGATTTAAGAGGCTGATCAAGGATCTCAGGTAAGCTTAGTTTTTGGATTTTTTGGTGGATCTGTGTGCCTTGTAGCTGGTCTAGTGTTTTCATCAAAACCAAGAAAAACTGGAGAAAGGGGAAGAGTCCTGTTTCTGTTGGACTCTTCAATTTTGACCTTGGAAGTGGCACCCTAATTTTTTAGGGTTCCTTGGAGTTTTCTGCAAGGGGCGATTCAAGTCCTGCCTAATTTGGAGGCTTCTAGAGAGGGCGGCTGCCTTTTCTCTCTCTTCTCCCGTCCCACAGAAAAGGAATCTTTTGTGGGAAGACAGTCTAGGAAACCAGAAAGGTGTTGTTGGTTCTAGAAGTGTTTCGTTTGATCTTCTTGCATATTTCAGTTATTTTTTTTACATTTTTTGAGAAGCATGGAGGGTTACGGAGTTGAAAATAAGCCCGGGAGTGAAATGAGACTAGTGAGAGGAGGTGCTGGAGACCTTTTCGGGACTGGGACCATTACTATAGTTTGGTTGGATGGTGCAATTTACTTAGAATGGTCACAATCTGCAAAGATGGCTATTGGTGCTCGTGGGAAATTTGGGTATATCACCGGTGGAGTAGTGAAACCCGAAACTAGCAACTCCCGGTGGGTACAGGAGAATTATATGGTGATGACTTGGTTGTGTAATTCCATGTTGCCCCATATAAGTAAAATTTTTTTATGGGCAAATACAGCTAWGGAAATATGGGATGGGGTTGCAGAAACCTATTCACAGAGGGTGAATGTTGCTAGGGCTTATCAGTTGAGAAATCAGATTATTTCTACAAGGCAGGGAGATAGACCTGTTGTAGCCTATTTTTCAGCCCTTAAAACCCTGTGGTAGGAGATTGACAATTTTGAGACATTTGCTTGGGAAACCACTAAGGATGCAACTACCTATCAGAAACATCTAGAGAAGTATAGGGTGTTTGAATTTCTTGCTGGCCTTAATCCCGAGTTTGATATTGCAAGACAACATCTTCTTTCCAGGGACAATGCTACCCTCTCCCAGGCATATGCCTTTGTGTTAGGGGAGGAGAACTGGAGAGATGTGATGATGAAAAATCCTGTTTCTGATCAGTTTGCCATGGTGAGTACTGTGAAACTTAAACAAAGTGGAGATCGGGGTGGCAGTGAAATCAAGAAGGAAGATAAAAGAGATTTGATCTGTGACTATTGTAAGAAGCCTAAACGCACAAGAGATACTTGCTGGAAGCTTCACCCACACCTTGTGCCGACTAGACTGAAAAATAAGAAGGGAAATGCACACATGGCAGTTACTGATGACATTCTAGCCCCTCCTACAGCTGCTCTGGAGTCTGTTGCAGCTTCTGTAGTAAGGGCCGAACTTGAGAGGTATGGACAACTTCTGAACCAGCGGGATACAACCAGTTCCAGTTCAGCAGCAAGCGGACAACAAGGTACAGGTGACACTGGTGGAGTCCACTCTACTTCCTTTGCTTACATAGGTAGTTCACACGTCACTACAAATTATGTTTCTACTTTAGGTAAGGAGGGACCTCCTTGGATTATAGATTCTGGAGCCGTAGAGCACATGACCCATATCTCTACTATTTTTTCTTCTTACCAGCTCTGTTCTGGCAGAGATAGGGTCTCCATAACTGATGGATCCCATGTTCCCATTGCTGGGAAGGGATCTATCAAGATTAGTGATTCTATTTCTCTACCCTCTGTCCTTCATGTTTCCAGTTTTGGTACTAATTTGTTATTTATTAGTAGTTTGGTTAAGAACCTGAACTGCTCAGTAATTTTTTTTCCTGGTCATTGTATTTTGCAGGATCTGGATTCAAAGCGAATGATATGGAGTGGTCGTGAAGTGAATGGGATCTACCTCCTGGATGTACTTGCTCCTCATTAGAGTCATCATGTTAGCAGGGATAGTGAGTCAGGGTCTGTGGTCCAATTTATGCTTTGGCATAATCGTTTGGGCCATTTACCTTTTTCTTCTTTGAGTCTTTTGTTTCCAAAACTTTTTTGAGTCTGTTAGTTTGTCAAGTCTGGAGTGTGAAGGTTGTCAACTTGGAAAGCATTGTAGACATTCATTTAAACCTAGTAATAAAATGTGTTTTTTTTATTAATGTTATTCATTCTGATGTGTGGGTACCTTACCATGTTCCTTCTATGGGAGGCTATCGATATTTTCTCTTATTTGTGGATGATTTCTCACGATACTCTTGGATTTACCTGATAAGATCCCGCGATGAAGTACCACCCTTGGTGAGACAATGCCAGATGGTGCTAACACAGTTTGGAACAAGAATAAAGGTGTTCAAATCAGACAATGCCAGGGAATATTTTGAAAAACACCTTGCCTCATATCTGTTAGAATATGGTGTTGTCCATTAGACTAGTTGTCCGTACAGTCCACAACAGAATGGTGTTGCAGAAAGGAAGAATAGACACATTGTTGAAATTGCAAGAATCATGATGATCACATCTACTGTTCCAGTTTGGTTTTGGGGTAATGTAGTTCTCACAGCAGTATATCTGATTAATAGGGTGCCCTCTCGTATGTGTGGGGACCTTACCATGCATGCTCCACGAGTCCAACATTGGGAGGCAGTTGACAAGATTCTTGCTTATTTGAAGGGACACCCGAGCAGAGGCATATTGTTTATTGATAATGGACAGTTGAAATTAGAGGCTTATAGAAATGCAGATTGGGCAGGATGCCTTGATGACAGGAGATCAATTTTAGGAGTGTGCACCCTTGTTGGGGGTAACCTTGTCTCGTGGAGGAGTAAGAAACAAACAGTGGTGGCATGATCAAGTGCTGAAGCTGAATACATGGCCATGGTACATGGAGTTTCAGAACTTCTCTGGATCCGTTCCCTATTAGAAGAAATTTGTGTACAGGCAGAAGAACCTATGATGTTATACTATGATAACTAGGCTGCAATTAACATTGTCCATAACCCAATCCAACATGACCGAACTAAGCACATTGAAGTGGATAGACATTTTATCAGAGAAAGAGTGACTTCTGGAGAAGTTTGTCTTCCATACATTGCTTCTGATCTGCAGCTCGTTGATGTTTTCACAAAAGGTTTTGCAAAGAACAAGCTGTAGCATGATCTACGCAAGTTGGGAATGTGTGACATTTACTCCCAACTTGAGGGGGAGTGTTGAGTTGGGCCTAGTTGTTTTTATTCTTATTTTAAGTTTTTTAGTTAGGAAGTTGTTGGGCTTTAGGCCCAACAATTTATGTTTTTAAGTTGTGACTATTCAACTACATTTGTAGCCGCCCTACTAAGGGCATCCTTGTAATATCTCATTCTTTAAGTTAAGTATAAATATAATGAGGGGTTGGCGGCTATGGTTAATTTAAGAGTCCTGGTTGACTTCCTACTCTTTTCTCCTTTTCTTTTCTTCTCTACTGCTGAAATCTTTATGTTCCTCCTCTTTCCCTTCACAAGAAATTCGACTAAATCTGCAATCTGTGATTTCTACTTCTGCCAGTTGTTCCTCAGAGTTGATGTAGGGAGTGCAAACTTCTCCTTTTTCCAATTTTTCCCTGATGAAGTGTTTGTCAACCTCTATATGTTTAGTTCCATCATGGAGAACAGGGTTGGTTGAAATGTTAATAACAACCTTATTATCACAGTATAATGACATAGGATCACTAAGAGGAAAGCCCAATTCACCCAAGAGATTCTTTATCCGTAGAAGTTCTGCTACACCATGAGACATGGCTCTATATTCAGCTTCTGCACTCTATCTGGCCACCACACTTTATTTCTTACTCCTCTAAGTAACCACGTTTCCCCGAACAAAAGCACAATAGCCACTAGTAGATTTTCTGTCATCCACAGAACCAACCCAATCTTTATCAGTGTAAACCTCAACTCTCATATGCCCATGTTTTCCAAACAAGAGTCCTGTCCCAGGGAATTTCTTCAAATATCTAAGAACTCTGTGTGCTGCCTCCAAGTGTGTGGCCTTGGGAGCATGCATAAACTGACTAAGGACTCCCATTGCATACGCAATGTCAGGTCTTGTCATAGATAGGTAGAGAAGTCTGCCCACCAATCTTTGATACTGCTTCATATTTGCTATGGGCTCATCATTGCAATCTTCGAGCCTGTGGTTTACATCTATAGGAGTGCCAGCAGGTTTTGCTCCAAGCTTCCCTGTATCTTTCAGGAGATCAAGAACATATTTCCTTTGGGAGATGAAAATACCCTGATTAGAGCGGGCCACTTCAATTCCAAGGAATGTAAAGGCCCCAAATCCTTCACTTCAAATTGGGTGGCCAAGAATCTCTTCAATYTTTGTATCTYTGAGTTCCWATCACCGGTGATAATAATGTCATCAACATACACAATTAAAGCTGCCATTCTTTCTTGCTCTCTCTTCACAAAGAGTGTATGATCAGACTGGCACTACTTAAACCCATTTATTGAACTGCGTTGTGGAACCTACTGAACCAGGCCCTTGGAGACTGTTTTAAACCATACAAAGATTTCTTCAGTCCACATACTTTCTGCTCATCTCCTTTAGCAAGAAAACCTGGAGGCTGGATCATATACACTTCTTCTTCTAGGTTACCATTGAAAAAAGCATTTTTAATTTCCAACTGATGAAGTTCCCAATCTAGATTTGCTGCTAAAGAAAGGTGAACTCGAATAGAATTCATTTTTGCTACAAGTGCCAAGGTTTCCGCATAATCAACTCCATACACCTGTGAAAAACCTTTTGCAACTAGCCAGGCCTTGTACCTCTCCACTGTGCCATCTGCCTTATGTTTCACAGAGAATACCCATTTGCACCCCACAGGTTCCTTTCCTTCAGGAAGATCTACCAGCTCCCACGTGCCATTTTTGTGAAGTGCATTGATCTCGTCCTTCATTGGGGTGAAACATGCTCATAGGATAAGGAAAGGGCCATTGGGTGGTGTGTGGTGCATGATCTGACACCTTTCCTCTTAGCAATAGGAAGATCTAGATCACAATTAGAAGTATCAATATCAATGGGCTCAGGGATGTCAATTGGAACAATAGTACCTGGATGCGGTGATTGATTTAACCCTGAGAGTTCAATGGCACAGGATGCACAACTTCAAGATGCTCTGTGTTTATTGAACTTCGTTGATCACGACCTTGACTTTTGTACCGCTATCTACTAAAGACCCGAAATGGAGGGGGGTCAGAAGGAGAAGGCAACAAAACCTGTCTCTATCTCTCCTCACTTGGACTCTCCCCCTGGGGAGAAGCAAGAAAGAAAGGCACATCTTCAAAGAAAGAAACATCCATAGATACAAAGTACTTTTTGGAAATTGGGTCAAAGCAACGATAACCTTTTTGAGAAAGGGGATAGCCAAGGAATACACAGACAATGGCTTTGGGATTAACTTACCACGGGTAGGTGATAGATCATGGACAAAACACTTACACCCAAAGACACGCAAAGGGATAGGAAACAATGGAGTTGTAGGGAGGATGAGCTGATGAGGGAACTTGTACTCCAAGAGACTAGATGGCATCCGATTGATTAGATAAGCCGCAGTCATAACAACATCCACCCAGAACCTTTTTGGAACATTCATGTGTATCAACAACCCCCGAGCAACCTCTAAGAGATGGCGATTCTTTCTCTCTGCAACCCCATTCTGTTGAGGGGTTCGAGCACAAGAACTTCGATGAATAGAGCCACAAGTTTCATAAAATTCTGTGAGGTCACCATGAAAGTACTCTTTGGCATTGTTTGATTGGAAAGTTCAAATCTCCATTTGAAATTGTGTGTATACCATACATTGGAAGGCTTTCACAAGTTTAGGAACTTCGTATCGAGAGTGCATATGGTACACCCACGTATATCGAGAGAAGTCATCAATGAAAGATATGAAGTATATGTAGCCATGCTTTGTTGGAATATTTACAGGTCCCCAAACATCAGAATACACAATGGAAAAGGAAACATCTGATTTTTTATTATGTAAAGGAAATGAAGTTCTACAATGTTTGCTTAGCTGACACACTTGACACTGAAAATCATTAATAGACACAGACTATAACAATTTTGGAAACAAATACTTTAAGGGCTCGAAAGACAGATGACCCAAACGATTGTGCCACAAAGTAACCCGACTTTTATTTGATCGACTCAAAGACTTTGAGGCCGCAAGACCAACTCTATTCTCCAGCACATAGAGGCCATTCACCATGTTTCCTTTACCAATCGTCCTCCCGAAGGCTAAATCCTGAAAGACACAAGATTGAGGAAAAAAGGTTACTGAGCAGTTCAAAGAGTGTGTAATGTTGCTAATAGATAGTAAATTAATAGGCAGTTTTGGAACATGTAAAACATCTGATAGGGGTAAGCCAAATGGCAAAGATATAGATACTCGACCAGCAATTAAGGAGAAGGATCCATCGGCTAACCTCACTTTATCTTTGCTAGAAAGAAGGGTGTATGATTGGAAAAAGGTTGACTTACCCATCATGTAATTGGAAGCACCAGAATCAATAATCCATGGGGATTCAGAGGTATCGGTAGACACATGGAATGCAGAAGCTAAGTTACTTGAGGAAGAGGCAAAAGAGGTTGAAGGAGTGGGTCCAAAATCAGTTTGTGTGAGGGCCCTACCATATTGCTCCAAATGGTCATGAAAGGCAGTGATAATATTTTCCTTAAGATCGGACCTAGGGGGGGCAATCTTGAGAGTTCATAGTAGTTCCTCCACTCTGCAACTCATGAGAAGCCAAGTTAGCCGAGGTGAACCTTTTCTGATTTGGTTTCTTGTTCTGTTCTTGTGCTGATTTCTTATTTAGGTCTTGTGCCCACTTTGGCTTGTCATGCAATTCCCAACATGTCTCCCGTGTGTGTCGGGATTTCTGACAATGAGAGCACCACAGTTTATCCTTATCATCAACCCTTTTTTGACCATTTCCCTTTCTTGCTGAATTGATATTACCTCTTGTGGCTAAGGCAATGGTCTCCCCCTTGGGAGGATTCATGGCAGATTTCCTACTTTCCTCGGATTGAACCAACGCATACACCTCTTGGACAGAAGGAAGATCCTTGCTGCCCAAAATTTGAACTCGAATGGGTTCATATATGGGATTAAATCCCAACAGAAAAGCAAACACCCGCTGCTGTGACACTAACTGTTTGTAGGCTTTGGCATCCTTTTCACTCTCCCAGTCAATATTCTGATAGTAATCTTACTCTTTCCAGATAGATGTGAGGGCAGAATAGTAGGTGGATAAGCTTCTTTCCCCTTGTTTACACGTGGCAGACTCGGCTTGCAATTGATAGATTCTAGCATAGTGCCTCTGTTCGGAGTAAGTTGACCTTGCTTGTTCCCATATTTCCTTGGCTGTTTCAGCCCACATAAAGTTCTGCTTCACTGATGGTTGCATAGTAGGCAAGAGCCATGACATAATCATGCAGTTTTCCTGGTCCCACTTATCATATTCAGCCGTACCAGTCTTAGATTCCTTCACTTTTCCATTGATATACCCTGCTTTACCCCAGGTGTGATGTACTGCATCTCCTTAAACCTTGTCAAATAATTTCTGCCATCTAAGGGAGTAATGGTCGTTGGAAAGCTCATGGAGTCAATACTGTTCATTCCTCCTTGGTTAAAAGAGGCTCCAGAGGTTGCTGAATCTTCAGAATTCATGACTGATGCTCACTAAGACAACAACTGTCCCTTCACTTCAGTCAATACACACAAATGGACTACACAGCCCTTACTTTAAGTTTTCTGACAGTTAGAACACAATCACAGCCCTTGCTGCAACACTCTCACTGATCTAACAGGCCTCTCCAAGGCTAATATAAGCCACAAGCATCGGTACTCTGCTTCTGTACTAGCCATCTGAACAAGTTCACAGGTGTAACAGACTTCTCCAAGGCTAATATAAGCCACAAGCATCAGTACATGGTTGCTGTAACAGTCAACCAAACCAGGTCACTCATGACCTACAACTAATTCCACAAGTTCACAGGTTTCTGGTTTATCCGACCCACAAAGAAAGGGTTAGACCTCCCTTATACCATTCGGTCAAGGCAACCCTCAACCTGTTCTTGGTACCAGCACCAAGAACCAAAGAAAAAAGGTTTTAAAAAAAACCTGTCCAAGTTCAGTTCAGGTGGTTTCTGGATTTTCCAGTCCAAGAATAATAAAAGAGAATAGAAAAAAAAGGAGCCGCCAACCTCTTGGAAGGACTCAACCAGTCATCAAGAATTTTCTGCAATCACTTCAGTTGATTTTCTGCCCAGAACCGGAGAGGGGGATTCAGCCGATGAGTTCTCAGGTCCAGAGCTGACTTTGTTTCTTCATTCTCAGTCAAGTGAACACAAAGGATGTCATCGACCAAAAAAATCTACAGAGCACCAACCTGCTCTGATACCGTGATTTCAGCATGAAGAATGATCTCGATCAAGAGATGAGAGGAGGAGGAGAGAAGAAGAAGGAAGAAGAAAGAAGAAGAGAGGAGAGAAGAAAGAGGCGAAATATTTAGACCAAAAAAACGTAAACTGGCGGTGCCCAGGATTTGTATTTATATGTTAGGGCGACTACATAAAAAATAAAAGGTTAAAAAGACAAAAATGCCCTTGTGGCACATAACTGAGATTACATCATGTAAGATGGTTGGGCTAAGCTACAGGGTTGCCTATTCCATATGGACTTGTATGGTTGCATCCATTGGGATTTTCTGGGTCTGACATCATCCTTGGAATTCAATGGTTTTGCCAATTAGGCCCAGTGGTTTGTGACTAGGCCAGATTGACTATGCACTTCAACATTAATGAAACCCAACATCAACTCATTGGGCTAGAACCATGGGCATTGCTCTAGACACCACTAAGGTATTGTTGAAGTGTTGCCAGATTTATGTTGTTCCCACATTCATGCACCTAGGCCCACTAGGTTAGGAATTGGTCCTATCCTTACCTCCCCATGGAGAAGTATGAGAGGTCGATCAAGCTTCACTCTAGTTGTTGTTGTATGAGTTTTTCGATATCTTTTAAGAGCCCAATGCCTTACCTCTGGTATGAGTCCATGATCACAAAGTCCTTATTCAACATGGGTTCCTCCTACTAATGTGAGATAGGGCTGTTCACAAAAATCACCAACCTGACCAAACCGACCAAATTTGTCCGAACTGATATGATATAGCCAGTTTTTAAAGTTTTTGGGTCGATTTCAGTTCATCAATACGTGAAAACCAAATAGTCTGTTTGGTTTTTGGTTTGTAAGTTTGTAAACTGAAAATAACCGACCCAAACCAGCTATGTGTTTGGTTTTTGGTTTTCGGTTTGGTTCACTCTCTCATTCATTAATTCTCACTCTTTTTGAGGCTGTTAGCTTAACTTGTGAAACACTTCAAATTATTTAATTAATGCTATTTTAATAACCAATGCTATTTAACAAAAGTAGAAAACCCTCTCTCTCTCTCTTCATTAATTGTTTTCACTCCTTTTGTTTTAAGGATGCCTTCTTTCTAGCCTAACATGTGAAAGACTCAAATGCCATTTAACTGATGTTATTTTAGTAAGCTTTGTCTTGACCTTTTTGTTTGTTACAATCATATATGTTTTTTTAGGTAAAAACTGCATAAATGACACTTTGCTGTACAAGCTCTACTTTTTAGGTCAAGCAAACTTTTTATTGGGGTATTGTAAACCTGAAATGTTAAAAATCAAGACTGTCAAAAGTTATTGGGCTTAAAACCTACCAAATCATGAAACTGACTCTCAACCTGAGTGGTCGGTTGGTTTCGGTTGGACAAAACCTCAACTCTAGTGGTCAGTTTGGTTCAAAAAATTGTGTAACCGAACCGAACCGACCCATGTACAACCCTAATGTGAGACTCTACTTTCTACCCACACTATTAATGAAAGTAAATTGAAAAAATGGTGAAGCAATTCATCAAACCTAGCAATAATCCATTCTTTCCACCAGTCCTTTTAGTCAAAGAGGACAGTTCTTGGTGGTTTTACATAGATTGTTGTGCTCTAAATATATTGTAAGCTGAACCACTGTAGTCTAAGTAGTAGAGAAGAGGAGAAGAAGAAGAGATGCTGAAAATGTCGAACTGTACTAGCCAGTCGACCAGTTCTTTATTTATAGATGAATATAGTACAAGGTACAAGAAATTACTGGGATGCCCCTGATTAGTGATGGGACACTCAGATGACTTAAATCATTAAACA
>NW_010729095.1:3301478-3315208 GCF_000365185.1 Nelumbo nucifera | reverse complement strand
TATAGTACAAGGTACAAGAAATTACTGGGATGCCCCTGATTAGTGATGGGACACCCAGATGACTTAAATCATTAAACAGGATTAGGCCCATTAACACAAGCCCAGTTACAAGATAAGTTAAACATAAGAATGGGCTAATAAGAACTCTTATCAGCCGAACATCACTCTAACATTCTAACATATATTATTGTGAAAGATTGGTTTCCTATACCTCTTATTGAAGAGCTATTTGACAATTTGTGGAAGGTGACATTTTCCAAGTTGGATCTGAGGGTGGTGTGCCACCAGATCCATGTGCACCCTGAAGACGCACACAAAGCAGCTTTCAAAACGTTGAATGGGCACTATGAATTCATGGTTATACGACTTGGCTTAAGCAATTCCCCATCAACATTCCAGAGGCGTACAATTGACATCTTTAGACCCTTTTTGCTTGTTTTATATGGATCTTCTTTGATGATGTCCTGGTCAACAGCTCCACTTGGCAATCCCACATCACATGGAACACTTGCACATTACCATGGTTCTACTCAGGTAACAACAATTATTTGCTAAAGTTACCAAGTGCTCATTTGGGCAGACAAACATTTAGCATCTAGGACACATTATGGCAGGTGGAAGGGTGTACACTGACCTAAAAAAGGTTGACTATATGTAAAATTGGGGCCGACCCACTACACAGAAGGCCTTAAGGGGATTTTTGGGCCTTACCAGCTTGTTATCGGTTTGTTAAGGGGTATGGTATATTTGTAGCTCCGTTGACCCTATTACTCAAAAGAAACTCCTTTGAGTGGGATGAGAATGCTGATCAAGCATTTAAGGAACTTAAATGAATAATGGCATCATCTTCTACTCTAGCCCTTCTTGATTTCTCCAAGGAGTTCACTGTTGAAACTGATGCTTTTGGGACAGAGATTGGAACCATGTTAATGCAGAAAGGCGAGCCAACAGCCTACTACAGCAAATCCTTAACCCCATAAGTTCAATCCAAGTTGACATATGAGGAGTTGATGGCCATCGTCTTAGCCATTCAAAAATGGTGAGACCATCTTCTGGGCCACAGATCCACAATCTGTATTGACAACAGGAGCATTAAACACCTATTAGAACAAAGAATCCTTAACCTAGAACAGAAACTCTGGGCCTATAAATTGTTGGGTTATGCTTTTCACATCGAGTACAATGTTGACAAATGATGACTTGATGGCCATTGTCTTAGCCATTCCAATGCTGTGGTTGATGGTCTCTTCCGGATCGAAGAATTGCACCTTATGGGATAATGGGGGTTGTTGGTCTCACGACCAAGGTTCAAAATATTGATACGGCCGATACGCCCATCGGCCGTATCGAAGTTGATTTCTCCTTTTTTTTTTAGTTTTTTTAAAACCTGGTTCAGAGGGGTCGGTTTAAGGCCTGTCTACCCCCTGAACTGTGTTAAATCCCGAAACACCCCCTGTAGTGGTGTATCAGGAAGCACCCGATACGATACATATCAGTCGATATGGTCTGATATTTATTGAAATTTCGAACCCTGCTCACGGCCTAGGTACCATCTCTTGGATCAGTTGAAAATGGAAGCTCAACAAAATCTGGATTTAGCCCAGTTTCGGATGTGTATACAAGCGTTTGGCTATGCATTATTATTGGAAGGGGATGAAGGCAATTGTCCAAAAATTTTTTTTGATTGCCCATGTCAGCTGCAAAAGTATAGTACCCAATCCCTAGCAGGCCTGCTACAACCATTGCTGATAATTGAGATGGTTTGGGATGAAATAACTATGGACTTTATCTTGGGTTTGCCCAAGTCTACTGGCAAATCAGTAGTTTTGGTGGTGGTTGACCGTTTGAGCAAGTATTCTCATTTTGTAGCTCTCCCACATCTTAATACAACCTGTTCAGTTGCTAAGGCCTATAAGGTCTATGTAAATGATGTGGCCAAGTTCTGGGAGGCTTACTTTCAAGTCCAAGGGGTCCAGATGTTGTGCACAACCAGCTACCACCCTCAGATAGATGGACAGTTGAGGTGGTCAACCATTGCTTGGAGACAAACTTGCATTGTTTCAGATCCGGATTCAGTCAGTGCAAGGCCTGTTCCAACAACCTTTATAGCCTTGCATTGGGAATATCTCCGATGAAATAAAACACAGAAGTATGGAGATGTTCCCAATGCAAGGCTGTTAAGGCTGTTTGAACGGTGTTCGAACGGGTCTTGCACTGACTGAAGCCGATCTCCATTGTTTCATAGGAGAAAAGCCAAAACAGTGGGCCCAATGGTTGCCAAGTGCCATGGGCCAAGTTCTGGTACTTCTTATCAAGTTTCCGTTGACAGTACCCTCCTTAAGGTGTTGTATGGCAGAGACCCACCAGAAATTTTACCCTATGAGAAAGTGTTCACCACTGTTGCTGAGGTAGAGCAACAACTGACTTAAAGGGATGTGGTGTGAGATGTGGCCAAAAAACAAAGCACATAGAATTGGAATTTATGATAAGAGGCCTTATTTACCTCAAGCTCTAGTCTTACCGATAGTTTTCCTTGGCTCAACAAGCCTGGCAGAAGTTAGCACCTCGCTATTCTGGCCCCTTCAAGGTGATAAAGGGTGTGGCAAGTAGCTTATCACCTGGATTTATCATCATCCTCCAAATTGTATCTACTATTCCATGTTAGTTTGCTGAAACCATGCACATCTTCATCTGCCATGTTCGGTTCCACCTTAACTAGAATTTTCAGAAGAGGGAATGTTCTTTTGGGAACCTCAGCAAATATTGGACTTTGGGTGGGTCAAGGCTGGTATGAAGACCATCAATCAAGCCTTGGTTGCCTGGAAAAATCTTCTCGTGGAAGATGCAACTTGGGAGGATTCTAAATTACAACAGCATTACCCAGACCTTGACCTTGAGGACAAGGTCACTCTTAAGGGGGATGGAATTATTAGACCCAAACCTGTACTCAGACAAGCCTCAGGCTCATAAGGCGCAGGCCGATGTCCCAGCTGCTATGGACTCCCAGTTGAGCAACCCACAGAGGATATCTCATGTCACGTCCCTAATCAAATTTGTTTATACAAGGAAGCCATGTCAGCATAACTTAATGTAGCCCCTCCATGTTCATGAAACTGGCATGAGATCCCAGATGTTGTGGGATATAAATACCCTATGTGAGATCTGAAAGAATAAGGAAAACCAAAGTTTCTTCTCCCTCTTCTTTCTTCTCCTGTAACTCTCCATTTCAGGAGGAAGAGATCCCTTGAATAAGCTCATTTGATGAGACTAATAGATTGTATCACTGTCATTTCTAGTTTTTCCACTTATCCATTTCAGCATTCCCAGTTCTGCATCACTCATTTTCTAGACACATTGTTTCTTGGCTGCCCAACACTCTTATTCCTTACAACATAGCTGGCCTTAAAAACTGTTTTATAGAAATTTTATTTTAGCCTAAGTGGTATTTGCCTGTCACATAAAGATCCTCATGCACCCCTCCATTTTTCCCATTCTGCTCTAATTCTTTGGGCAACTTCCTCCCCAATTTCTCCCTTGTCATGTATTAGAGATTGGTGGGTAAGTTATTAAATTTAGATTCATATGCAAATAATGCTGTTAGCAAGTATATACATGAATCCTGTAGCACACACCTAGCAGGGATAGAACATGCACTTGCATACTGAAAGGAATTCCACTGAAGGAAATTTTGTATTTTCACCATAGTCACTTGATGGTGGATGTTTTCATCTATGCTAATTGGGCAGGATCACTTGTTGGTAGACAATTGATTTCAAGCTACTGTGCTTTTGTGGGTAGAAATTTAGTGCCATGGAAAAGTAAGAAATAGTTTGTTGTAGCTCATTCTAGTGCAGAAACTAGGTACAAAGCCATGATACGTGGGGTTTTAGAGGTTCTTTGTGGTCTTTGTTCACTCTGTTTAGTCTGTGTATGGGAACTGCAAAAAAGGAATATTCTTGAATATTCTTTCCTTACATGTTTGGTTTGTGGGGTGTCATAAGATGTGATGGGAAAAAGGTGGGATTACAGTTCTCAATTCTTGGGGTGTGGAATCCCACCATTTTGGTGTAAAACAAGTGGAAAGGATGGGGGGACTTTTCTATTAGAAAAAAACATCTCCCTTATAGTATTTTCAAGAGTTAATATTAGAACCATGACCCATTAATAAATTATTAATCATTTAATGACATACCACCAGAATAATTTAATGAAAGGAATTAATAAGTAAATTTAAAGAAATATTAATCAATTAAAATAAATTAAGTGTTAATTATTAATTATAATAAAACATTAATATTATTAATTAATTCATAAGTACTAATAAAATTAAAATATCAATTAATGTTAATAATTAATTAACTAATTATTAATATTAATTAATTGATAGTTAATACATAATTAATATTTAATAATAAAATAATAAATAATTAAAAATATTATTTATTAAATAATAGTCATTTAATAATCAACACCAAAATAGTAATAATTAAATTAAGTAACTAATGAATAATTAAATAATTTTTTTATTAATTTACTAAATAAATAAATATAATAAATAATTAATGAAAATGTTACATATTTAAAAATAATTAATAATAATAAATAAAAGTTATCATTTGGGGCTTTAAGGATATGATCAAAAGTGTTAAATGGCTTACAAGGACTATGTTAGCTAGATTTTAGTGGGTCAGCAGATCGACCAATGCCATGGCAGATTTTCTAGCTAAACAAGGGGCTTCAAGGGTTTCACTGTTTTGGGCTACTTTGTAAACTGTAATCTGAGAAGAGTTTGGGATTGGAATCATCCTTAAGGGGAGGTAACATCTCATGCCTCCTCTTAGGGTGATTGTACTATTTCTTTCTCCATTTAATAAAAACACCATTCATTCATAAAAAAAGAAAAGTTATTATATAATTCATTATAAATATTAATAAAATAAAATATTAACTACATTTTAAAATACTAATTCTTAATTAATAATGAATAAACTAATTAATTATAAAATTAATTAATAATAAAATACAAAATAATAAAAATATTACCAATTGCTTAATTAATTAATAATTGTTATTGGGGTTCATTTTCAGACTATTTTCCTTTTCGCAACCAAACAATGGAATGTAAATATTTTCACCTATTTTCCCTTTCTTATCCCATCCCATCCCAGCCTTTCCCATGCCACCAAAATCTTCTCTCAAACCAAACACTACCTAAAGAGTTTGGTATTGGGATCAATGAACCACTGATATCATATTGTGGTAATGAAGCAACAATTAACATAGCTCATAATCCAGTGCAACATAATAGGATAAAGCACATGGAGGTTGATTGCCATTTTATATGGGGGGAGAGAGCTGTTTGGGGAAGTGGGTCTTTCATACATCGAGACAGATCATAGGAAGCTAGTAGGCATTCTTTCATGAGGCTCTCGGCTCAAGCTTCAGTTAAACCTATGCAAGCTATGTAATCAGCTTGGGTTGGGGGGTATTGTATGGTTTGTATGTTTTCTGGTTTTAACAGTATTTGGGTTTAAGTTGGAGTCTTTTATCATTTGTCTTCTTATAGTATTCCTTGGGCTTGGTAAGTATATATTTTTCTGTTTTTGTTGTGGTTATGGAGGTTACATGACCAGGGATATACTGGTCTTTCTCTCTTCCTTTGATACATCTAAATAAATCAATTTTGTTAGACCAGAAAATCCACATAGGGTTAGTCAAGTGTTTTGATGTACTAGACTATCTTATGCCCTGCCTTTCGAGGTGGATAGCTGGAGCATTTGGCTCATTGACCAATGAATTTACTCTTCCAGAGCCATATATCCCTATGAAGACTTGTTTCAGCTCATTGGGGAGTCAGTGGGTAGGGTGATTCCCTATATCAAAGAATTGTGTAGCCCTTCTAGTAGGGTGTGCCTGAAGCTCTCAGGACACTTTTTCATCATGATTATCATCACCTAAGCCTTATCCTAACTATATGGGGTCGGCTACATGAATCCTGTTTTGCCATTCTGTTCTGTTTAGTGTCATTTCCATATCAGAATACTTTGTTTTTTGAAAAAAATTGTGGTAGAAGCAAAAAGAGTGAAAAGCACAAGAACCTTTTCCTAGCAAAAGGGAAGAAACAGGAGTTATCAAAAAAATTTGTGGAGTTGCCTACAACTATTCTTGGATAACTAGTTGGTATCTTACCATTATCTCTTTGTTATGTTTTGTTTCCTCTTGCACTTGACAATAGAACTGAGAAAGAAATAAAAACACTTTCTTTTATGAAATTACGTCTATAGATCATTAGTTTCTTGCAACTAACTATTCTGCATTGTCCTTGTGGTTATGCAAATGCAGACATTGGCTAATGGTGATATGTGGGCTCAAGCTGTTGAAAATGCCATAGGGAAGCTGCTAAATGCTTTTATTGTCACAGATCATAGAGATAATCTTCTTTTGAGAGAATGTGCAAGGGAGGCGAATTACAACCACCTTCAAATTATCATATATGATTTTGCTAGACCAAGGTAATGATGGGGTGTTGTTACTTAGATTTTATATAATCTAGTTTTCATTATTAAACTTATTATTAAGCCATCATTAACTTCTTTTGTAGGTTAAACATTCCTAGTCACATGCTTCCCCAGACAAAGCACCCAACTACTCTTTCCGTTTTACATTTTGATAATCCTACTGTAATGAACGTTCTAGTGGATATGGTAAACTTTAGCATAACTATTTATTTCTTGCTTTTCTTACTTTTTACCTTGTTTACCTTGTTACTTCTCATTTCAATCTGTGATTGATTCATTTCAATCTGTGTATGTATAGGTAAGATTAAAATCCCATGTCACTTCACTTGTCCGCTCTTCCATCCATGGCTTTTGAGAAAGAAGCTTCCCTTGCGGCTGTTCCATTTGATTCTCCAACCATCGGAGGGTGGAGGCTATTGGGTGTGAAGTAGGAGAGAAAAGGCTTTCGGTGCTTTAAGGGATTATTTCAGAGGAATCAAAACTATCTAGAATATGATTTTAGGGGTTGTATGAAGAACTTGGCATCTGGTTTTCTTAGTTGGAGTGAAATAGATGTCTTTGAGGCATGGGTTACAAGCTCCTCCGGAGATATTCTATGATGATGCTAAGGCTCAGAAGTATACTTCTTCATCTCAGATAATTGAAATTCAGCATGGCTGGAGATGATCGAAGATGCTCTGGGTTGTTTGGAGGTGACCAGAGATGTTAGGGAATAGATCTGCTCGAAAAAGCTTCCACTTGAGAGAGAGTGGAGGTCGTCCCCATTACTACCAAAGGCCTTTTCCCTAGAGAACAAGAAGAGCAGAGGGACTAAACGGTAAGAGGTACAATGGAGGGGAAATTCAGAGAGGGGAGTCCTTCACAAAGAAAGCAAAAGGGTTTGGATGGACAAAGGAGTGAGAAGCCAAGATTAAAGTGGGGAGAAAAAATTTCTTCGCGGAAGTCAGTGGTTCAGGGGAGGAGAAGAGAAGGAAGTTTCTAAAATCTTGCTTGGTTGGCTCGGTGGAGACCTTGTACTCAATCTCAAAGCTGCAACAGTGGGCGGTGAGAAAATGGAATGTAGCCTTCGGGGTGAGGGTTAGCAAACTGCAGGGATGAAGCTACCTTTTCATCTTGCCTTCTGAGGAGGAGGCGACGACGGTCTGGAATACAGCTGCAAGGAATATTGGAAGTTCCTTGATGCACTTGGTCCCTTGGGAAGTGTTTTCTGGGGGACTGGGTAAACCTCTTAAAGAGGGCGACAAATACTGGGGGAAGATCTTTGGGCTCCTGTTGCAACTTTGGAGTGAGACAGTGGTTATTTGGATAGGTGATTTATGCAGAGGGTTTGTGGAGAGGGATAACTCACAAGAGGTGAAAGAAAAGGCAGAATGGGTGAGGATTATGGTAAAATGGAAGGGGTATCCGTCGACAACAACAAATGTTGTGGAAGGAAATGAAATGGTGGTAGGAACATTGTGGCCGGAGGTACCACAAGAAAAATGTAAGAAAACGGAAGAAGCAAGGCAAGCAGTGTTAGCGGAGAGGCCCTGGATAAATTCCTTTCTCTTAGGGAATAATATCAAAGAAGAAATAAGAGCAAAGATGAATGGGAAGACAACCTACGGAGACAAAGGGGATAGACCTACCGACGCCGGAGAAGGAGAGGCTAGGGGGACAAGGACAACTATGGTTGTGGGACGCGTGGCGGATTCTGTAGACATTGTAAGCACTGCCACCGATCGGATGGGAGGTAAAGCTTATAGGGGTATTCAGCCAGAGGGAGTGGGCGGCAAATTGTCAGAGGATGGGCAGGGGGTTTGCTTTAACCTTCTAGAAGATTCAAATTTTGAAAGGTTGTGTGAAAAAGTAGTGGAGGGATGCTGTTAGATGCTAGAAGGCAGATGGGGTGATCTAGGCCATCGAAGAGGGAGGAGTAGATCGAGAAGACACGATGGAAGAAGGCGATCTAGGTCTTTCATGTCCCCACTTGATTTTTAGAATAGTAGTGGGAAAACGCTGATAGGAGACTGAACCCACCTACGAACTTTGGTGAGGAGGTATCGTGGGGGACCAAGAAGGGGGCCAACTGTGGGAGAACTAGTCAACGGCTCGGTCTGGTTGGACTAGTGTCTAGCAAAGGTTGCTCTTGTGAAAAGGAAATGAGGGAGGACCGAAGGGAAAATAGAAGAGAAGAAGATAGGGGAGCTATGGCAGAAAGTAGTCTCAGACAAGAGAGTTTAGAGGAGATGTTGGCGGGGGAAGGAGAAGAAGAAAGAGGGGACGATAGAGTGCAGGATGAAACAAGGGGCACGGGAAAAGAAGTTACTGATAGAGGGGGAGATTTAGTCACGGTAGCAGAGAATAATGCTATGGTTGATGAAGAAGAGGTGCAACCGCTTGCAGTGGTAATGGCGGAGGAGAGGGTGGAATGGATAGACAACAAGCAGAGGGATCTTCAATCGACATTAGAAGAGGGAGTGGAAGTCTCAAGTTGGGGCTTTTTCAAAGCTCCTAGGCATAGGAAATTTTCTAGGGGTGTCAATGAAGGGACTGGAAGGAGTGACAAAGAAGTTCCTGGAAGAAATTGAAAGAAAGTTTTAGAAGAGAAAGGAAAAAGATGGAGAAGAATGGAGAAAGAACTTAGACTGGAAGTGTGAGTAGAGGGCAGCAATTGGGAAAGGGGTGGTGAAAAAGTGGAAGGGTGTGGAGAGGGTTAATTGTTAAGTTAGTGTACAAATGGAGTTGCTCAAGTTAGTGTCGTGCAATATAAGGGGGTTGAATTCACGCTGTAGGAGGGTGGTTGCAAATGCTTATTTAAAGAAATGGAATCCAGATATTCTGTGTTTGCAGGAAATGAAGATGGAAAAAATGAATCAGGCAGTGGTGAGAAGCTTATGGGGGGAACGAATGGGGGGGTCTTGGTGGTGTGGGACACTAAGTTGGTATCAATGAAGGATAAAATTCTAGGGTAGTTCTCGATCTCTTTACTTCTCTAGTCACGAGAAAGAGATTGGGAATGGGTCTTGACTGTGGTTTATGGTCCAAATGAGGAGGGTTTGAGACGTTTGTTCTGGGAAGAATTGGATGAGATTAGGTGAAAATGGAGTCATCCTTGGATTATAGGTGGGGATTTTAATTCAATCAGGTTTTCTTATGAGAAGAAGGGTCAAAGGGAGAATAGGAGGGGAATGAGGGGTTTTGTAGAATTCATGAGGAGATGGGAGTTGATAGACTTACCTTTGTTGGGGGGTGGGGGGAATATATATGGACAAACAACCAAGATGAAGCAACTTTGGTCAAATTAGACAGGTTTGTAGTATCAACAAAGTGGGAGGATTTATTCCCAAATCTGACCTTGGAAGCCCCAGTAACGTTTGACTGTGGTGGTATCAGGGGAGGTCACTTATCTTTCAGATTTGAGCATTCATGGTTTGAGGAACCAGGCTTTCTGGATTTGATAGCTGAGTGATGGGCTGGGTTTTACTTTGAAGGCACGACAAGTCACATTTTCAGCAAAAAATTAAAGGTGTTAAAACAGAAGATTACAAAGTGGAGCAGAGAGATTTTCCAAGAAAGTGAGCATAAAAAGAATAATTTTCTGGAGGTAATTGCTGAAATTGATAGGAAAGAGGAAAATGGAAATATTCGCAAAGAGGAAAGAGTAAGAAGGGACATGGAAAGAAGGGAGTATGACAAGCTAGCCTATAAAGAGGAAATTAAGTGGAGGCAGAGATCAAGATGTTTATGGCTTCGAGAGGGGGACAGTAACACAAAGTTCTTCCACAAAATGGCTAGTGCAAGAAGGAGAGAGAACAAAATAAAAAAAAAACTAGAAGTGCAGGGAGTGGATATAGAGGAGGAAAGGCAGATTAAATCCCACATAGTAAAGTTCTACCAAAGCCTGTACAAAGAAAATTGGAAGCGTAGACCTCTGTTAGAAGGTTTACAGTTTGAATCCCTTTCAACCGAGCAATCTAGTGATCTGGAGAAGCCATTTACAGAGGAAGAAGTGTGGGAAGTGGTAAAAGGGTTTGAGGGTGATAAGTCACCGGGTCCGGATGGGTTTACAATGTTGTTTTGCAAGAAATGTCGGGAAATTGTGAAGATGGATGTGATGAATGTTTTAAAAGAATTTCATGAAGGGGATACTTTAGAAAGAAGCCTAAACCACACTTTCATCACCTTAGTCCCAAAAAAGAAGGGGGCAGTGAAGTTGGCTGATTTTTGACCAATTAGCCTAATTAGTAGCATGTACAAGATGTTAGCTGAAGTATTAGCTAATAGAATGGCTAAGGTGATGTTAAATCTGATTGCAGAATCTCAAGGGGCATTTATAGGGGACTGGCTGCTAGTGGATGGGGTTCTGATTGCAAATGAGTTAACAGATTCAAGAAGGAAAAGTGAAAGAGTGGGTCTGCTGTGCAAGGTGGATATGGAGAAGGCTTATGATCAGATGAACTGGAACTTTCTTGTCTATATGCTGAAAAGGTTTAATTTCGGGAAAAGGTGGAGAAATTGGATAAAAGTATCCATATCTTCTCCATCTTTCTCAGTTTTGTTAAACGGCAGTGTGTGTGGAATGTTTAGGAGTTCTAGGGGTCTGAGACAATCGGACCCTCTCTCTCCCCTTTTGTTCATCTGTGTGACGGAAGCCTTGCTCAAAATGGTAGAAAGAGCCCGGTTGGGAGGTCTGTTGGAAGGTTTTAAAGTAGGCAGTGGGGAGGTGGAGATAGCTCTCCTTCAATTTGCAGATGACACCTTATTTTTCTGTGATGCTTCCTGGGAGCAGCTCTGGAATGTGAAGGCTATTTTGAGATGGTTTGCGGTGGTGTCAGGATTACATGTAAACATCTTGAGAAGTGAAGTAATGGCTGTGGGGGAGGTGTTAAATATGGAAGAATGGGCAGATGATTGGGGATGCAAGGTCGGCAAGCTTCCTGGTAAATACTGGGGCATACCTTTGGGAGAAAGTTGTAAATCCAAATCTATATGGGAACCGATTCTGGAGAAGGTGGACAGGAGACTAGCCTCTTGGAAGACAGAATATTTATCAAAAGGTGGCAAAGTAACCTTAATTAAAAGTTTGTTGGCCTCCCTCCCTGTCTTTTACTTATCTTTATTCCCTATTCCAGCTAAATGGGCTGCAGCTTTAGAAAAAAAAAGATGAGGGACTTTTTGTGGAGGGGTTGGAGGGAGGAATCAAAATGCCACCTGGTGAATTGGAAGAAAATTTGCTGTTCCAAGGCAAATGGTGGCCTAGGGATTAGATCAGTAACAGAGGTAAACAAAGCTCTGCTTGGAAAATGGCTATGGAGGTTTAATGAACAGACAGAAAATTTGTGGAGAAGGCTGATAGGTGCTGCCAAATATGGGATGAGTACCAGAGGTTGGGAAACAGAGGAAATAGCTTCCCCATACGGTTGCTCAAACTGTAAGGCAATTCAAAAAATACAGCCCCAGTTTCTGAAGGGTATTAAATACAAAGTGGGAAATGGTAGAAAGGTCTAATTTTGGAAGGATGACTGGTGTAAAGAAGGCCCCCTAATGATTGCATTTCCAGATCTGTTTGAAATTTCCACAAACAAAAATGCAACAGTTGCTGACTGCTTGGAAAGACAGAATGGGCAATGCACTTGGAACCCCCTGTTCAGGAGAAATTTAAATGATTGGGAGGTGGCATCCCTAATCAGATTACTCCAGCTGCTGTATGACTCAATCATACCAGGAATATGGGAAGATAAAAGACTGTGGAGCTTTGAGAAATCAGGGGTATTCTCTGTGAACTCTTTCTTTAAAGTTGTTTCAGAGGAGGAAGACATCTCTTTTCCAAGTCAAAAAAGATGATTATAGCTGTTCCTTCAATGATAGCATTTTTTGTTTGGTCAGCAGTACTGGACAAGATCCTAACCAAGGAGAACTTGGCCAAAAGAGGGGTAGAAGTGGCTGACTTGGCTTGTCCCCTATGTAGTGGGAATGTGGAATCCTCAAGTCATTTACTGTTACACTGTGATTTTACACACTGGGTTTGGTTGTGAGTGGTGGATTTATTTGAGGCTAAGCTGTGCTTTCCAGCAGATGTAAAGGGGCTCATAGAAGCTTGATGGCATCTTAGTAAGGCTGGAAAGATGGCATGGAGTATCATCCCCGCTGCTGTTATGTGGATGGTGTGGAGTCAAAGAACTGACAGAATATTTGAAGGAACTCAGAACTCAAAAGAAGATGTACCGAGAAAAAATCTGGGGATGATCCATTCGTGGCTGGCAATACACCCAATGTTTAAAGGCAGACATCCAAGTGTATTTTTTGACTTCAATTTTCTGTTTGTAAGGAACGGATAGTTTTTTGTTTTTGTTTGGAGGGATTAAGGCTGTATCAGGATGAGATGGTGTTTTGTATATCCTCTGTGACAGGGTTTTTTTTTTTTTTCCTTTTGTAGTGGATCTTTTTTATGAAAGCACTTTACAGTTCTGAAAAAAACTTTTTCAGTTATGTTGCATAAATAATTTCTCATGATAATCTTCTCATACAATGCATCTTACCTCTCTTAAGATAATAATTTAGTTTTATATATCATCAGTGAATGCTCATTTTTTTTGGTTATAACATTTTCTTTCTTCTTTCTTCTTCTTTATTAAACATGATCTAGATAGGTAGATCTTTTGTGAACATTTTTTAAATATCTTTGATTGGAAAAATCCTTTCAACTATATCTAATACCATTGCTTTGTTTCTAGGGTAATGCTGAGAGGCAAGTACTTGTGAAAGATTACGAAGTGGGAAAAACTGTTGCATTTGACCAAAGGATTCCAAACCTTAAGGATGTTTACACAATAGAGGGATATAGAATGTAAGATTGGAAATTGAATTTTATTTCTTTCATCTATGCGTATACTGTTATTTAATTTTTGACTATTTCTATTTTAGATCTTCATAGTTTGTGTTGCATCAGAGCAAATATGTGTAAATTCATATTAATCAATTTATGTCAATTTAACAGTATAAGCATATTAACCAAAGTAATTACAATTCTTAGGGCCTATTCTTTTGTACGGAAGTTTGACATATGTAACTGTAATTGTTAAGATGTGTCGAATAGGGGTAGTTTAGTCTTCTTCTGTTTATTAAGTAACTTGCTTATGTGGCTGTGTTATTAGAGTTACTCTGCCCCACACTTAAGTAAGGGCATTTCTGTCTTTGTAAACATGATTAGAAGCTAATATAGATTAAGGG
>NW_010729095.1:3167002-3289260 GCF_000365185.1 Nelumbo nucifera | reverse complement strand
TATGGCTTGTTTGGCATCCACACCCAATCCCTGGATCATTGACTCTGGAGCCTCCGATCACATGACTGGAACTCCAGGTGTGTTTTCTTCCCTATTTCATTGCTTAACATCACAATCTGGTTCCACATCCTCAATTTGTGGGGTTGGTAATGTTGACCTAGACCTTGTATCCCTATCCTCAGTTTTGTATGTTCATACATTGCCTTTTAATCTTATGTCTGTTAGTAAGTTGACCAAATCACTTAATTGCTCCATTACTTTTTATCCTTCTGTGTGTTTTTCAGGATCTCAAGACGGGGATGAAGATTGGTGGAGGGCATGAAGTTGGTGGACTGTATTACCTTAACGGTGGTGGAAAAACTTCAATAGCTCTCCAGTCATCCCTTTCTCCTCTCCAGTGGCACTGTCGATTTGGTCGTCTGTCGCTGAAAGTTTTGAAGTCTTTGGTTCCGTCTTTGAGTCAACTTTCTGTTTTGGATTGTGAGTTGTGTCAGTTTGGGAAACACCATCGTGTTCCCTTTAGTTCTAGGGTTGATAACCGTGTGTCGAGTCCTTTTTCTTTGATTCACTCCGGTGTTTGGGGTCCTTATAAAGTGATGTCATATAATGGGTATAGATATTTTGTCATTTTTGTAGATGATTTTTCAAGGATGATGTGGCTCTATCTAATGAAAGAAAGAAGTGAATTGTTTGCCATCTTTCAAAAATTTTATGCTGAGATTCGTAATCAATTTGGTATTCACATTAAAGTTTTATGTTCTGATAATGGCCGTGAATATTTATCCTCATCAAGAATACCTGGACCAACACGACATTATACATCAGACCTCATGTACCTACACCCCACAACAAAATGGGGTGGCTGAGAGAAAGAATCGCCATCTCTTGGAAACAACACGATCCCTCATGCATCACATGAATGTTCCCAAACCCTTTTGGAGTGATGTGGTGCTTACCTCTTGCTTTCTGATTAATCGGATGCCCACATCCATCCTTGATGGTCATTCTCCGTTTACGATCCTGTTTCCCGTCTTGTCTCCGTCTCCTCTTACTCCTAGGGTATTTGGGTGTGTTTGCTTCTTCCATAATCTAGGTCCTGGGAACAAGTTCGATGCCCGTTCTCTCAAGTGCATCTTCCTTGGTTATTTTCGGACCCAGAAAGGGTATAAGTGTTACCATCCTAGTTCTCGACGATCCTTTGTGTGTGCTGATGTCACCTTCTTTGAGTCTACTCCGTTCTTTTTGGAGTCTGGTGATACTTTTTCCTCCTCGTCACCTCCTCTTCCACTCCCCGTTGCCGACCCTCTTCCCCTTGTTCCAGCCGTGACCAAATCCTTGCCTCCAGTGCCACCACCTGTTGAACGCCCACCTATCCGTCAAGTGTATACGCATCGCCCACGCGCACCATCTACTACTCCGGCTACATCACCGTTGACAGATCCGACTCCAGACCCGAACCCAGCATCTGATCTTGATCTTCCCGTTGCCTTGTGGAAAGGTAAACGCACTTGCACCCTTCATCATATTTGTAATTATGTTTCACTTACTCACCTTTCCGCCTCCCATCGTCAGTTTGTCACCTTGTTATCATTAGTTGTTGTCCCTAAGGATGTCCAGGAAGCCCTTGCCTCTCCAGGGTGGTGCCGTGCGATGGAAGAATAACTTTCAGCCCTTCATCACAATCATACGTGGGACCTCACCGTTCTTCCTCTTGGGAAGCAAGCTGTTGGTTGTAAATGGGTTTATACAGTTAAGTATCTGCCTGATGGTACTGTTGAACACCTGAAAGCGCGATTGGTTGCCAAAGGGTACTCCCAAACCTATTTATACAGCTATGTATGATTGACCGCTATATCAACTTGATATTAAGAATGCCTTTTTGCATGGTGACTTACTCGAGGAGGTCTACATGGAGCAACCTCCAAGGTTTATTGCTCAGGGGGAGGATGGTAAGGTGTGCAAACTAAGTGAGGCTATATATTGGCTTAAACAGTCTCCTTGAGCATGGTTTCGTAGGTTCAGTGAGGTGGTAAAGAAGTTTGGTATTAAACAGTGCCAAGTTGATCATTCTGTATTCAGTCATGACTCTCCGAGAGGAARAATACTGTTGGTGGTGTATGTAGATGATATTGTTATTTCCGGGAATGATAACATGGGTATTGGCAGGTTGAAGACTTATCTATAGGATCATTTTCAAACAAAGGATCTTGGTAAACTGAAATATTTCTTGGCGATAGAGGTAGCGAGATTTAAGTATGGTATTAATCTGTGCCAGAGGAAATATGTGCTTGATTTGCTGGAAGAAATAGGTTTGTTGGGTGCTAAACCAATTGAAACACCTATGGACACAAATACTAGGCTAAGCAGTGATATGGGTGAAGTGTTTGAAGACCCTAGCAGATACCGACRACTTGTARGTAAACTGAAYTACCTAACCATTACTAGGCCAGACATCTCATTTGTGGTTAGTGTTGTAAGTCAGTTCATGCAGAAACCTCTGATTCCTCATTGGAATGCAGTTATGAGAATTGTGAGGTATTTAAAAGGGGTTCCGGGTCGCGGTTTGATATACAAAAGTGGTGGAAAACTTGAAATAGAAGGGTATTCTGATGCTGATTGGGCCGGTTCTATGTCTGATAGGCGGTCTACCACAGGCTATTGCACTTTCCTGGGGGGTAACTTGGTGACATGGAAAAGTAAGAAGTAGACAGTCGCGGCAAGAAGTAGTGCAGAAGCAGAATATAGGGCTATGGCGTATACTGCTTGTGAATTAGTGTGGCTAAGGAACCTTCTATAGGAAGTAGGGTACAACATCAATACTTCAATGAAACTCTATTGTGACAATCAGGCTGCATTTCATATTTCTTCTAATCTGGTGTTTCATGAAAGAACCAAGCACATTGAGTTTGACTGTCACTTTGTGAGGGAGAAGGTGCTGATGGAGAGCTAGACACTGCATACGTTAATATAGGAAACCAGTGGGCTGACTTATTTACAAAAGGGTTGAGTCGGGGAAGAGTGGACTACATATGTAACAAGTTGGGATTATATGATATATACTCACCAGTTTGAGGGGGAGTGTTAGCGTAAGGGGTATTTCTACCTTTATACTTATATTAAGGTTGTTGATTTGTAATATTATGTTAGAACCAATGCTCCTTACTTAAATAAGGGCACGTATGCCTTTTCCATTTATTTTAATAATAAAAGCACATGTCTGGCCGAATGGGAGTCAGGTTTTTTGACTTCCAGTTCGAACCAGACTTTCTCCTTTTCTCTCTCTCTCATTCTTCCACCTTTCTACCTCTCTCTACGTGACTAATCTCAGACAAATAGAACTCCAAGGCAGGCCGAATCATAACATGGTATCAGAGCAACTTGGATTTTTCTAGATTTCTGTCTGCCTAGATTTCTATTCTCTGCGCACCTAGTGTAGGGTTTCTCTTGATTTTCCTGCATTCAACTGGAGATAAGGGAAAGGGCTGAAAAGGAGTGATCACTCTCTCCCCTTGGAGGTTTCTATGCCTCCAGTCATGTCTTGTGTGGTCGGTTGTTTTGGATTCCAAGCCCTCCCCTAATTGATGAAGAGAAGAGGGTCGATCTGTGTGGTGCAGTGGCTGTCTTGTGTGGACTGATTTTCTGCTCGTGTGGTTGTTCCTTCAGTGACAAGGTAAGAGATTTCTTTGCATGATTTCTGTTATGGATCAAATAGGAAGTATGTTGGGGTTTCAGATAGTAGCGTGCTAGGGTTTATGTTGTTTTTGTGTATTACGAAGGAAGAATTGTGATCATATAGTGGTGAGATTTCAGGTAACCGTAGGAGTAGGGTTTGTGGTGTAAAGAGTACAATTTTCAACAAGTGCTGAACCTCTCCACTACAATGTCATCAACATAGACTATGAGATATACCACCAATGAACCTCTCCTCTTCACAAAGAGGGTATGATCGGACTGAGTCTGTATGTAACCAAAGTTAACAAGAGCAGCCCTAAACCTTTCAAACCACGCCTTAGACGACTGTTTGAGCCCATAGAGAGACTTCTTCAACTTGCACACTTTTCCCTCCATGTCTACATCCCTGGTGGGAGGGACATATAAACTTCCTCATGTAATTCTCCATTCAAGAATACATTTTTCAACATGGAGAAATACACAACAAGAGGTTTTTCTCCATGTTTCATAATTATCACATGATTTCTTAACTGATAGGCTTTGGCTTCATTTTGCTTCTGAGAGTAGGTTTCAATCACTCCATCCCAAATCTCCTTAGCATATTAGCCCATAGGAATTTTTTTTGCAATATGAGGTAACATAGAATTACACAGCTAGGGCATTACCATGTAATTCTCCTGCACCCATCGGGAAGAGTTTGTATCAGGTTTCTTCTTCTCCCAAGTGAGATACCTTAATTTTCCACAGGCATCAATAGCCATCTTAGCTGATTGTGCCCACTCCAAATAATTTGTACCATCAGGTTTTTTTGTAGTAATGATCCCGGACCCAAATATTTCACTACTACCTCCAACACCTAGTCCCACAGTACCGGTAGATTTCATCTCGGTATTCCAACTCTCCATCTTACGTCAAACAGTTCAACAATAAGAAAAAATAGATTGGAGACTTTCCAAAAACATTTTAATATCATACACATAGAAACCAACCCTTCCGAAAGAAGAAAACCCTATCTGGAGAGAAATCTCTCTCCTCCTCATGCCTCCCAACAGAGAAGAGTGAATCGATCACTCCAGGAGCCTCAAAAAATTCCAGAAATCAAACTGCCCTCTTCAGGAAATCAAAAGAAAACTAACAATACTTGGGCGCCAAAGATCAGATAGAAAGCAAAGAGTCCAACTTTTCTGGGACTCTTCCCCGTACTCCAGTTCTTCCTGATTTTGATGCCGAACAGTAGATCACCTTCCTGATGACTAGATCCCACCAAAAAATCCAAGAACTGGGCAATCTATAGCAGATCGATCAGCCTTTTATTACTTCATGCAGTCAGTTGATCTAGAGCTGCATGAGAATGCTTCAAGAAACCCTAGCTGATGCTCTGATACCAAGTAGAAATCTGTTGAATTAAAAAATATGAAAGAAAAGTAGTTTTTGAAGAGAGAAGGAGAAAAAGAGAAGTTGAAAAGAAAAGAGAGCAATAATCTGGCCGCCCCTTCACTTATTATTTATAATAAAAATAATAGAGCAGTACAAAGACAACTATGCCCTTATAGGGCGGCAAAACATAAAACAACATATATAAGACTCAAAAACATAATAAAATTTGGACTCACATAACTATTGTGGTCCCCACCTCCTATCTAACAACTAACATAAAGCATCTACTCAGAAAAACATCATAAAACTAATTAATCTTCAACAAACTTATCGATGGTTGATTGGTGTTCAAGAAGGAGATCTTTTCATTTTCCCCAATATCAAGAAACTCAGAGATTTTTTCTCCTCAATTTGAGCAAGGTTGGGATCAATCTAAAGTAGCACTTGGCTTTTCCTAGAGAGGGTAGTTCGGTTTGGTTAGGCTTTTGGAAGATTTAGAGCGAGTGTCACAAAGATTTCCATGTTCTATTAGTTATAGGGTAGGAGATTCCCTACACATATGCATAGTGTTGTAGGAAGATCAACCCTAAGAGCCTTTGTTGCGTATCCTAGTGGATTTTTTGCAACATCCTTGAAAGATTATCACTATATGGATTCGATAGGAGGTGATTACAAGCAAGGATGGGACCCTAGTCTGAGTGTAATTAGTCTTGGAGATGGTCTGAACACCCTAATCAGTAATGTGAAATTGGACAAGAACAATTATTTAGAATGGGCTGAATCTGCAAGCATGTTTATAGGAGGTCATGGTAAACTTGGTTACCTAACAGCAGTAGAGGTTGAACTAGATATCCAAGTTCTGGAAAATGGGAATTGGATGCATGATTTAAAATGTCGATGTTGGTGGATATGTCAGTCATTCAAATATAAGAAACATGTCGGAAATGTCAGAAATATCGTATGGAAATATTGTAAAAATTATAGACATGGTGGAAACATTGTAAAATATGCAAAATATAGAATGATATTTAATGAAATATCATTAAACAAAGCTAAGAAGCCATGGTTTTCAAGGTGCCTAGGCGATGTTGGGCAACACTGGGGCACCTAGTTGCCTAGGCGTGCGCCTAGGCAATAAAAATTTTATAGTATAAAAATCTAACTTTTGACTAGTTCCCTAGTTTTATATACCATTCACCATGTATAATATTCGAAAAATAGCAATTCTCTTTATTAAGAACATTAAATTTCGTCTAAAAATGTGGCAAATCATCATATTTAAAAGACAAAAATCTTTTACATATATTAATTTAATTATTTTAAAAAATAATACTGCTATAATAACAATTTAATAGAGAATTTCATATCAATTAGCAGCTAAAGAAGGTCAACTTTATATGATAAATATTCAAGATGGAAAGTAAAATAGAAAAAACAAGGATGGAGTTTCTGTTTTGTTTAATTAGAGAGATAGAATAGAAAACATTAAAACAAAGTATATTGATATATATATATAGCATATAATAAAATGTTTTAACACATACATTAATAAGATACATCAATGTAGATGATATTATAAGAGGCACCCGCCTTGTCATTTTTGTCGCCTAGGCGGGCGCTTAGTCGCCTAGAAGGGCACCTAGTTGCTAAAAGTCAAGGCGTTTGGGTGAGGCACTCAGCCAAGGATGCCTAGTCGCCTTGGTGACGCTTAGGCGGGCACCTTGGTAACTATGTAAGAAACTAAGGTTATAGACAAAAGAATACATTCTGAAGTTGCCCTGTAAACCTTAAGATTTAGAGCTTCATGATAGAATGACTTAAAGCAAAATTTTAACTCATAGAAAATGTAAATGGTTGTAATAGATCTACCAAATAATCTATTACACAAACAAAAAACCAATATTTAACTTCATTTTTGAAATGAATATTGAACTAGCTCAAAGTGGTAATCATTGTAAGTTAGGCAGACAATAACATTGTTAGTTAACATACCTACAATATTGTCTGCAACTTTTGTTATAATACTATCTCTTGGACTCCACATGGTATTGGTAGTGTTCACTGGGGAATATGTCGATTCTAGAAAAATTTCACGTTGCTACCCATTGAAGTGGAAATGGAAATATGTCTTGGAAACTATTTCTTGTACTCCACATAGTGTTGATAGTGTTTATTGGGGAAATGTCAATTACAGTAAAATTTCGTGTCGCTACCCATGGAAATGGAAATATGTCATGGAAATATTAGGGAAATTAGGGACATTTTAAACCACGGATGTAGGAGATTTTACTTGTGATATAATAGCTGGTAAATTCTATGTAATGACATTTCGGTAGAGATTATTTGTGGATGAAAACAACTAAAGAAATCTAGGATAATGCATCTGCAACTTATTCCCAAGACCTCATTGTTGCTAGGGCCTACCAACTTAGGTGTCAGGTGAGTAACCTCCAGCAAAGAGAAGCCTTTTTCTATGTACTTCTCTATGTTGAAAAAAATATGACAAGAGATTGATTATCTTGAAATAGTTGAGTCTTGAGGTGGAATATTTAAAGGTGCAATTGTCTACCAGAAGATTATAGATAGAAACAATGTGTTTGAATTCTTGGTAGGAGCTGAATCCTGAATATGATTTTACATGTCAGCACATCCTTACTATAGGTGACATTTCTCTATCATTGGTCTACTCTCTTGTTCATAGTTGAAGAGGATAAGGGGAGAGCTTAGTTATGGACCTATGGTACAGATATACCCTTTAGATTACTCAGCTCTTGCAATATTCATAATGGTCATAGTGTTTCTTTGAGTATGCAGCTCTTGCTATATCCATTCATAGCTTAGTTGATCTTTTCTTGGTGGCCCCTGGAAATATCGTGGATTTTATTACTCAGTGGCATTGTAAAGAGTTGGTACACGAGGGGTTAGTTCTTTTAGGGTATTATCAGTCATGAGGCCATGTGGGGCATATGGGAGAAGCATAATAGGTGTATATTTAAGAACAAAGCAAGACCTTTTGAGGAAGTGGTTGAACCGTTGAACACATTGGAAATCTTTGTATCTTGCATGCACTTTTTCTACTATCTTTGAAGGTGTTGCAGTTAGGGGTATGCACCTAAACCTCCAGGAGGTTCTTCTTTCCTCTAGTTCATGTGACACTCAGTTAACTTCACTTGGAAGATGAAGGCTGATTTCATTCTTAGGTTTGATGGTAACTCTAAAGGGAACCTAGGGGAGGCAGGCATTGGTGGGATCATTTTAAGGAAAGACAGGAGTATTTGTTGGGCTTCAGTGGTCCTATTGGTATGGCAGACTCTTCCAAGGCTGAGGTTTTGGTGGTTTTTACTGGACTAAGGATTTCTAGACAGCTTGCCCTTCATTCCCTATGTGTGGAGGGCAACTCCATGAATGCCATTAAGGATTGTGAGATTTATTAGTGGCTAGTTGGTATACTTCTAAATTTGTGTATGATTTGGCTTGATGTTGCATACACAATGAGTTTTGTTATCCAATACGTGCACACCTTGCTATTGTTTACAATATACATGCCTACTTGAAGGGGCTACGGTGCATGGTCTTTCAGAAGCTTTATGGTATGATCACTGGATGGCTAGATGACACATGGTCTACTTTTGGTTTTTGCACATTTGTTTGAGGTAACATTGTCTCCTGGAAAGGCAAGAGGTAGTCTTCTGTTGGTCGTTCTATTTTGGAGGTAGAGTATGGGTCTATGGTGCTTGGTCTAGAAGCTTTATGGTTATATTTACTGCTGGAGGAGGTGGGAGTTGTTTTGAATATGCCTTTTGTGCTTTGTTGTGATAATCAAGCAGCTATTAACATTGTTCACAATGCAGTATTAGAATGATTGCACCAAACATATTGAGCTGATGTTATTAGGAGATGTATGCCTTTTTAATAACATATAAATAGTTAACAGACTTTTTCACTGAAGGAGTTCCTCATCTGAGGCTAAAATGTACTTTAGATGGAGTGTTGAAACAGTATATTTTATTGGTTCATTACCTTTTATTTTATATATTGTTTCTTAGACGAACAAGGGTATTATGGTTATTTTACTTTGTTGATAGGTTGATGCTTCACACTTTCAATGTTCTCACAAATTTCTTTCTCTTCACTCCTCTTCCTTTTATTCTTCCTTCTAATTTCCTAAACACCAAGTCTCACTTAGAAGTTTTATAGGTATAAACAATAGAAATCAATTCTCAATAAAAATGTTAAAGAGAATATCCAGGTATATGACGCTGCATAAATGCCACTAACCCTTTTTTTGATCAATAACAGAAATGCCACTAACCCTTACATGGAAGAACTTGAATCTCTCCTGAAATACTCTGATCACTGGACTTAAGGAGCCTTCATGTTTGTTTTGACATTCTCTAGAGGGCATCAATTTGGGTTGTGATTGCATTAAAGACCTGTGAGCTCTAAAAAGAAAATCTCTAGATTTCTCCCACTTTCTCGCAATTTGTCTCCAGGATTCTTTTACTTCTTCCAGCTTTGCATCATCACATCTAGACAAATACTGTACTGATTTTTACTTTATTTTTCATGGATCTTGCATTTTCCATTTATATAGTTTTACATAGCATATTCTAGGTATATTCCTTGTATGAAACATTCACATGAAAGCAATATTTTTAGATACACATGACACAGAATAAACTATAGGAAATATCTGCATTTTCTGTTTGCTGAAAATATTCTTCTGGACAAAGCAAGATAGTGTCTGACATGCTAATTTTTAAATTGTTCAAACTATGAACTCAACGTAGAGAAGCTTGTCCCAACTGTATGGGGTCAGCTACATGAATCTTGTTCCGCCATTGTGCTCTATTAAGTGTCATATCCAACATTAAGATTATGAACTAATATCTGCAATAATGCTACATTTAACTTAGCTGCTTCATCCATAGTTTTTTATTTTTAATGGTAAAGTTTAATTTGACAAGTAATTTGTACTTCTATTTCCAAGAGTTTCATATGGTTGTCATTTGATATTATATTGCAGGAGAGTTCCAAGAAAGCTTCTATTATCTGTGTTGAGAGTGAGATCAAAGCTTTAGGAGGCTGTGATGGGACCACACCAGATCAGTTAAGCGCTCAACTAAGTAGACTAAATCAGAGACTTCAGCAAGAGAGCCAAAGGTTAGCATGCAATTGTATGCCTTTTATCAGTGTTATGGAACTTCCTAAAGCTGTTTATATTATTCAGAATGCTTGTTTTTCCATGTTGCTGAATGTTGTTATAATCTCTTTTCAGGTATTCTGAATCTATTGATGATCTCAAAGTTTTATATGAGAAGAAAAAGCGCAAAATACTTAGGAAACAGCAAACTTATGAAGCTTTTCGGGAGAAACTTAGTGTAAGTTCTGATTAGCTTTTCTTGATGATAATGTTGGTTATAACTATATTATATACCATTCTTCTTTTAGTGGTTTGTACAATATTTTTCAATTACAGAGGCTGAAAAGAGGACAGAAATTTGTAAGAATAAAAGGATGGCAACACAATGAGCAGGAAACAAGGTTACACATCAGTTTAATTTAAGATTACTTATAGACAAAAGATTAGTAGTTAGCTGTGCAATGATTTAAAAGGTGTGCCTCAGGCATGCCTAGGCAAGGTGCATTTTAAGTTTTGTGCCTTGCCTAGGTCCTAGGTGTGGCACTTTCAAAAGGTGTGCACCTAGTGTGTCTAGGAGTGCACTTGCTGTGCCTTGCGCTTCAGCCCGGACTTGCTCCTTTTTAATTTTTTGCACCTTTTGTTCATTCATTCATCCTAGTAAAATATCTTCTAAAAGACAATTAAACATTATAAAATCATTTATTTTTGTGTAAGGATTAAGAACTTATGACCCTAACATGGATTTGCTTGGGCTTGCCTCGAGGGGCTTGGTACAAAGGCGGCTCGTAGAATCAGTAATGCAAGATATTTTACATCACATTAGCTATTTACAGCAATGCAATTGAGGAAAAAAGAGATTGTGAGCTTTACATGCTTGAAAATGTTAAATATGTTTGATTTTATTTTTAAATTTTCATTTGAATGTGCTTTACATGTTATGTTTATGTATTTTAATTTTAGATAATAGGTTTTTTAAAATATTTATTTTATTTAAGTTTATGTTTTTATTAATATTATGTTTAACATGTTTTATTTTTTGGCATTTTTTTGACATTTTTTTATTTTTTTGGGCATTTTTGTATTTTTACGCCTTGCTTCAAAAAAGATGCCCACCTTGCCTTGCGCCTTGTGCCTCGAGCGCAAATTGCCCCTTGCGCTTTTAAAACACTATAGCTGTGGGAGATAAAGAACAAAGAATAGCAACAGATAACTAAAGGCCATTATCCACAATGTTGGTCCCAACTATCTGGGGCTTCGGATTGGTGGACTAGATATAGACCTAACCTTGGCACACAGCAACAACTAATTACCACGTATGATCTCCCTTGCAAGAAATAGATGCAAGAGACTTATCATCAATGGTAGTCTAATCTCTATCTAGATACAACTCTTAAGAACTGAAAAGAAAAGAAAAAAGATGACAAACCCATAATATAGTCTAACACATTGGGGTTGATTAAAGAAGGTGAATGAGAATGGGAAGTATATGTAATAGCAATTTTGTAGCAATGGAATTCATGCTAGACTAAGATTCATTGGTAGATGCAATAGCAATTTTGTCATCTCCTATTTTCCTTTGTGGAATCTTTCTAGATTCAAATGTTGATGTACTTTGCAGCACCTATTGGTATGTTTTGTACTTTTGTTTTTTGGCAATACTCATATTTGAAATTCTCTAGGAGTTTGAATCATAGCCAACCAGTGTTTTAAAGGGTATGGGCCCCCAGGCGAGGCACTCCCAAAACACCCTGAGGCTTATGCCAGAGGCGCTGACACCTCTGAGGTGTACGCCTCAGGTGCAAGAGGCATACGCCTCATGTGCTTTTTTCACGAGCCGTGCTAGAGGCATACGCCTCATGCGCCTCATGCACATCTTATATAAAAAGACAGAAAAAAAGAAAACAGAAAAAAAAAAGGAAAGGAAAGAAAAGAAAAGGAAATGGAAGGGAAGAAAAGATAAGGGGAAAGAAAGTGGTTTGCCCCCTGCCCCTTTGACTGGGGGGCTTCGCCCCCAAACCCCCCTTTGAACTAATGTTATGCATCTTTATTCTTCTTAATATAAAAGATTTTATTAAAACTAAGAAAAAAATGAGATCCCCCCTTCCTCTTCATCCTCCTTCCCTTTAAACCATGCCTATTCCATTTTTCATGAGTAAGATCTTCTTCTTTGGGTTCCTTTATCTTACCAATAAGGTTCCCTAATTTTCTTCTTCCACCAATAAATAGTTTAATAGCCTTGGTTGTGCGCCTTGTGGCCTTGTTTTTCTAGTTAAGACTTAAGGACAATTTAATATTCCTTAAAATATCTTCAAAGATCTCCAAAAATAAAGAAAAAATTGAACAAAGCTATGGTGATTTAATCAAGAAATAAGAGAGCGGAAAGGACAAGAGAAAATACTGAACTGATTTTTGTTTGCACCCCGTTCATTCATATCCTATTATATCATGATTCTTAACTCAAAAAATTATAGAAATACCTCTGCCACCATAACCAATGAATAAAACAGAATAATAAAAGACAAGTAAAGCTATCAACAATCCCTCTCAAGATACTAGTTAGCTTGCCTGGTAGGAAATATCGTAATAATTTGATAACAGAAAACAAAATAGATGGTACTTAAACATGTCTAAGAATCCCTCTTAATCAAGACCTATATCCTTTTAAGAATTTCATCAAGCATGTGTAAGACACAATGAAACTTGGTCCTAGAAAACTTGAACAAGCCAGCAACATGCATCACCAAGAATCTTCAACTAAAAGAAATAAGTTTACAATCAAAGAATTACTGGTCTTGCAATTGTCAAATACGATTTTCCTCCAACCTTCAATTGGATATTTTAGCTCCTCCTAGTTGAAAATAAAATAACTGTACACTGTAGGGATTAGCCCCATTATAAATTGATATTAAAATAGAGGGAGAAGAGGTGGGAGCTTGCCCCTACTTCACAGAAAATCTGTCACTTCCTACCTCTGTAGAAACATGCAAATGACCAAACAATGCTAGATTGCCACTTAAAAACAATCTTCATTGACAATGATTAAGATCAAAGCAAATCTCTGATTTTTCTTGGAACTTTCCGGCAAAATATTTAGGATACTTTCTTAGGCATGAAAAAAATCCTGAAGTGAAAAGATCAAACAACCTCTAAAAGTAAAGCAATTTAAAAATGACAGTAATTAATTTTGGAAAAACAAAATTACTATTTATAATAATTCCCCTATTTATAGTAAAATCTCTAGAACTTATGGAAGTTGGGAAAATATAATTAAATTGGTTGTTATTGTGACTTACTTGTATTGTTTATCTTTGGCTATGCTCTGCTCTCATTTTCTAGTAAGTTGTTTCCCTTTATGAATTGTATATTGTTGAATCTAGGCATGCCAGAAAGCCCTGGAATTACGTTGGAGCAAGTTCCAAAGGAATGCAAGTCTGCTTAAACGTCAGTTGACTTGGCAGTATGTCATGTTTCTTCATAATACTTAATCATTGAGTACATTGAAAAGCTGCTTTTATGTTAAAATACATGTATGTTCTGTTTCTTACTCTATTCTTGGTTAGATTTAATGGTCATTTGAGGAAGAAAGGGATCAGTGGGCACATCAAGATTAGTTATGAAGATAAGACACTTTCTGTAGAGGTGAGAAATCTTTTTCATAGCAGGTCATTAAATCCACTTGTTTATTGATTGGAACGTGATTCCAATGATATCTATTCTAGAAACATATACATTTCCCCTTTTAATGACCTAGGCAAATTCTCTCTTATAGATAAAAATGCCACAAGATGCATCGAGTAACACTGTCCGTGATACCAGGGGGCTTTCAGGTTTTCCTACTCAAAATTTTCTGTTCTTGTTGATCTGCAACATGGATACAATGACCCTTGATTGTTTTTTTTTTTTTTGAAATATAAATCACAGTAGCTACAGATAGTTGTTTGCTTTTGATTATTAGGTGGGGAACGCTCTTTCTCTACTCTATGCTTTGCATTAGCACTTCATGAGATGACAGAAGCCCCCTTTCGAGCAATGGATGAGTTTGATGTATTTATGGTAAGTAGTTCATTTCGTATGTAATTGAGACTTGAGTAGCATTCTATTAGAGTCGACATGGAGTGCTAGATTTACCAGCCTTGGAAAAACATGATACAGCCATGCTGTTTGTTGCATTCATAAGAGTTATGCAACAGGATTCATGTAGCCAACTCCATATAGTTGGGATAAGACTTGGATGATGATGATGATGTTATGAAATACAAAAAACAGTATAAAGTTTTGGATATTGATGTACCTTAATATGACAAGAATATCTAAGTTAAAACTGGAAACCCTAATTGTTGATAAGCTAGAATTTGTCCCAAAATATTGGGGGGAAACTTTGTCTGTTGTCCTCCAACAGCCTATGTTGTTGAGGAGTTTCTTCCACATGACACGCTACCATGGGTGTGGGGCCAAAGAGTAATTGCATTCAATAATCCTTTGGTAAAAAGACAAAAAGGGGTCTGAATGGGTTGATGTGTCATGTGGAATTGGAAAAACCACTTCAACATCCCAGGCTGTTGTTCCCCAACAGACAAAGTATTCTCAAATATTGATCTGTCTAAAATGGTAAATTGAAGATCTATTTTAGTGTGTGGTTACCATTATTTATTGGGTTCTGAGTCCACCCACCCTAAGAGGTTCTCCTTGGTTTCTGTTATTCTCAGGATGCTGTTAGCCGTAAAATCAGCTTGGACACCCTTGTGGATTTTGCCTTGACACAAGGGTCACAATGGATATTCATAACTCCACATGATATCAGGTATATATATATATATATATATTTTTTTTTTTTTTTACAAAATCACATTATTGGCATTTCAATATTTAAGAGGCTTGCGCACTTCAGGAATGGATGTTGTTGATGCATAGGTGGACGATATTTATACTGCAGTGTACATCTGTTCACCAAGAATGTAGAACTGCTGGTTAACCTGCTCTGACCAAAACCAACTCCCCACTTTATACCATCCACTGCCCCTGCCACTGATGTTACTGCATTGGTTGCACTGTAAAACCTTTGCCTCAAGGCAAATTGGGGTTGCTAAAATCAAGAGTTCATAAAAGCTTCCTTCTACCTTAAAAGACCTAAAGTTATACCTGATTCCAATGGTATTTACTGTTCAGTCTGTAGTAACCCTTTGACTTGTCTCAGCTCAGCATGCAGTAATTGCAATACTGCAATTCTTTTTCTTTTTATAATCAAATGATAAGTGCAACGATCATTGTCCCAGCTCAATATGCAGTAAATGCAGCACTGCAATTCCTTTTCTTTTTTTATAATCAAAGGGCAAGGGAAATGTAATTTTTATTCTTGAAGCAACCATAAAACCTTGGATGTTTACACAAATCCCTCCATTGACATGATTTCTAGCTTAACCACATAACATAGATTAGTGGTGGTAGATGTGCATATTAATAAATGGAAGAAAAACGGAGAAGAAAATAGATGTCCAAGAATTAGGTAGGAAAAACTAAAAGAAAAAAAAAAACTAGCACAATTTAGAGACAAGCTGATAGTAGATGGAAAGTGGAATTTAGATGGAAGACTGATGATGATATGTGGCTTGAAATGGATAACTGCATAAGTAGCAAATGATGTTGTAGGAGAATCTAAAGGGAAATGGAAAAGTGCTAAAGAAATTTTGTGATGGAACGAAGAGGTTCAAAATATAATCAGATTAAATCAAACATGTTGTAAAGATTGGCAAAAGACTAAAAATAGAGAAAACTTAGAAAAATATAGAACCATAAGAAAGGAAGTTGAAAATAAAGCAAGTGAAGTTAAATTTAAGGCATTTGATGAGATTTATAATAAATTAGGCATTAAAGATAGAGAAAAATGAATTATAAACTAGCAAAGATGAGAGGAAGGAACAGAGATTTAAACCATGTTAGATGCATTAAAGAGGAAGATCAAAGAATCTTGGTAAAAAGATGAGGAAATCAAGAAAAGATGGAAAGGCTATTTTGAAAAATTATTAAATGAACATATAGAGGGTATTAATGGAGGAAAGGTTAGTAATACCAATAGTGTTAAAAATAGCGTGTACCTTGATTTATCAATTATCAAAACTACTAAAGTGAATGAGGGCACTAAATAAGATGAAGAACGGAAAGGTGTTAGGGCCTAATGGTATTTAAATAGGCTTATTGTGGCTAGCTAAACTATTTAATAAGATAATTAAAGAAAAGATGCCTAAATAGCTGAAGCCAAGGAACGGAGCAAGCAAGAAGGATCAGAAGGAGCATGAAAGCAGAGGCTCTTTTCTTTACTTCAAGAAGAAGAGGAGCATGCCTAAATAGCTAAACTATTTAAAGTGACCTTTTCGGGCACCTTGCTTTTATAATTCATAACAAGGGAGAGATTGAGGAGGATGTTTCCCATAGAATTAGAGCAGGATTGGCAAAGTGGATCACGTATCGAGAATCTTATATGATAGGACACTATTTAGATTAAAAGGAAAGTTCTATAAAACAGTTGTAAGGCTAGCTATGCTGTATGGATCTGAGTGTTGGGCAATCAGGAAACATGTCCAAAAAATGAGTGTGCCAGAAATGCGCATGCTGGGATAGATGGTTGAAAAAATTAAAAGGATAGGTCATAAATGAAGCCCTTTGAAGGAACCCAAGAGTAGCTCCAATAGGTGATAAAATGAGAGAAAGTAGACTAAGATGGTTTGGCCCCATGCATAGTAGAGAACAGGATGGAAAAACAGGATTCATGTGGCTAGCCCCATGTAGTAGGGATAAGGCTTTGATGATGATGATGATGATGTCAAAAAGGGTTATCCATGAAAAGAAGCTATGCTACCCAGATATTGCAAGGAAATGACAGGACAAATTGTTGGATATAGGTTTACAGAAAATTTTTGAACATTATTGTAAAGTAATACAAAAAAGGAAAAACTTATGTAGTACCTACAGGGTTCAAAATATCACAGCATGGTGGTGTGGGTGCCGATATGTGTGCTATTAGGATTTTGAACTTTTCAATGGTTTTAATCATTAATAAGTTCCATATACTATTTACTTCGAAATTGTCAAAATGAAAATAAGTGAAAAGAAAAAAAGAGTGCTTCAAGACTAAAGTTGTGTATTGAGAGTATTGACACTTTGAGCTTTGAGTACTTAGCTAACGTATGAGGAGCATTAATAACAATAAATGGATGTTTGAATTAACGTTTTGTTTTGCGATCTCCCACTTGCGACTTGGGGCCTGTTCTTTTTTTGGATTTTGGGAGGGGGGAAAGTTGATACGCCCACCTGGGGGCAAAGTTGTCAACATTTGGATGGGGCAAAAATTCCCCTTCTAATAATAACCAAGGTTCAAAATATTGATACGCCCGATATGTCGGGCGATATCGATAGTGTGTTTTATGCTTTTTTTTTTATTTTTTTTCAAAACCGGTTCAGGGTGGCTGGTTTAGGGCTCCTCCACCCCCTGAACCGGTCAGAACCCTGATACACCCCCAATAGGAGCGTATCGGGAAGCCATTGTAAATAAAAGAACACTGGTAAATGCACTTATCCGGGCAAGTATTTCCCAATAAACATTTACCCAGATAAATAACTTCCTAAAAAGCAAATGGGGCCTTAACGTAAAGTGCTCAGTATGTAGAGTTTGACATGCCATGTCAACCACAATGATGCCAAATTTGCAAGCAAGAGTGGCATCTAGTATAGGAAATCAGAAGAGAAGTGCTCATTTCTACTCCATGGAACTGGGATTATTTTACTTTTATTTTAGTTGAAGTTTTATTTCTATTTTTTGAATTCCAACTTCTATGGTACTTGTTGATCAGCATGGTGAAGCCAGGGGAGAGGGTGAAGAAGCAGCAAATGGCAGCTCCTCGTTCTTAATTCTCAAGGGCAGTTTGTTGTATTATATTCTCACGTGTAAATTCTAAGTTCTAATTGTGCTCTTGAGGTAATTATAGGAATTTCCATTATCTATCTTGTATTCATTTTTTTGTTGAATGTACGTAATCTGTGTATAATATTGTCATTTTGTCTATGCTAATTGTTTTCTTCTCCATTTCCCTTTTTCTGGTTGTGTTATCATGGCAGATTTTATTTTTACCGTGTTTTGTTTTAAGATCTACGAACAAGGAATTTTCTTCTAAAGAAAAATTGGACAATACCTTATTTTATTAAATAATTGAAATTTTAAACGTGTCTTATAAACGGATCAGCCGTTGGAGGTCCACCATTGAATGGATGCAATGCAAGAAGCCCTGTTCGTTGAAATCCTAACTTTCTTTTCTTCCCAAGTTCCTATACTTCATTTTTCCAGGGACACCTTACCTATATACTCACACCTTTTCGTCTACGGTCTATCTATTCAAACTACAATGGTGCGAATATATCTGTATTTAAAGTTGTATTTATTAAGATATCTTTAATTATTCATATGAATCAAACAAAAGATGGGTTTTGATGGTCATTGTGTTATAAGGCCCCTAATATTGCCTTCGTTATTAAATTCAAGTAAATTAACTGTAAACAAACGCATTAAAATCCATGCACTTTTGGCATTCGGATTTCTTCTGCCTAAGGGTGTTAATGGACTGGTTTTGGACTGGACCCAAAATCAATTTGGATGGATTGGACGGACCAACAAGACATTTTAGATTGGATCAATCTGGCCTAAAATATTTATTAGATTGGATTGGACCTGGCCTGTCCATAACAAATTTATATTTGATAGGGTTGGATTAAGTCAATATCTGGTCCAGACATTGAATTGGACCGGTCCAAGTTGGTTCAAAACATTTATTGGATTGGATTGGACCTAGTCTATTTATAATGGATTCACATTGGACTGGACCGGATTGGACCAATTCCAGTCCAATTGACACTCCTACTGCCTACAGCAAGGTGCCAACTGGTTGGTTGGTTGGTTGGTAAGGTCTCCTAGTTGTAGCAGACTTGGATCAAATCTCACTTGTACCTGAACTGGGGGTTTATGGGTTTGGGGGATGGGCTACTCCCCTCCCACGGTGTGTAATCCCTTGGATCTGAAAAAAAGAAATCTGGCTACAATTGTCACCAACATTAAATTGAAAGGTCCCAGTTATGGAGATGGGATTTACTGAAAGCAAAAACTGTGTTAACACTTCTTGGGTATGGAAATCAAACTGTTATATTTAAGGTTCAAAGTATTGACACAGGGTATTATTTTTTAGGTTTTACTTTTTTTTTTTTTGAAACCGGTTTAGATGGGTCAGTTTAAGGCCTGGTCACCCTCTGAACCAGTACCTGACCCGATACAACCCCTGGAGGGGTGTATCGGGAAGCCGTTGGCACGATACGGACCGGTGTATCGATACTTTGAACCTTGGTCATTCACACTTTCTCAAATATAAATATCTCCTTGGGTATCAAATTACAAGTTTCAAAGTTGAAACGAAACTAAACTATAAAATTATGATCAGAGGAATTTGCAGACCAAATCAAGTCGTTTTATGACCAGATTATACCAAACCACTAATTTTGATTTGGTTCGGTGTAGTTTGCCGGTCTAACCAATATGATGAACATCCCTATCTCCTGACATGGCATTCAGCTGCACATTGGAAACATCTCCCTATAAATTTAAAAAATGTAGGGGCACATTACTAACGTGCGGCTGGATGCCATGGAGTGTCTGCATGGTTTTTGCTTTTGGAGATTGGCTCCTGACCTTCTCCCAGAATAAAACCTGCTAGCAAGCAGGGCAGCCCACCTGTGTACTGAGAACATTTCCCATGAATGACTACATATACAAGTATGGATTCTCTGATGCATAGTTGGATTGTGCACTGTCAGTATATTAGCATGCACTTTTGTTGAAAGGTAAAACAAGAATGAAAGATCAAGGAGTTTCATGAAAGTTATATTGTGAAAGGAGAATTTTCTCAAGGCTATGCTTCCAATCTAATTTCATTTGCACTAATACAATTACATAGGAAAGCATAGAAAAAATTGTATAGTCTAGTTCAATTTTTCTTTGGGTTTACTTTTCTTTCAGTTTTATTTTACTTCATTTGCAATGTAGACAGTGAAAGAATTTGCATTCAATTCATTTGCAATTTTGCACTCCTATGCTTTTGAACCAGTGCAAATGAAATTGCATAACAAACAAAATTAGGCCTATGGAAAAATACAGAATGTTATCATCGATGTTGTACGCCAAGATCTTCTTTTGTTTGTGAATCATTTGCATCGGTTGTCAATTAACGAGTACATGTAAAATTGGTTTAATTTTTAGTTTTGTGAAATAAAACTACTAATATTTCAATTCCATGTTATGTTTTATGATACCATTTTAGAATTAAACGTAAGACTAATGCAAAAGACCAACATTTAAACTATTATTAAAATTTTCATGTCAGCACCCAAGATTCAAATTATTAGCACCTGCATATCAGTTTTTAAACTTACAGATATGCTTTAATATTAGGTTATCTGTAAGTTTGAACCATCCATACCATTTGAACCATCCATCAGTTTGTGCAAAATGTATCACTAATGTAAAAAATGGATATGTATCATGGTATCCATTGGATATGTATGTAGAATGGTTTGAACACATTCAAGCATCAATAAAATTGTCATAAATCCAACAGACACTTCAATGACATTAAAAGCACATAAGAAAGACATTATAATCAATATATCAGATGTCATACAATGACTTTTGCATCAACCAAGGGGTTCGATTATGATATGGAAAAGATATGATATCTGAAAAATAACTGACCAATAAACTGGAATTATAAACGTAGTAGCAAATCAGGTGTTATTTATCAAAATTCATGGGTGGGTTTTGATTGGTCAAGACTCTTTCCATATCATATCTTTTCCCTATCATAGATTTTCCCATTAAAGAATGAAATGTGTATCGACTTCACATACATCCTTCGAAGGGAATCATAGCCATCTCTGTATACTCTAGATCAAGGTTCAAAATATCAATATGTATCAGGCCATATCGGCCGATACATATCATATCGGGGGCTTCTCGATACGTCCCTAAAGGGGATGTTTCGGGGTCTAAGTGGGTTCAGGGAGTGGATGGACCTTAAACCGATTCCTCTGAACCAGATTTATAAAAAAAAGAAACAACTACCAATACACTCTGATACGCCTCTACCGGCATATTGAGTGTATCGATATTTTGAAACTTGTTCCGAATCTCCTATCCACACACTCTTTCCCACATTACCACCCACACAATACTATCGTCATGAATTAGGAACATCTCCCCATGACAAAGGAGGTATTCCCAATGTGAGCCTGCAATGCCATGTGGATCGGGATGTGAGAAGAGTTTGCGGGTAGGAGATCCGAACCCATCTCTGTATTGAATACATTTTGAGAAAATGTGCAGATTTCTCGATGCATCGGTTGGTGTTTGATAATACTAAAAACACTTTTTACCCAAGTAATTTCTTGAGGTTATGGGTTGTCGCTTGGTAAGCCAAAGTTCAAAGACATAAAGAGTATCAGGAAAAGTAGTTATCAGAACTTGAACCCTAGTGAAGAGTTCTCTCTTTAATGTTGTTGTTTGTGATCAGATCTTGACAACTGCATTTATGTGTATATGATTTGTAGCAGCATTAATTGATAAAGATAATTCAAATTTGAAATAGAGATGTATGTATGGGATTTGTAATGATTTAAGCATGGGGTTTGTAATAGTTGAATATGGTTTATAATGATAAGTACCAATTAGATCTTGGTTTGTATTAAATTGAACATTGATTTGTAATAGTCATGTATGGGTATGTAAATATTATACAATATTATACATGATTTCTAGTAGTTAGTATAGATTTGTAATGATTGATTATGGGTTTGTAACAGTTTGTTCTAATCGAATCTCAATTTATGATGGTTGAGTATGAATTTGTGAGAGTTGAGCATGGTTTGTGAAATCTAAGTATAGGTTAGCTTCAGTTTGTAATGTTTGAGTAGTAGAGAATTAATGATCATGTGCTAAATATAGAGCAGCTACACCTGTCTATCATTTTTTTTGGCAAAAATATCATTTTTTTAGATTCACTATTTATCTTATAATTTTATCTACTATGAATTTTTTATTTAATTTAAATAACTAAATCGGGTTTAATTTGTAATTTAAAAGTTTTATAACAAATTTTTATTTGATCTACAAAATTAGTTTAAAAAATTAACATGAACCCCACATCCTTTGGAGTAGTTAGCTTTTTTATAGGTAGCCATGTGTCTAAAGTTATTAATACCCAAAAGCTATCATATCAATCTTCCTAAAGAAAAGAACCCATTGAACAAAAATATTTTAACTTTTGAGGATGATTATAATACCTTTTTTTCTATTTTTTTGACAAAAGAAAAATAGGAATTCATTAATGAAACCAAGGTCAATAGATACAAGTCCAAGGGGATACTGCAGTGCATCCCTAAAGGAACAACATTTAAGAAAGAGAAATTCTATGATATTGGAAGATATGACACCACAATAATTTTGACCAATCAAAGCACTCTTGTGAATTGTCATGAATATTATCTGATTGGTCACCTCTTTTATGATACTAGTTGATTGGCCGTAAGACTTTCTGATATCATATCTTTTCGGTATTATAGCCGAATCCTTTAATAAAGACAAGTAGAGGAGATATTCAAGAAACAAAAATCTACAAGTTAATCAGGTCCACTCTCACCAAAGCTTGTTCCCAGTCAGGGCAGGGACGAACAAAGGAACCCTGTTGAACCACACCTTTCCTAGCCAGAGAATGCGCCACCTTATTGAGCTCCCTGCTAACAAAACAGAAGGAGACTGAAAGCACCTCAGCTAAGTCCAAAATATCCTTTCACAAGAGAAAAAAAAAAAAAGAAAAGAAAAGAAAAGGAAAAACACTTTAGGAGATAAGTTGAAGCTTTTAGCCTACTTGAAATCAGGATCTTGCCGTCTGACTCCAAATTACTCTGCCTAAATTCAGGTTTCATGCTAATCTCAGTGTTTGAGTTTGTAATTGTTTGTAATAGTTGAATATTAGTTTATGATAGTTTTAATGATTTTAATAATTGAGTATCTGTTTGTAACGGTGATCAATACACCACACTAATACAATCTCAATTCGTGGTGGATCTTCTATGCCACCAACCGAGGAATGGCTCATTGGTATGTTAGCTGACTCGCTTCAGCATTGATGTAGAATCGATCTTGCAACCACCAATTTGAGAAAAATGGGGTTACTAGTGGTGTGTGGCACCAAATACCAAAAAAAAAAAGAAAAGAAATCTATTATATCAGATATCAATTTGTCAAAAAATTGATACATATGGGATGATACATCTTTGATACTTCAAACCTTGATTAATACCATCTGAACAGACCTCCAAACTGTGAAAACTCATAGATTTGATTTAACGATTTGTGTCTTGGATCTTGGGATTTACGAATCTTCTGCATTCTCATGGGTTCAATATACTTTTAAGAATAATTATATATTTTTATAACTATTAATTGATAATTAAGCTTAAACAAGAACAACGTACTATTGCTTTTCTTTTATACATGTGGTAATTTGTAAAAAAACTATATAGTAAATGATTTTGATACTTGGTTGATGGATTGGACTATGATACTAGAAAAAATTACTTCTAATTAACTGATATCATAAAAAAGGTGACCAATCACGTGGTATTCATCACAACTCATAGGGTGTTTTTATTGGTCAAAGCTATTTTCATGTTGAGATCAAATCAGTCCCCCACAACATCCTACAGCACATTCCTTTCCTATATTGGAAACATCTCTTAATGATGATTCATCATGGGGAGATATTCCCACTTTTCAATACACGGCGGAGATGTGCCGTGGGACGTTGTTGGGGACAATTTTGTAGGGGCTGATTTGAACTCTTTGATGTTATGTTTTTGTTATAGATTTTCTAAACTTTACTATTATAATTTACTTTTTCGATTGCAGTGTCATCCAGCTTCCGTAGCATAGTGGTAGTGCGTTCGCTTCGTAAGCGAAAGGTCGCGAGTTCGATCCTCGCCGGGAGCTATATTTTGGTATACATTGTCCTCTACCTTTTTTATTTTTCCATCCTCATCCAATCATTCGTACCGGTCAATCTCAGCCATCCATAACATTTCTTTTTCTTTTTTCTTTGGTAGGAGCCATCAATAATGAATTGAATCATTTAAAACTTCTCCCACTTTAGCTCAGAATGAAAGTCAATATTACTATACAACGTGCCAAATTTACCATAATCTGTATTCTCCGCCGTCTGATGAATAAAAAAAAAAAAAAACTGGGATGATCGTCTTGACGTGAGGCCAAAGCAAAGCATCCGCATTATATTATATAGTGCAGATAAAAGAAGGAATCTCATTGATCCACTCCTTGGTTTGGGTCCAATCTGGCAATCGGACGGAGAGGATTGAAGTATTGGAAGTTTGGGGAGCCCCACAGTGGGCCCAATTTAATGATGCGACAATGGAACCTGCCCTACATTTGCAAAAGCATCTCTTCTTGGTGCTGGTGGGGGACATCATGGATCATCTGTCACCAAACATTAACCAAAAACAAAGGTTTGACAAACGTGTTGGTGTAGCTTCCCTCAGGCCTTGTCTATATTCCTTATGCTGGACCTCTCACCTCTTGGGCTTTTTGTTTGAGCAGGTTAGTAGAACTTCAAATTCATTCACTAAAAGATAAACCTTTTTTTTTCTCATTTGTGAATAAAATATAAACTAATTAAAACGTGATTGATGAATTTAGGGATATATGGCAAATTTTCTTGTCCCCATTTGATTGGTGGCCCCTCAAAATGGAGACAGTTCTTGTGGTATGGAGAAAGATACCCGATTGGATTTGGGGTTAGGGTGGGATGGAAGTCCATATCTATGTATACTTGGTGATTAATAATGTTAGTTAAATATTAAACTCATTTATAATAATATTTTTTTTTCCTTTAAGAAAATCTTTTTTCTCAAGGTAAAACAAACTTTTAATTAAAAAATAAAATTCAGGGATTCAAATGATCAAATCCCCAATGGGCTGGGAACCCATCTCCCATTGGAGTTAGAGATGAAAGTTGGTTTCTCGCTGATGGGAAACACTGTTGTAGAATTTGTAAAAGGAAAATTTTCACTTTAGTACCTTGAACTTTGGGGGTAGTGTCAAGTTATTATTGGAACTTTCAAATGTGTCACTGCATTATTTAAACTTTCGAAAAGTGTCAAGTTGATCTCTACTGTTAATCGATCGTAGTTATCTATTTAAAATGTTAAAACTACACTTCAAAAGAAGACATTATTCATTCTCTTCTACCTTGAGACTGAACCGGTTGAGGTGTTTGAGATTCTAGACTAATGAAGTCATTATCTTCTACCTTTAGATCTAAAACACATTCTTGTCTAGTTATTTCTTTGCTTTCAGTTATTGTTTCCCTTAATCATATTTCATGTTTTTTCTCTCTTTTTCTTTGAAGATAATTGGTTCAATCTCAAAGTAGAAGATAATGAACAGTTTCTTTTGAAGGGTAGTTTTGACATTTTCAACAAATAACTGACGGCCGGTTAACGGTAGGGACCAACTTGACACTTTATGAAAGTTTAGGTATTGCAATGACACGTTTGAAAGTTCGAGTACTAACTTGACACTACCCCCAAAGTTCAGGATACTAAAGTGAAATTTCCCCTAATTTGTAAAGTCAAAAAATTTGAGGTCAGGAACGGGGAGTATGGTTATTGACCCAAATTCGTCCCATTTCCATGGCAAAATGGGCTCTTTGATTAGAACTTGGATTCAATCCTCACAAAACGATGTTCATACCATCCTCACAACCACTTGCAACTAGGGGTGTTCACTAGTCGGGTTGGGTCAGTTTGAGTAATTTTCTTCAATCGACCCAACCTAGTTGGTTTATTTATTGACTAAACCAAAACCGACCGACCTTGAAGCAAAACCGACCCAAACATGAAGGGTTGGTTTATCGGTTTAGTCGGTTTATTTAGTATATCTTTTTTTTCTCTTTTCAAAACCAAAGAGTGAAGACTCCAACAGTTGTCTCTCCATTCCAATTTCCAAGAGTCCTTGACAACAATGCTTGATAAACCCAAAAAGGTAATAAATAAACTGATAAGGTAATAAAAAACTTTATTTAACCTCTCTTTTTTTTCTTTCCAAAATTGAGGAGTGAAGACTCCAACAATCCAACTTGTATGTCCATTCCAATTTACAAGATCCTTCACGTCAATGCTTGCTAAACCCAAAAAGTTAATAAATAACTTTATTTAAATTTAAAATTAATTATGACTGGGAGTAGGGTTGAGTAGGGACTATTTAGTAATTACTTAAAACATATAGGGTCGGTTCGATTTCAGTTATCATGTATAAAAACCGAAAACCGAACTAAGTTATCAATTTATTTTCTCACACAAGTTGGAACCAACCGATGGTTTTAAAGAACTGATAAACTCGGATTGGGTCGGCCAATTTGATCGGTTTAACATTTAATATCAACACCCCTACTTGCAACCGTTGAAAATATTTTCATACTTATATGCTTTTATTCATGGAAAGATATTCCCAATGCAGAGCTAAAGTGGCTGTGACGTTTTGTGAAGACTGAATCGCATCTCCTCTGATTATATAACAAATGAAACTTCTCATTTAGTGGGGGAGAGGCCGGCCGGTTGCCTTTAAATTAACAAACATTCAAGGTTAGGTGACTGTCCCTGCACAATTGTCAACTAATGAGTACCCTAGCATTTTTATTCTCTCTCCCTCCCATCTTTGGTTGGAGAAAGCTGGTTGATACTTTATATTTATTTTGATTTTGCTGGTAGGAGATAGACATCCCACGCGACCCGTGCAGTGATGCAGCGAAGGGGGTACCGTTCAGGGTTCACACACCCTACCGGAAAAGGAATAACACCCCTTAGTCCTTACAACTCTGAAAAAGATGTTTCCATGTTTCATGGCACCCTTTGAATGATTGATGAATAAAACCTTGGTTTAATTAATCTTCATAATTAATAATGTATTAAGGCATAAGCCCTTGTTAATTAATTATAATCAGTCTCCAGTTCTTGTTTTCAGCCTCGTGTACCAGATTAAGATGAACACATCCTCATATGTATGACTATGAGGAGTTGATTGTTCACTTACCAAATTAAAATAAGAATAAAAAGGGAAAAAAAATTATCATATCCATATCCATACCCATGGTAATACCCATGATGATCTTGATCTTAAGTAGTCTCAACTCTCAACCATATATATATATATATATATGTAATTTCACTACTTCATGGTCTGGATGATGGAAATTATTAAGAAATTAAAATCATCAAAACTGAATTGGCCACTTGACTTTATCCCTCTATATAGCTGGAAACAAGGTTGAATTGTAGAACATAATGAAACATACACAACCTGAGTAGAGGATACTTGATTTTCTCAAATTCATACGTAAACTTTGGCTGAATTCTTACACCCATCCTGGTTGTAAAGAAAATGAAAGAAAAATTAAAAAAAAAAGATTGGAAAAATAAAACAAAGTTCTCTTTTAGGAGATAGTGTGGCAGTTCTGGGCCTTCTGGCCATGTTTAGTTAAAATTCTGCTTCTAATAATCACTATTTAAAGAATGAATTTTGAGCAATAAAAATAATTCACTTTTTTGAGTTTTTTTTCTTAGGTTTAAATGAGTTTTGAGCCTAGAATAAGAATTGGCTTCCAACTGCTCCAAACACAACTTTTTTTTCCTCTCGCTCCAGGCTATTTTCCTCTGTTTTCTCTATTTGTTGGAGGGTGAATGTAAATGGACTGTTATACATGAACTGGATGCCACAAAACGTAACTTGGGAGCAAAGATAAAAATAGATATATCTGATACTCTTAAGTGGGTATTAGTGTGTATCAATATGATCAATATTTTTTGTTTTTATTTTAACTTTTTTACTTTTTTTTTAAATTTTATAGGTATTAGAGGGTATCGAGTTCAGATCTGTGCCCCGCAATGTTCCACAGCACATCCCCGTCTGCATGAGAACATTTTCCAATGATGACATCATCGGTTTTAGTACTATCATCGGGAGATGTTCCCAATACATGACAGGGATGTGCTGTAAAACGTTGTGGGGCGCCTCCTTGTGGGGGTACTATCATCGGTTTTAGTACTATTATATGTAACTTTTTTTACTCTTTTATTTTTCTTTTCTCTTGTCAGCCAACCAAGGAAAATCACCTTCTTTTGGTAAGGCAGGTACCAGGTGGCAACATTAATTAAACTCCTGGGATAGATTTAAGCTCCTAAAATTTGCATGATATGGTCAATTTTGTGTTGAGGGGCACTACATACGAGATCGATCTTCTTGATGATTATGATTAATTGGCCAAATGAACCCTTTTCATAATAAAATTGGAGATTAAATCCTATATATAGATTCTACACAGAAACTTGAATGTGTCCATAGAAAGACAATTGTAAAATGACTACATACAACCTACGTTAGAGTATAAAAATCTATTTAGAGAGACCTCACCTACCAGTTTAAAATTTTAACTTAAATGGTTCTTCAGTATGATAAGTGATCTAATGTTCTATCCTTATCTTCTCCACTACAATTAATTAAATTCCTGAATGGACCTGTATTCCTCCACCCAAGGTTTAAAGTATCGATACAGGTGTATCGATCTGTATCAATACTTTTTTTATGTTTTATTTATTTATTTCTCAAAACTGATTCAGAGGGATTGCTTTAAGTCCCCACTATCCTTTAAAGTATGGCCTGACTTGATATAACTCTTGAAAGAACATATCAGAAAGCCATCAACATGATACATATGGATTAATACGAGTTAATACGTATCCATACTTTGAATTAACCTTGCCTCCACACCTTTCTAATGGTATTTTTGAATGAATGGGTGTGTTAAAGAATAAAAACTTATTCAGGGACGGATCTTAATAACCTAACAGGAGTATCTTGATTATTGTGTTACTTACTAATAATCAAACACTTATTCCCATCATCCCATGCGTAATCACCAATCCCCCTGTCAGTTTGTCGGTCACAGTCACATCGTAACCCTCTCTCTCTCTGTGAAAACTCTGAAAAGTTTTCATGATTCCATCACGCACAAACAGCAGCCATGGGACACGGACTAAATTCTTTTAAGTATGGCGTCTTACACTTATTATAATTAAGTTCTAACCAAGCAGATCGACCGACTGCACATGAACTTCCAATGAAGTTCATACACCAACAACTCTTAATAATTAGTCTATATACAGAGAACGTATAATGTTAGGACACAAGCGCGTTCAAATGAATTAATGTGAACCACATCCGATAACACGGCCAAGCTGATTGTTGAAGCCATCTTCCTCTCTATGCTTGGCCTTGATTTCACCACAACACATAAGCCTCAGAGTCCTCTCTATGTGGTATCCTCCTCCTATGCTCACTTCTCTCTCCAGATGACAACAGTAGCTCTCGAACACACTCACGTTTACGTGCAGCTTAAAACCCATCAAGAAGAGAAAATCCATCTCTAATTTGTTCATCTCTCTGGTCGTCAGTCCTCCAACTTTTGCGAAGTAAGAGTTCCTGTAGTTCCTGCACAGAACATGAAATATGATGAGTTCCGTTTCAGACCCAATTCATCAAAAAATGAGAAAGATTGTTAAAGGAGGAAAACAGAAGAAATTATACATGTCCTCGATGAATTTAGAAGCCACCATGATGGTTGTAATGAGAAGCCTGTGTACATTGCTGGGTGTGATTCGAAACTGGGGATGCATTTGGCACAGTCTATCGATGTAAACATATGCGACGACATAAACCGGCGGTCCAACGCGAGTGTAGCGGAAGATTCTCTCGAGAAAAGACTGAACTGTCATGTCTGGTACCTGATGGCAATCGAAAACACGGATTCTGGAATCTTTGGACAACACCCAGTTACATTTTCCTGTAATTCTTTCGTTTCTCGTCATGGTTCTATCCATGAGGGAAGCAAGAACCGAAATCACCAGTGGGCTGTTGGACTCGTCTTGGTATGCGAAGGAATAGAGATCAGATCGAAGCTTAGCTGGGGAAATTGAGGTTGAAGATGAATCCATTATATTGGTTAATTTGGTGTATCCTTGATTATTCCTGAGAAGAACTGAATTCACACACACACAGAGAGAGAGAGAGAGAGAGAAAGTTTAGGGGAGTGTTGGGTACTGAGGGAAGGATCTATAAAAGAAACAAGCTGGTAGGGGAGTAGACTTAGTTGTGATGTGAAGGATTTATAGAATAAGAAGCGGGTGGGTAGGGAAAGAGTAGACTTAGTTGTGACGTGAATAAAGAAAGCGAATGTTGGGTCTGTATTCGGCCAATTGGAAGGTGGCTGGAAGGAGGGGTGACAATCAAGTGGAACTCGGGATTTCCTAAACTCTTTCCCTGCACTTCCTTCTTCCTTCATTTACCAATCACTAGTCATGGACGACTATCACACAGTGATTGATTATTGCAGAAAAAAAGTTAAAGAAATATATATGAGAGAGAGAGAGAGAGAGAGAGAGCAGGTATTAAAAAACAAATAGGGTCTGTCCTTTCCTTGAATAAGCATTTTTAATGTAGCAGGCTGAAACTGAAAGCAGTGGGCGATTTGCATGGGAAAAAAGGATAAACAAAGGGTTTGGGAATAATGGGATCCAAGGGGAATTCATGTAATTGAATGAGAGAACCAAAAGGTAGAAGTGGGTTGGTGGTAAATTTTGCTCTCCTGCTTGTAATAAATTAAATAAGGCCAAGCTGGCAATCTACATCTGATCCATACAACTGCACCTGCAGCTGCCACCTGTCTCTGCAAATTGATGATGCAAATGCAGAGAATCCAAAGTTCAATTAAACCATTCCCTCTGGATTGCCCAATCGCTTAGCTTACTTCTCCAATGTATTGGATTTGGATTCTTTCTCCCAATATGATTTACCAATAGTGGTCGTCCAAGCTGTCTTGTTAAGAAAGCACACAAAATGAACTTATTCTAAAACGTGGCAAGGTTTTGTTTGGGGCCCCCCAACTAAAGTTACAACCTGGAAATTAAAGGGCTGGGTCTCTTAGACTTGTCTACATGACATGACTAACAGACCTATTCCTTCCTTTTTGACCTGTTTAGTTAAGCAATCCCAATGTTGCTTCAGGTGAAAGAGTTTCTCTTGTCTTCTTCTCCCCTTCATTGGCCAATACAGTTGAAGAGGGGATTTACCATGGAGTCTATTTACAGTTCTACTTTTTTTTTTTCCTCCAACAGAAAGAAAACTTAGGATCTGTTTGGTTCGTAGCAGGAATCGGAATTAGAATGGTCTATTCTCATAGTTTGTTTGGTTTAGATAGGAATGAGAATGAAAATTAAAATCAGCAGAAATAAGATTTCATTCCCAAGGGAGGGGCAGGGAATAACTATTCCCTTAGAATGACAATGAGATTCCGATTCTGCCCAACCAAATAGTTGAAAACGAAATAGCTCATTCCAATTCCGATTCCAGACAGATTCCTGCAAACCAAATGGGGCCTTATATTAATGACTTGAAAAGTGATACATGCAATCCTTCTAGCTATGTCATTATATTTTCTATTTACACAGTAGGCTTGCCACTTGATCCCTATACAGCTTGTTGATCTATTTGCATGTCTGTTCATTACTATTTATAGTATGTACAATGACCAAGTCATCACAAAGAACTGTAAGCTTTTGATTCTTTCTCCTCTTAGCTTCCTGTAGCTCCAAATGACTGTCTTCCATTCAACTTCAGCTGGTTGTTGAGCTGTAACCTTGATGCCCGTTGTACTACTATCCTATATTCATCCTTAAGGCTGTGCTTGGAAACAATGCAAATGGAGTATAAATCCCGGTTCAGGGTAAATTTGCACTCTGATTCATTTTTGTTTGTGTTTGGCAATATTACATTTATGCATTGACAAATGACAGACCAATGCATATTTACATTGATAATAAGATGTAAAAGTACATCAATAAAAAAGAAGTAAATTTGCATTCAAGTGGGCTTTTGATAAAAAAAGCATATGTTTCATTGGAATTCATGTTTGCATCCATTACAGCTAAAAGTCTGCTTGGTAAGAAAATAAATTTGTCAGTTCAAAACTAACCCAATTTTGCAATTTATATGAACCATTTTACACTCTAAGTATTTGCATTCACACTTATTTGCATTGTTTCCAAATGCAACCTAATTAACACATGAACTAGCAGCTCTATTTATGAAATGAATATACGAATCATCCACATATAAACAATGTTGCTGTATTTCTATAGGCGGGAAATGTTGTGACTTATTAGAAGGAAGGTGTGGCCTCCTTGTGTCTATTTTCTTATCGCAAGGCAAATCAAGCTGTGAACTGGCTGGCTAACGAGGCTATTTCTTCTTCTTAGGGTTCTTAGGGTTCAATTTCCTATTTCTCATATCCTATATCACTCGGAAAGCAATAACAGCTCTATGTATAAACTCTTCACTTTCATGCCTTGGAAGATGAAAGGGCAAGTAAAAAACAGATGATAAGAAGGTTCATCATCCTATATCACTTTCATGCTTTGCAGAATAATGAAGTCATCTACAAAGAAAGTGTGTTATTTGGGGATATTCTTTGCCAAACTAATTCCTTTTATGAATCCTTTCACCTCTTTAACATGTAGGAGTGAAGATCACACTTGTATTGCTAGCATGAATATGTATGGTTATAAAGGATCACATTCCCTTGTACTGTTCTTGAGGTGAAACAACTTAAAAAGGACCCCATTAACTTTAACTCAAAAGCTTAGGGTGCTTATACAACATTTAATCACATTGCACCAACGTTGAAGGAAACCCATTTTGTGGAGAACTTATAAAAGAAAATTTCTATTCATCCTATGATAGGCTCTAGACATGTCTAATTTTATCGCCACCCAACCTACCCCTCTTTTGTGTTTTTTGATCTTTCCAATGAGCTCTCAGGCTATGATGATGTCAATTAGGCATGGCCTTTCCTTGATAGAAGCTGCCTGATTTTGAGATACTAGATCCTTCAATTTATCTTCAAGTTGGGTGACTAGACACTTAGGCTCAGTTTGGAAGGAATACAAATACAAATATATAGAGTGCAAAACCTTATATTTTGTATTATTTTGTATGCATCTGTAGTGTACATATTTGTATTTGTACTCTTCCCAAATTGAGCTTTAGCAATTATCTTGTATAAGATATTACAATAGCTGATGGGTTAAAATGACTAATTCTTTAGGATTTTGTTTCTTAGGGATATAGAACAATTTTGTTCAATTGATTTTTCCCATGGGATATGACCCTTCTTGTAAAGGTGCAGGACCAATTTATAGACCTCCCTTCCCACTATATTCCAGAACTTTTGGTAAAAAAATGGGTTGAATTCATCAAGTCTTGGGGATGTATGAGGATTCATGTGTTTAACCACCTGCCATACTTCTTCAAAAGAAGGAACAGTTAGTAGATCCCCTTTTTGGGCTTCAGTTAACTGTGGAAGATTTATTTCTACTAGGTTTATATCACCCTCACAATTTTCTTCCCCTGCAACTTATTTTGCCATTTCCTAAAAATCATTTGGGATTTCCTCTATGGTTAGAAACTGATTAGTTTGATCCTTCACACCCTCATAGTAGTTAATTTTTCTCCACTAATGAAAAATTGTGTGTTTCTATCACCCTCTTTTAATCAAATTTCTCAAGACTTTAACTTCCATAATTGCTCTTCCTTCAGGAGCCATGTATAATACTCATTTTGCAAGGCATGGAAATCATGGGAATGTAGATGTGGATGTTTCTTTTGCAAGATATTTAACTCAGCATCTATGTGACAAAGCTTTGCATTAATAAACCTGCAACATTATCTATTCTAGCCTTTAAGGTTAAGCTTTCATCTTGTAAGTTTTTGTATTATTCTTCTTGTTACATCACTTTCCAATGATCTCTCCCATTCTTCTTTTATAATGTGTGCACACTCTGGATTATCTATCCCACTGTTTTGAAAATTGGATCGGATTGGACGGTTGAACTATTTGGCCAGGAACCAGTCAGGTCACTAGTTCCGTTTTGGCTCTAAACCTTTTTTTTTTTTTTTTGAGATAATAGCATATAAGGGCAACTTTTGGGGTTTAATATCAATAAAAGTAATATTTTTAAAAAAATTTCAAAAATAGGTTAACTTTTTAAAAATAATATCAATAAAGGGAAAAAACACTGTTCATCATCTTCTTGCCATTTGTTCACTAGCGCCGCCGCCACCACCTCCGGCAACGTTGCTGGAGGCGGAGGCAATGACGCTACTAAACAAATGGCAAGAAGAAGATGATGAACAGTGTTTTGCCCTTTATTGATATTATTTTTAAAAAGTTAACCTATTTTTGATTTTTTTTAAATATTACTTTTATTGATATTAAACCCCAAAAGTTGCCCTTATATGCTATTACTCCTTTTTTTTCAAAAAACTATTGAAATGGTCAGAGAACCGTTGACTTGGATGGTTTAATCTCTAAACCATTTGACCCGGTTATTGGCTTTTGGGTTTCTTTCAAATTAATTCCATTTTTATTTATTTTAAAATAAAAAAAAGCAAAAGACCTTTCATAATCTTCTTCGATTATTCCTAATGGTCAAAAGTAGTTAGGGCTTTTATTTTTTCTATTTTGATTTTGAGTTTTCTAGGTTGTAAACAACTAAGAAATTGCAAATCCTATAAATGAAGAGATCAGAAAATCAATCGATGTAAGAGATGAGAGATAAGACACTAATCATTTGAGATTTGAAATCTGAGATACATGAAGCAAACAGGATTAGGGATCTAAGAGAGACTTAGAGAGATGAGAGAGATCTAAGAGGGTAAACAGTGTTGCAGTGGTGGTGATCATGAACATGGTGTGCTGGTGGCACTTCCTCCTCCTCCTCCTCCTCAGGCAAACAGTTCTGCAACTATGAACAGTGAACACGGTGTGCCGCTGGTGCTTCCTCCTCTTCCTCCTTCTTCTTCTTCTTCTTCTTCTTCTTCAGTTTTAACCAGTTACCCTTCTCAAAATCTCACGCCCCCCCTCATTGCATTATTTTAAATCTTACCGGTTTGACATGTTCAAATCTGAACCTCTGACCCAGAAATCGGAGGTCAAAACATTTCCATTTCCGGGTCAGTTTTTAAAACTTTGATCTATCCACATAAGTTGAAAATGGAAATGAGTATAGCATTTAAGCTTTCTGGATTGGGTTTTTAGAATTAGCATAGCATGATCCAAATGCCTTGAGTATCTATTGAGGACATTTGCCTCTAGAAACATTGGAGCCATTGTGTAGACGCAAAGCACTTGTCCAATCTTTTCCGAACTCTGCCCGGAAAAAAGATATAACATAAATTTGTGAACAGTTGTAGCATGGAATTGGGTACACCGCGTTAGACATGTACTAAACCTTTACCAATTCACTAATATTGATTCTTGGGTTGGGTCAAGTTCTGGGTGAATTGTCATGTTTTTCAGGTAGGGAATTATTAAATCAAATCCTTCATTTGTAACTATATCTTTCTTTTTGAAATAAGAAAACTTTGTCAAAATTCTGTCAGACTTTATCAGAAAAAAAGGGAGGTGATTTTCTTAATGTAATGTATGCAGACAAACAAAGAAAGACGGAACTTTATATTTTCAAGAGAACTGATAACTGCTAGAAGTCCAGAAGTCGTTAGGGAAACATTTACAAACATTCTATAGGTCTTTCCGTTTTTCCCTTCCTTTTTTCTAACTTTTCCTTCAAACCAAATATAGCCTAAGGGTGCAACTAGGCCGGTCCAACCCGAGCCTGGATTAATCCAGCCCGAAATTTTATATAGACTGGGTTTAGATTTTTTATCTTCGGGCTCAAAGTCCAAGCGCAACCCTGACTATACATGATGTGACGGATTCTGGTCACATATCATTTTTTCGTGATGTGTCAATTTTTTGGTTGAGTACCTTGTCATTTCGTCTGCTCCCAAGTGGCCTGTGAGGCTGAAGTAGAGCTCCCTGCTGGCGAGCTGCTTGGTTGCGAGCTACCTAATGGTGAAATGCCTGGTGCCGAGCTGCCTGTAGCGAGCTACCTGTGGCGAGTTGCCTAGTGGTGAGCTACCTTGATGAGCTTTGTTGCTCTTTTAGAGGCCTGGAAGGAACCAAATGTCAGAGGACCCGGGGTGGCTAACCCAACGAGGTCACTCCGATGCCTATGTTAGCACTTAGTGAAGAGATGAGAATGATATTAGAGAATGAGAGAGCTAGAGAGCAAAGGTTACCCATCCCTTTTCTCGCCCCTGGGGGGTGAGGCCTTTATATACTGGAGTCCTCGTGGATTAGGTGGAGCAGTTCCTGGATTCCCGCTGTGATGGGACTTGCTTTCGTGTTAGGTGGGGATAAAGCCACCAATTGGTAAGGTTGCCCATTTCCGCCTGACTCGGGGAGTGGGTGAGCTAATATAGCCGTTACAAGTCACAATCCCGTAAAATGCGAGGTACGATGGTGAGCTCATCGGGGTTGTCAGGTTGGCGCCTGTGTCAGGCCGCCAGGTCGGTGCCTGGGCTAGGCCGCCAGGTCGCGCCTGGGCCAGGCCACCAGCTCATGTCAAGGCCAGGTCGCACTAGGGCCAAGCTGCCAGCTCGTGCCAAGCTGCCGGCTCATGCCAGGGCCAGGCTGCCAGCTCGTGCCAGGGCCAGGTCGCACCAGGGCCAGGCTGCCTGCTCGTGCCAAGACCAGGTCGCGCCAGGGTCAGGCCACCAGGTCACACCTGCACCAGGCTGCGCCTGCGCCAGGCCGCGCCCGTGCCAGGCCGCGCCTGTGCCAGGCTACGCCTAGTGGGACACCATCAACTTAGCAAAGGCAAGTTGTTGCCAAAGTGGTCCTGGGTGTCAGGTGTCACAATGTCATTGGAGGGCCAAATCCGCCCTCATCAATACACATTCATACATGCATATATAGATATATATTTACATATATACATGCATATTTGAATACATATTTACATAAATAAATATATGTATACATATTTGCTTAAATGCATACATACCTATACAATTTTAGAGTGGATTCATTGACCAACTCGAACCCAACCTGAGTGCATTAAATTACCGTGCAGGCTGTGATCAAGTTGAAAAGATTAGGCTTGACCTCAGCCTTGGCCCTTAGAACCAAACCTTAAGATTGGGCTTGGGTTGACCATAAACTCGGCCCAACCCGTCCAACTTGCACCCTTACTCGGGATTAACAAAGGTTAGGGTTAGCTTTAGTGTCCCAAAAATCCAAGGCTTGAAATGTCTGGATATTGGATATGTAACAAACATTCAAATTTTCAATGACGATCAAAAGCACCCTAGATATGGAATATAAGCCAGCTAACTAGTGGTTGATATATTTGGAAATTTCTTAAGGATAATGTGATTTCTAATACAACTTTCATCAAAGCATAGTAAAGGTTAATTATTTTTAGCATGGTATGGGGATCATTGTGTTTTAAAGAGTACCATACTTCACACCAAAACATCTTAGTCTTCAAAATTGTCTATGTATATACATGGTTCAAAACAAGGTTCTAAATATCGACACGGGCCAGTACGACGGACGTACCAGCTCAACTACCCTCTGAACCAGTGGCTGACCCGATACAATCCCTGTAGGGGCGTATCGGGAAGCCATCGACATGATACGTATCGGCTATGGGCCGATACATGTCAATACTTTGAACCTTGTTCAAAATATTAACTTATGCAAAATGATTTTCCAGTTGATAGTTTCATTTATCCAAAATTTTTATTCATTTTATTTTTGGGTAAATTACAAGACCCCCCATATACTATGGGGTCAGTGACAATTGCCCTTTGAACTTTTATTTACGATAAAGACCCCCTCTACTATGGGATTAGCGATAATTACTCCTGAACTTTCATTTATGGCAAAATCCCCTATTATGGGGTCAATGAAAATTACCCCCTTGAACTTTCACATTTTGACAAATACCCCATTTTGTTAGAGTTTCATCAGTTGACTTCGAAAAAGATTCTTATTCAACTATTTAAATTTTTTAATTCCCCAAACTACCATTTTTCTTATTTATTTGAACAACTTATAGTTTGATTATTTTTCTAAATATAATATTAATCAAAGTCCTCTCGGTTTCTCTAAGAGATCCTTGTGAATTTCTACATGGATTTGATATTCAAATGAAATGGTAGAGGTTTCTTTCTTATATATAAATTTAAAGTTTCATTTGGTTTTTCTTAATTTATTAGAGAAAGGAGTGGAAAATGATTCTTGGTAGAGAAAGAGAGACATTCATGTCAGTGAAATGAAACAAGAATTTAAAGAAACTTGTTTTTTTATGTCATTGAAATGATTCAATATCATTTTAGCTGGTTTCATTTGGAGAAAAATGGAGGTATTTTTGGGTCAATTAGGGTTTTAGAGAAAAGGGCGAGGAAAAGAAAATAAGGAAAGTTCATGTAGGTATTTTGGAGGAGGAGGACGAGGAGGAGAGGAAGAGGAAGAGAGAGAATAATGGGGTGTTACCACTTGGGTTTGTTTGGTTGGTCAAGAGATGGAAGATGATGAAGAAAAAGGAGAGAAAATAAGGGGTAAAATGGGATTTTGAAAAAAAAATTAAAGAGTATGTGAAACGGCCCTCAATGTTTTCTTAATGGATGGCCTATTTGTGTTATGTGGGGCTATCTTACAAGGTATACATAAGTCAGTTTTTGAAACTCCAAGGCATATATAAGTAGTTTCCTCAAACCTTAGGATACCAAAATAATATTATTATCTAGTTACTAAAAAATAAAGTTTAAATATATTATAATGGGTATTTATTTAGACACCCCTATAGTTTGATGGGTTACTAAAAATACACCTCTAATGTGCAACTACTTTACTTAATTGACCCTCCATCAAGAACTCTTTGTATTTTCATTTGGGAATGGCCATATGACCTCTTAAAACAATTATAAAATGTGAAAGGGGATGGACCTAGGATTTTTTTATTCCAAAAATAAACCTAATAATTCTCATTATCAACCTTTTAGAAACAAAATCCCTTTCTCATATCAAAAACATTATCTCCTACTTATCGTCGTCGTCATCATCATCATCATCATTATCATCATCCAAGCCTTGTCTGGACTATTTAGAATTGACTGCATGAATCTTGTTTCACCATTCTATTTTGTTTTATGTCATATCCAATGTTAAATCATTTCTTACTACTTTAACCTATTTCCTTTTTTATCTACCCCTCTAATTCTTTTAGACCTTCGACTTGAAGTAGATCCCTTCCTCTTAAGGGTGTTGTCAATGGTCTTCTATGCACATAACTAGGCAAACTATCTTTTATTATACCTTAGTCTACTTTCTCTCATTTTATTATTATTAGAGGCATACTCTTAGTTTCTTAGAATGACTTCATATTTGGCCCTGTCCTATCTATTTTTTCCACTCATCCATCTTAGCTACGCATTTCTACCACTCAACTTTTGGGCATGTTTTTTCTTGATTGCCCAACACACTACATTCAATGTAACTGATGTTGCAACCATTGTATAAAGTTTTCATTTTGATGTAAATGGTATTTGTTTATCACATAAAATTCTGAATTCACTCCTCTAGAGGACATTTTCTTTCTTAATTGTTCAATACTCTACTCCATCAACATTACCGGCCTTACAACCGTTTTATAAAGTTTTCCATTTAATCTAAGTAGTATTCACCTATCACATGAAACCTTGGATTCACCCCTCCATTTTTCCCATCTTACTCTAATTCTATGGGTGGCATCCTCTTCAGTCTCTCCCTTATGAATTATTGAACCTAGATAATAGAGAAGGTCACGTTGAGTTAACTCTCGATCACCAATCCTTCTTGCCCTAATTTTCACTCTTGTTATTATTAAATTCATATATTATATTCTATTTTAGTCCTTATTTTAAAACCTCTTGTTGTTAAAGTATTTTCTCATAAACATTTGATCCTTTATTAGTTTCATCAATTAAAACAATTTCATCAACAAATAATATGCACCAAAAGACCTCCTCTAAAATATGATTAGTTAATTCATCTATGATCAGTGCAAATAAAAATGTTATTTCCCATTGTCGCCTAAAAAAAACAATGATAAATAAAATGGTAGGTTTGAATAACATGTGAACTAAAGTAGGCTTTATTAAATTTGCAAAACTATAGGGGTGTATACATAAATGAACCTATTATAATAAATAAGCCTTGAAAATGAAAATAAATTATTTGATAGGATATTGATTTGGAAGTGGTGAACCTACCTCTAGTTATCTAGGTCAACCAAATCAAAGGTTTTTACTAGGTTTTTGATCCGAGTGAACGTTTGATTATGTTTCAACAGGATAAGGGTTAACTTGAGCCAATATTATGACCATGTGACAAATTGAACAGTCCAACCAGATTGAAACATGAGCTTGAGCTCAATTCGACATAAAAACATAAGGCTCGAGTTGGATTCGTGTTAGAAACCTGAGCTTGAATTCTGCTCAACTCAAAAGCACATATGTTTGAGTTCAGTTTGACTCGAGCTCAATAGGAGGTCAAGCTTCATATAATAAATTAATATATAATATATATATATATATAAGTTATTTTTATTATACATATAAATATTTTAATATTAACTCAATTGGGTTCACCAGTTTTTAAGTTCAAGATTCGTCAAACTTAAAATTGGCTTGATTAACAAATAAGCCTATATATTGGGCTTAAGCCGAACAAAAAACTTGATTTGGATTGATCCAAATTAAACTTCTCACAAGTCGACCCACTGCTCAAAGAATTTTACACCAAAGCACATCTAAGCACCCCAAGAAGCAGTATGATGCAGCTAGATCTGGTATGGAAGGAGTGAAATTAAATGGAGGGGTAAATTCAAAGTTTGTATTTGTGATATGTTAACCTTTGTCCTGCGATGCAGCCAAGACTAATGAAATTAGGGCTTGTTTGTTTCATCTTAATTCTTATCTCTTAAGAGAAATCTTTTAATTTTAAGAGAAAAATGGTTGTTCATTTTCTCTTATTTCTTATCTCTTAAAGTGTAATCGTACAAATTTTTACTTTCCAATGATACCCCCAAAAGACAAAAAAAAACTCTCATATATGGGGTCAAAATGGATATTTGATAATTTTTAGAATTCATAATAACATTCTCTGCATTCAGAGTTCAAAAAAAAGAAAAGTTTACCAATACCAATATACCTCTTAACGTAATTATTGCACTTTCAAATGCCAAACTTCAGAGCAAACGAACATGCCCTAATTACCATTGATCTCTGGGTGAAAATGAGAAATTGGCAACACAAGTTTGTATCTGCAGACTGCAACAAGGAACAATAGCAAGCTGTCAATGAGTTAGAAAGGGTGAAACATAAGCTACACTCCATCAACCATGGTTAGTATGCAAACATGCCATCTCAGCATCAAAAAGCCTTTCACAACTTGCTTCTCAGTTTATCTCATCTCTTGGCGAGCAGATTCTGGGATGTTTCCTCTCTTTCTTTTTGCTAGGGGTGAGTAAGAAAAACCGAAAAACTGAATCGATCAAAACTGAACTAAAAATTCTGTTAATCGAATCAGTTAGTTCGGTATTATAAAAAAACCGAAGGTACCAGTTTGGTTTTGGTTAACCAAAATAGAAAATCGGCGGTTAACCAAACCGACCAGTATACATATATTTATATATATTTTATGTATATTTATGTGTATTATATATATTATATACATTTTATATTTTCTATACATTATAAATTAATAAATATGCATTATATATAAATATATAATATTATATATATAATTTAGTGTTTTATTGTAAATAATAAAAAATCGATGAACCAACGAATTGAACCGATCAACTGGTTAATCGATCGGCTTCGGTTCAATTTTGATTACCTCGGTTTGGTTTAAAAAATAAGCCCATAGTTCGATTAACCAAACCGTGAACACCCCGACTTTCTACGTATCAATCAATAGTAAATTTAGTGATGTATTGTCATGATATAGATATAGCAAGCAACTGAGGAAAGGCTTGTATATTTTCAGTTTTACTGAGACAGTCAAATTTTTCTAAGGGCCTAGGGCCTAGAGTGATTTGCTCCCTCTTTTATTTGTTGGGGCATGCGTAAAGTAGATTCTCCTCGTAGGAACCCTTGTCCTCTCATCATCTCAGTACCTTTTCTGTGCTTTCTTTCACATTAGGATTTGGGCATAAACTATTGCAGCTTCATTATATGTACCACTGAGAAATTCTAGTAAACAATGAGCCTGAGCTATTCCATTCCACGCTCTAGAGACATGGTGGGATCCATGCAATGAACGCCACAAGCCAACGCTGGACATGTCTAGTAGAATTCCTGTATAATATTCTGTATGGGCTTCCATGAAATCAAAGAACTTGTCAGGATGAGAGGACCAAATGTTTGTAGAAATGCCCCTTTAACATGGTCGTGTTAAATTTGCTAAACGAAAGGAATAGCATCAGATGCCTCCATTCCCCACATCTTTCTTATAAATATACGCTTTGGAGTGGTTTGGTCAAAAAAAAAGTATCTTCATAATGATCAAATGGGCTACTTAAACTGTTAAACATGATTTCTAGTGCTGGTGGAGTCAAAAGCATAAGCACTAATGGGTCTACCATTTCCTTCTGTTTTTTCGAATCCAATGAATGAATGTTACTAGAGGAGATTGTTGAGGTGGGCTCCTAGGGGTTATATAGATATGTGGCCATTGGTCTCTCTGTGTCTGAAAAGTTTGGGTGAAATCTCTTTTGTGTCCTCCATCCTCCAGGGGGGAACCCATATGTCAGTGACATTGGAGAGTAATATCAGAGAATCTGAACTATCCCAAGAACTAATCACATCTCGCCATTAATCTCATCACTTTGCATCCAAAGCCCTGCCACACAATGTGAGGATATGTTTTCCTTCCTGCTCCATTTATTTGTTTGGATATAAAATATAATTTTACTTTGGATGTGTTTGTTTCTATGTAAAAGAGGTAAAGCATAAACTTTTGTGATATAACTAGAATTGATTTTAGAGACTGAAAAAAAAAAAAATTGCCACATCTACAAAGAACTCAACAGAACCGAACGTTGTGTTTGGTTTGACAGAAAATAAAAGAGAAAAAAAAATGTTGTCGGAAAGGTTGTTAATAAATTTTGTGAAATTTCTTAGGCTTCGTTTGGGAAGATGCAAATGCTGGTTCAGTTCTGCTAGTGTTTGGCAAGAATGCATTTGTGTATTGATAATGACAACAAATACAGATTCTAAGACATGTTTGCATTGAAAACAAGAGCAAAGTTTGCATCTAAAAAGTGGATGTAAACTTTGCACTCAAAGTTGATCAATGTTAAAAGGGTATATTCCAGTCTTGGGACATATTTTCACCAATTAGAACTAAAAACCGTTTATCAAGAAAATAAATTTATCAATGCAAATTGCAAAACTAAACCAACTTTGCATTTGCATGGACCAGAGTACAGTCTACATATTTGTATTTGCACTCTTCCCAAATGGAGCCTGAACAACTTTCCCTGAAGTGTTTCTCTCAATATTCAATCAAACCAAATACAGCCCAAATTAAAATTGGGTGAAGTAAAATCTGGCAAGAGGGTTAGTTTTTTCCCACTATTTGCTCACTTTTTTGTTTGCTTGAAGCATGGGAAATACCTGTAGAAAATACTGTGTTCTTAAAGGAAATATTGTTGGCTAGGGTTACCCACTGCTACAATGTCAGGGAAGAGAGAGGAGGGAGAGTAAAAGCTCAAGTGGCAAATACGATTTTCTTCTGATTCTCTGAGTTGTAAATGCTCAAATGACTAGGAACAGCTTGATGCCCAGAGTTGATTTTCACGGATTGACCAAATAAAATTTGAGTGAACCAAATGAATAAAAACTGTACAAGAGTAAAATTTTACTCCCCACATTTGAGTTCCAAATTTTACTCCTCAAGAAAGAAAGGAAATCTTTAACATAAGAAACTATCATTTGGACAAAAAGTTTCCTCTTGTAGGTGGAGTTATGGATTCTCCAGGGAGTTAATTCCATTGTTCATATATCAAGTTTATGGTCCATTCCGTATTCCAGCTGAAATGCATGTTAGTTCTACGTGCCAAATGACCAAATCCTTCCTAACAAGCAGCCAAGCACTCACCAAGTCACCCTGACAGCCATCTATGCAAGTTCATCATGCATGAGCCCTGCTCACACCTTCCAACATCTCCTGAGCCATTTTTGCAAGCACATTATCTGCACAAGCTGCACAATCTTAATTCTAAATTCAACCTCAATGCATCAACCAGAAAAAGGAACAGAAAGAAGAAAAAGAAATATAAAGAATCAACCATTTAGTTCCACTATGAATTTATTCATCTTCTTGCAATCTCTCATGCTTCTCCTAATTGACAATTAAACTCATCTCTTCTTTCTATGCAAGCTCACCCCATTTGGCTCTGTTTTGCTTGTAACAGATCCTCTGGAATTCAAAACACCCACCCATTCATCACTCTCAATGCTTATTAATTACATTAATTTTTTCCTTTACTTCATCTAATTTGACACCCTTGTAAGAAAGCTTCATGGTGATCCAAAGTAAGTAACAGTAAATCAAAAACAGGATATGGTAGATTACATAAAATTGCAGTAATTCCTTCCTCATTGACGGGGATAACAAAGTAACACTCTTGTATACGATTCTCTGTACATGAGTTTATCCTGCCCGACAGTTGCAGGCAAAAATGTTACAAAGGGGCTTCTAATATGAGCTGCATCGGATAACACGCGCAAGCTGGTTGAGATCATTTTCTTCCCCTCCTCCTTCGGATTTGATATCTCCGGAACACATGGACCTCAGAGTCCTCTCTATTTGGTATCCTCCTCCTATGCTAACTTCCCTCTCTAGATGACAGCAATAGCTCTCAAACACGCTTACATTAACGTGCAATCTGAAACCCATCAAGAATAGAAAATCAACCTCTAATTTGTTCATCTCCTTGGTCGTTAATCCCCCAACCTTCGCAAAGTACGAATTCCTATAATTCCTGCGCGAAATTGGAGCGAAGAATTAAGTAAAGAAGAAAGAAACAGTGAAAAAAAGAAAGAAAGAATTGATGAACTTAGCAACTCACATGTCTTCAACAAATTTGGAGGCCACCATGATGGTGGTGATGAGAAGCCTATATACATTGCTTGAGGTGATGCGAAACTCAGGCTGGATCTGGCACAAGCGATCAATGTAGACATAGGCAACGACGTAAACTGGGGAAGCAACCCTAGTGTAGCGAAAAATCCTCTCGAGAAAGGACTGAATTGTCATGTTTGGCACCTGGCAGCATTCGAAGACATGAATTCTAGCATCTTTCGGCAATGCCCATCTGCATTTTCCCGAAATCCGTTCATTCCTAGCAATGGTTCTCTCGAGGAGAGAAGCAAGAACAGAGATGACCAAAGGGGTGCTTGAAGTCGAATCTTCTTGGGACGAGAAGGTGTAGAGATCAGAGCGAAGTTTTCTTGGGGAAATTGGAATTGGGGATGAACCCATTGTTGCTATAGCGTTGATTATCACTTGCAGGGTGGAGGAAGAGGAGGAGGAGAGGAGACGTGTCTGTCAGATGCTGGAGCTCTGAGAATGACTTTATACCAGAATAAAGAGGGTTAGATTTTCATTTACTTTGGGCGAGCAGTGAGCAGAGTGGGATCAGTCTTAGTTGTGATGTGAATAAAGAAAAGGGAGGTTATCAGGGAATGGATCGATCAATGGAAAGCGGTTGGAAAGGAGGATCGATCATGTAAGATTACATGTCTCCCTCTTGATCTTATAAAAGAAATTCGCCGACAGTGGGTAGGTTTTAATGTTTTATGTACGAATAACGCAGAATATTGCTTCTGATATTAATGTTTTTATCTCTAGCACCGTAGTAAGACTGTAAGAGGTAAGAACTAGGAAGGTGATCCATCATTCAAATAGATATTACCTTGGTTTTGTTTGGCCCACAAATCCATCAAACAACTAATCAGTGGCCCAGATGGGTCAGAAGAAGCCCTAGACCCAGGCCCAAATGCTGTATGAACAATTGAATATGGGCATTGTATAGAGGAGATTTGCCATTGTAGAGGGCAGATAGTAGTCATTGTTCCTCCAAATGAAGAACCCCATACAAGGGCTACAATGTTGGGTATGCAGCAAGTCCTACTATACATATTGTTTGGGTTATGATTGAACTAGCCCCGAGTGCCACATGTCATCTCTGCGATCGCTTTATCACCTCGTCTACGTTGGCACCATGTTATCGGATAAGTGAGACCAAGATAGGAGAGCATCATATGGATAAGGAGGACAGCTACGTCGGGGGTTAGGTCTTATCCCGAAAAATTTGGCGGGCAACCTCATCCCAATAACCCTAGAAGCCTCATCCGAATTGGACATGGATCTTCAGCTATAAGTAGGTTATCTCCACTCAACATTGCTCCCAATTGTTCGGCCCGATCACCTATTATTTTCGACTAACTTGAGCGTCGGAGTACTTACCCAGGGAATAGACTTGTTCATGGGCCGGGCCGGGTTGGGCTTTTACTCTTCATAAACAGGATTTTGTTAGGCCCAATCCCGAGCCCGACCCAACCAACGGGCCTACAACTTGGGCCCATGCCGGGCCCTAATAAAAAGCCTGAAGCCCGAGCCCAAGCCCGAAGCCTGACCTAACAAAAAGATAGATCGGATGCTTGTGTCTGTGTTTGCTGTCGGTGCCTATGTCTGTGTCTGTGTTTGCCGCCGACCAAACAATAAGAGAAGAATAGAACAAAAGGGCAAAGAGAAAGGACTCGCTGCCGATGCCTGTGTTCGCCGGTGCCTGAGTTCACGTCTAATAAATGAATTGAGCTGAGATTCTGAGAATGAGAAGAGGAACAACCGAACAATGAAGAGAGAGAGAGAGAGAGGGAGAGAGAGGATTCATAGCTGGTGCCTGAATTTGCATGACTCGCATCTGATAAATGAGCTACTGAGATCAATTTTGAGAGAAAAGGAGAAGTGAGAAGGTGAACGAGAGAGAGAGAGAGGACTCACCAGTCACCGCTGGAGTTCACTGGTTGTGCTGGTTTTGTCTTCCTGAGAAAGTTTGGCTATGTGAGACTGTGACCGAGAAGGGAGTTTGTTCGGCTAAGAAAAAGAGATGAGTGATAAGAGAAGGGTTGAGAAGAGAGGGATTAATATTTAGGGTTAGGGTTTAACTTATACAAAAGTCGGGCTGGGACGGGATTTTTTAGCAAATCCCGAGACCGACTCGTAAAATAATCGGGCTCAGGCTTTTAGGCCCAAGGTCAAGCCCGCGGGCTAAAATACATGCTCAAGCCCGTCTGGGGGCCAGCTCGTCAGGCTGCCTGGCCTATGAACAAGTCTACTAGGAAATAACTTCTCGGGCTTCTAACTGTTTTTTTTTTTTATTTTAGTTCTTGCTGCGTGACTCTATATTTCCACCTCGGCCTCGTCCAGTTGACAGGACTATCTAACTACAACCTCAATTTAAAAAACCTTAGATCGAAAAACATCACATATATTTACTTGATTTTAATCAAATTATTGGAATTCATGTAAGGCTACTTGTTTTACTTGATCTTACATATGTGCATAACAACACGTGCTCTTTTACTAGTTACCTGTATTAGCAAGTCAGTCGGTGTTGGTAGGGACCATGGTTTAAAGTATCGATAGATGTGATACGCGCAATTCGAGGGAGCGACACGCATGGTTTGAAATTGTTTCAGGTTTCAAATTTTGTACCATGCCTATCTCTAGGATTCTAGGAAGGGTATTTATTATTGAATATGGCCTTTCGTCCTAAATCCTGATATTTGGCATTTTGGTAGATTCAATGATCTGATACGTTGGGATATTTTAAATCTTGGTGGGACTGAACTTTGCATGAAGACAATGCAGGGTGTATATAAGGTCCAACGGCTTTTGGAATGAGGCCAAATGGCAATTGGCAATAGTTATTGGGTCGTCGGCATTGGCACCATGGTATGTGTACAGTGATATAGACATCTCTGTCAAGGGTCTCCGGGCAGTATAAAGGACACCATCTCAATTTACATCTGGATGCTTTAGTAAAGTGGCATTGAGCAATTATTTTTTGTCCTGAATTGAGTTAGCAGTTTTGTTATTGATTTACCTTTTATCTGGGTATCTCAATATGCCTTTATATAATTGTGGGAATAGGGGTTTGGAATTGGAATCAGATCGATCATTCTGGTTTTAACTGTTTGATTGGGTGAAATTAAATCTCATTTCTATTTTTGGTGGAATGACATTCTCTCATTTAAGAGAACGGTCATTCTCTTTTCCTCTTTTAGGAATAAAATTTAATTTCAGTTTATTCTAATTTTCATTCCGATTCTTGTCTGGACCAAACAGATCATGGGAATAGATCATTCCAATTCCAACTGCGAATCAAACAGACCCTAAAATTATATGGGGCCGTTTACATGAATCCTGTTTCACTAATCCACTCTGTTTGATGCCACATCCATTGGTAAACCGGTAAATAATATTATAGATCATAGGAAAAATTTATAATGTAGGAAATACATGATACCGGAAAAGATTTGACTATTCAAAACCTCTTGTGAATTTCCATCTACATTATATTAATGAATATATTTTATTTAGAGCATAAATTTTGAAGAATAATATTATGAGGCCCTCCAAGGGCTTCACTAATTTAATTTAATAGAAAAAAGAGGTAGAAGAAATTCAATGAATTTGATTTTTTTAGTTGGTTTTGATAGATAGAAAGAAAAAAAAAAAACAAGTGATAGTCATGTAACTAAAATAGAGAAAGAGGAAGGAGATATGGACGAGATTGTGCATTGATTTGCAAGTTGCAACTAAGATCCATACTTATCATCTTGCAGGTCTGGACATGTAAACATCAAATCTCTCTTAACTAAAGTTTCCTGAATCCTGAGAGGATTCGTACTTTAATGAATCATTTTCTGATATAGGCCCATATGGGCACAAGCCTAACAAACTGACAGACAAGGAGTCAATGACAAAACTAAAGAGAGAAAAAAATCTTAACCTCTCACCTTAAAAAATATATATTATAAAATAAAAATAAAAAACTTACTTCTATTCAATCTCTTGGGCCTGGGCCCATGGAGATTTCACCCTCAACTAAAATACCTTTTCCAAGAGCACTTTGGATGGTAATTGGATGGTGATTGACTGACTGATTGGTGATTTTAACGACCATCTTCATGATAATGAAAAATTCAAACAACCAATAAAATAAAGGCAAAATTTATGCTACATCTTGTGCACTGTGCAGCAAAAGATGTAAGGATTTTTTATGCTGCACTCCACCTCACAATTCTGATTTAAACTGTTAATTCAAAATTTAAAATAACTTTACCTATAACACCTATACCTGTCCGTAAAGTGACATCAATTCCGAACTGGCATCTACCCCAATTGTATAGTGGAGTTAAAATTTCTGAAAATAGACTAAACAGTAAAAACCCCAAGATGGAATCCATGATAATAAGGGCACCTTGTAAAATGTCAAAGTACTACACTTTGTGAAATGTGAATCAATAAAAAATAGGGATAAGTGGACTGCAATCCACCTCAAAAATCTAAATTATAGCCCCTTCCTAGTCTATTAGTAGCCCCCCCCTACCGCATACTGCCCGTAAATTTAGCATCAATCCACAGGCAGGATTCAGTTTATCCCTAAAAATCCTAACTCCACCCTAAGAGTGGACTGAACTATAAAAACCCTTAAAAAATAAATAGACTTAAATATAATTGATTAAGATTTGGATTTAACATACAAACAATATTAATAAATGCATCATAGTTGAACTTTATACATATAACCGTGTAATGGGATTTCAATTTCAAAGCAATTACAACAAATACAACAACAGAGTGTAGGCTCCATCAAGCCAATGAGAACCGGCCAGATCGACCAAGTATCTGTGCTTTTATTATGTGATATTTAATAGTAGTCAAATGAACTTGGGCCCTACGGTTATCCAAATCACAGAAATGCTCCACTATTAACATTCACGCCTGATTTTGTGGTCTTTATCATATACTTGGTTTATGTCACACTTAATCATATAATGAGAGCTATTGGACAATATTGTTTTCAAATCCTTTTCACTTTGATTAAATGGGGTTGTTGAAATGTCACTGTACAAGCCTGGAATTGAGAAGGGAAAGAGTTTCCCTTAATTCTGTTTGCGTCAGAAGTAGTTAAAAAAGGTTAAAAAATGACCTTTTACAAGAGAATGGGACAGACTTAGGCACAAAGTCAGTACCCATTTGATGAAATATCGTCTTCGTTTGGACAATGTCATACTCGTGAGCAAATGAGACACAGAAAAGATGATTCTTTGGCTTAAAACAAAGCAAGTAGGAGAAGCAATTTTGCAACTATTCCAAGCTCTTTTCTTTGCAACCCAACATTCAAGATTGTGACATCAATTTCTTTTCTTACAGTCAAATGAATTATTCATCAGGCTTCAATTACATATATTTCTGGCTTACTTCTTAAAATTTCTCTTGGAAAACTAGAAAAGAAAGTCTTGAAATGAAAAAGAAAAACATTAACAATCAATTACCATAAAATGAAAAAGGAAAAGGTTAAGAGTCTCTCCCTCGAGTTCGGCTTCCATTAATGCCAGTTCAAACAGCTTTTACAGCCTTGCATTAGGAATATCTCTGTACTTATGTGTTTTATTTCATGGAGAAATATTCTCGATGTAAAGTTGCAAGAGGCTGTTGGGATAGTGTGAGCACGAACTTGCCCTGACCGAAGCCGATGTCCTCTCCCTCGGTCATAGACTCCTGGTTAGCCTATTAAGTTGCAACAAATTAATTATAATCCATGCCTCATTATGAATAAGGTCACGGGAATAGAGGGTGCATTCTGTGCACCCGTGGGTGCACTGGACGCCACGAATGAGAGGCAAACACGAATTAACGGAAGTTTTCTCCGTTATTAATAGTTTGGCTGGTTGAACCGGCTATTGTTGATTCTCCTCCGATTGAACTGCCCATAAAGGGATTTCATTCAAACTCCCTCAGTCCCTCCCATTTCCTCCACTTCTTTGGTTCTCCTAGTCCCAGTCCTAACCCAGAAAATCATCCCATCAGCCACTCACATACACCGGCGTCCATAAGCGTGGTCCACCGACAGCGGCAAGAATTTCGATGGTAAATATATAAAAGTTCTCTCCAATCTCCCAATGACTCTTATTTCTTCTTCTTCCTCTTCTTCCCATCTTCTTCTGAGAATCATTACTCCTCACACCAGCAGTCATCAGTCGTCAGAACAAAGCTAATCTCCCCAAGCCCTAACCCCTGTTTCAGTAGATTAAACATCCCAAGCCCTAACCCCTGTTTCATCAGTCATTGATTTTCATTCAAAATCGAGAAACAATGGTGGGATGTGGGATGTGAGATGTTTTTGGTCGATGTGTCCTACATGTTCGTCCTTCAGATTGGACCTACCACCGGAGAAGATGAAGAAGAAGAGTCGAAGAAATTCTAATGGAGAGTCGAAGAAGAAGAGAAGAAGGATACGTCGCCGCCGCCAGAGCTCTGTTGTTGTCGATTCGCCACCAGAGCTCGGTTGCCGCCAATGGACAAGGGTTACTCTGTTGTATGGGTAGGGTTCGGAGGAGAGAAATGGAAGAAAGAACTGAAAGAAGAATCGAAGAAATTGGAAAAAGGGGCTTTCCGCGTGAACTGGAATAGACCACGTTAACGCTCAAACGCACATTAACGTTGACCTAGTCGACGTGTCAATCAGCCATTCGTGGGTGCACTCATCCAGTGCACCCACGGGCGCACAAAATGAGAGCTCACGGGAATAGGGTCTAGAATTGGAAATTCCGGTTCCAACTGTTTGGTTGGATGGAATCGGAATTTCATTCTTATTGTGGAATGGCATTCCCCTATTTGAAGAAATGGTCATTCCCTCCTCCTTCTTTGGTAATGAAATCTCATTCTAATTGATTCCAATTCTTATCTAAACCAAACAGGCTATGGGAATAAACCATTCTGATTTCGATTCTGACTATGAACCAAATGGACCCTAAATCATTTGTTGATTTTGTTCTTCACTCAAACGAATCTATAGGCTACATTGGGCTACATATTTATTATTCATCACAATAGCCGACACACACACAAAAGAAGAAGAAAACATGGATATGGGCCTATTAAAATTAAAAGACGTTTGGCAAAATCTTTTAGTGTGGTCTTTCGGGCTTTTCAAAGATTGGAAGACCAAAATTTGGTCTCTCTTTGTTTGATAATAAAAGACAAGGAATTAGAAAGATTTATGCCCTAAGAAACTCATGAAAGTCTAAAATAATACCCCAAAATCTCATTACTTTGACCATCAAGACTCTTAGAAGATCTTCTTAAAGAGCCTTGCCAAATGGTACCTTAATGTATTGTGAATTATAAAGGATAAATAAGCTTGAATTCCACTTTTGTGAAAAATAATACCTCAATAACTTCTCTTTATTACGGACACCAAATGTCATTGGAGGAACTGGAAAGTGATCAGGACTCCATTTTTTTTATAAACCACGCACATTCCAAATAAGGCGACAAAGGAATCACTTTTCATTGTCACAATTTCACAAAAAGTCAGACAAATAAAACTACTTTATAAAACAAGTCAAAACATAAGGGGTATTTTTGTCTTTTAAGACATACTTGTCGGTGATGCTTAGGGGCAACATAAAAAAAAGGGAGATGGCCAAATCACTCCCCATTATATAATAGAAATATTCGTATAATATCTTATCTAATTCGTGTATACTTGTCCTTAATTTTACTTTATTCCAATTTGGTACACAAAATAAAAAAAAAAAAAGGAAATGTATTCCACCTCACTCTTATCCACAGAAACAATGTATCATTGAAAGTGAATGCATAGGAAAGTTAAGACTTTTCCTTATGATTAATGAAAACAGGCAACATGCCACCCACTAACCGTAATGACAATAACTTTTACATGTTAATCGGTTGTTGTATTTATTCAAATGTTTCTTTTTCCTTCTCTTGCAAGGAAACAAATAATGGCGTGAGAAATTTGATTGATGATAAAATTATAGTATAGAAATTGTAATAAGAAACGTGAATAATGATAAAGTGAGATGTGATACATCGATCACAGTAAGATCTTTAATGATATCGAAGTCTTAATGGTAAATACATCTTGTAAAATTGTGAAACAATGAAAAGTAAGTAAATCATTTAACTGAAATTTTAATATACTCTATCTCATTTATTTATAAACGCATCGTAGTTGGGCTCAAGAAAAATAGTGATAAGTAACATGGTTAGCTGAAATTTTGATGTATTATATCGCAAAGCCTTTTTCGATCATGAATTCAACTAAGGTAGTGTTTGAGAATAATTAAAAGAAGTACTTGTTTTAAGAGTCGAGACCATACATTAAGTGGTATTAAGTGGTTTTGTGTGTTTGATAAAAAAGTGGGGAAGAAGTATTTTTTTAAAGAATTAATTCTTTAAAAAAGTGACTTCAAGTTGACTTTTTTTTAAGTACATGTTGAAGAAGTACTTCTCCAAAAAAATGGGACGAACTAATCCCTAATAATTTTTTATAATGCCTAAAATACCCCTGTGATGATTATACCTCCTGCTTCTCCATTCATTCGAACATCAAACCTAGGTAGCGGTGCACCAGTTGTAGGTCCACCGTCGACGAGCGGCAGTGAGGAAAAGTAGCCGGCGGACTTGTCGTTTGGCCACTTTCTTCTATTTTTTGAAGTTTTTTTTCTCATTTAATCAATTTATTTTTGGTTTTTTCTAACTTGAATTCCTTATTCTTTGCAAATCTACACTTGAACTGTCTGTTTTTTCGTAGATCTACACTTGAACTAACCGATGACAAGAGGTTAGTTTTTTCTGGGGTTTCGTAGATCTACACTTGAACCAGTCCCTAATAATTTCACAGATCTCACCGTTCCTGTTTTTTTCTTCCTCAGTCCTCAGCCTTGCCACAGCGGTCGAACTCTGGGATTGCAAATCTATTTTTTCTTCCTTAGTCATCATTCCTGTTCAATGCCACCACTCACCATTGTTGCTGGTTTGAACCCACCGCTGCAACGGCGATGATGAACAGGGAAAGGGAAAGAGTGAAGACTAAGGAGAAGAAGAAGAAAAAAAAAAAGAAGAAAGAGAGATGAGAGAGTGGAGGTGGAGATCGGAATGGATTCACCACCGCCGTTGGTTCTGTGTCGTGAGGAAGATGATGAAAAGTGGATTCCAGGGGGGTTCTGAAGAAGAAAAGGAAGAAGTATGAGATGGAGAGGGAGGCCAAAGTATTTATTATTTATTATTTATTAGGATTATTGTTATTGGGTCCACATGGCAATTCACGAGTGGGTCCATGTGGACTCTCAGTTAAAATGTATAACATAACATGTGAAAAGCATTGTATATATGTATGAGTGAAGTGAGGGCTAAAATTGTCATTTGCATCAATATAAGCACTTATGGGGAAAGTAGCTTACCAAACATCCCCACCCCAATAAGTACTTAAAAACATAATAAGTGATTTGAAAAGTAGGTTACCAAACAGTCTTAAGTGATTGTTAAAATAGAAGTACTTATGCAACAAGTACTTAATCATCAAACAGAGCCTAAGAACAATATAGTAATAATTAAGTTTCTCTTTGGATTGTGGTGGCATGAAACCAAAATAGAATTCCCATTATGCTATTTATTTCCCTTGTACATATTACATATTACAGTGGATTAAGGGGGTAGTGAGAGCAAGGTGCACGGAAGCTCCATTGACATTACCATAGAGAACTTGTACTGTAGATTTGATCCCATTCTACTATTTCCGCGTGTTCTACTTGTTTGGCCCTAATGTATGCATTGTTTTAAAAATGAATTAGTGAGGACCTGTGCGATGCACAGGATTTATTAAGAGAACGTTAAACAATAGAAAGGGTCATATAATAAAATACCCCTTATAGTTTCATGGATTTACTAAAATCTACCCTATAGTTAGCATTTTACTAAAACACCACTTATAATTTGCAATGGATTTAATCAATCTTCCATTAAATGACAGTGGAAAATGACAGTATAGACCCTAATGCTCATTTAAATAAATTTAATCAAAAGAAAATAAAAATAAAAATACCATTTTTGCCCTTAATAAGACACGGGCAACCACTCTATTGGCTATATTTGGTCAATTTTGCTTTTTATACAAAAAAAAAAGTGTTAAGGGTATTTTTGGAATAAAAAACATGGGCCTAATGGCAAAACAAACACTCCTTAATGAAAGGTTGATTAAGTAAATAAGTTGTAAAATATATGAGATGTTTTTGTAAAATGAAAACTATAAGGTAGGTTTAAGTAAATGTGTAAAACTATAAGGTGTATAGGAATGGCAACAGGGCAGGGATTATATTCCCCGTCCCCGACCCCGATTCTGAAATTAACCCAATCCCCGATCCCCAACGGGGATGGATTCCCCGTGGGTACCCGAATCCCCAAAATGTTTTCAGATAATAGTATTTTTTTTTTAAATAAATAAAAATTTTAAATTATAAATAATGTTTTAAATATGTTTTGATATATATATAATATAAATAATATAATAGTGTGTGTGTGTGTGTATATATATATATAATCAGGGTCGGAGTGGGGCAAGGACCTCAATCCCCTTCCCCTTCCCCGCCCCGCCAAAACAATCCCCATCCCTAGCCCCATCGGGTCAGGGAAGTCGGGTCCGGTCGGGGATGGAGAAAATTGTCATCCCTAAAAGTGTGTTCTAATAAGTGACCCTAATAGAGGGAATAGGGAAAATTGCCATCCAGTCGGGGTTGGGGATGGGGAAAATTCCCCTATTTGAGGGAATGGCCATTCCCTTCCCCCCTTTTGGGAATGAAATCTAATTCCTGACTATAGACCATTCCTTCTGATTTCAATTTCAAAGGATTCCAATTTTGATTCCAACTGCAAAGCAAACGGACCCTAAAGTCTTTTAAAATTTGAAAGTCGATGGGATTAATGCCCTTATGGTATAAGGAGAAAGAGTATTAGATTGAAATCCTCCTTTTTTTTTTTATTTTGAATCTGAGGGCTTTAAATTATGAAAGACAAACATAAATGTCCTCCGTTATAAACCCCAAAACTTAAGTGGGCTCGGATTGGGATTTTGTCAAAATTTAAATGGGCCCAGCTTAAAATCCCAGCCTTAATGCAGTGTAAAACCCTAAAATTGGGTCTATTGTATTTTATAACTTCTGCAATGCTTTCATTTTAATTTATCGCAATCATTACTTGGCCACTATAGATAAATACATCAAAAAATGTACGACATTATAGGAATTAAGAATCTCAGCCAAGCAAAGCCTGGCTTGAGGCATATCTTACTATGTTGAGTTGGGCTTCTGTCCAGCCCACTGGGCTGAGATTGAGCTATGGGCTACACCCAGCAGCTGACCTATAACCATAGCGGCCGAACAGATTTACACCTCTAAACCCCATTAGCTTGACTGAAATAGAAAAATCAGAGGTGCAAATTGGATATCCAATTTGAAGAATTTACACTGCATTGCACCCTCGATTTCACGCCAGGTGCATTCAAATTTTAACAAATGCTCAACTCGAACCCGCCCAAATTACAACCTTTAATAAAAATTCTGGCTTTTTCATTGGGATTAGGGTTTCATCAGCTCAAATTGACTTAGGGTTGATATCAACCTAACTAAGACCAACCTGGTTCTGGTTAGCACATCTTCTTTGTTTGTTCTTGTCAATTTATGTTGAATTAATGATTTATCTCTGAGGCTGTCTTTGGTTTGAAGGAAAAGGTAGGGAAAGGTCCCTACATTTCCCTTCCTTTCCCTACCTTTTCCTTCAAACCACCAAGCCTGAAGGTTAGTGGAAGGAAAGTAGAGGGTGTGATTGTGAGACGGTGGTGGTGACTGTAACAAAGAAGGAAAGATAGTGCTCCACCTACATTGACAAGACTAGTATGAATTTCAACATGAGCTGTTTGATAAAATGCCTAGTAAGAAAACTGACAAGAAGAAAGAAGAAACAAAGGAAAGGAGTGCGAACTGGATTGAAACTGAAATTGATCCCTAAGGCTCAGTTTGGAAGGAGTGCGAATATAAATATGTACAGTACAAATACATATAAAATAATATAAAATGCAAGGTTTTATACTCTATATATTTGTATTTGTACTCCTTCCAAACTGAGCTTAAGACACAAATGTCCATTCTCAAGGTTTTGACTATTTTATTAATAGCATACTGCTGGGCCCATACCTGAGTCTAGTGAGACATAGTATGGGCCCTTTCAGGCCCTTTATCACAGCCCATATAATTATATAAACACCCCATGACTTCATGAGGCTCGAGTCTTTAACTCGTAGTCGTAATGTCACACAACGTTGCATTTTCAAATGTTTAGCATTCCTGATCTCTAAATGGGTTTGGTTTAAACTAATTATCATTAAAACGTATTCTATCAATGCAGCCAGTAGCCCAATTAGTAGAGCATTCTATAAAAGAAGGGCGACTCTATATTCCTCCATCCGAATCTGAACAGAAGATAGCATCTAGGGGTATTACTGAACCGGTTTTGGATTGGATTCTGTTCAAATGAAAATCAAGTTAGATGGATTGGACTGACCAATAAGACATATTGAACTGGAGCATTCCAGACTTAATGGTCCAAAGTATTTACTGGATTAAATTGGACCTGGTCCATCTGTAATAAATTCATATTGGACCTGATTGGATTGGATCAAATCCAGTGCAATTGAGACCCCGGGTAGCACCTTAAACTACGAACAATTACATGGACCAAAGCCCGGCCCATGTAACATGGTCGCTCAACCGTAGATGCAAAACTGAGTCAGTTAATTGGATCGTCTTGAGCTTAGTGAGACTCAGAATGGGATGGGCCCAAGGTAAATAAGGATCCAATTGGATGAATTCTAACAAGCTCTACTGTAGGATAATTTGTTTTGACATGTTTGGTACGAAGTTTTATTCATTGATGTGTACCAATTTGATGGGTTGGATATGGACTTGGTTCAATGGATTAGATTAAATGGTGGTCCAGCACTTCCACTTACCGCAATCTGAGCTTTTAATGTATGTACTTTTCAAATTCTTTGTGAAGTGGGCACCTTGGGCTTGGAGGACTGAGTCATTTGGGAACTGTTTGCACTGAGTTGGAATCTGCTCCCAACAAAATGCATTCCAATATGATCTAATATTGTACAATTCATCATGAGACTATGGGCGCACCATGAATTTGGATTCACACCTCACAGAGCACTCCTACCAATCTCACAATACATTGCAGCCATGCATTGGGAATATCTTCTCATGAAAGTATAGGAGATGTTCTAGATGTGTGACTGCAACGTGCTGTGATGTTGGTATGAATAGTGCTATGTGAGGAACGAAGCGGGATCTGCTCCTCACAAATGGGCGCCTCACAGGCACATTCACCGTGCATTGGGAACATCTCCCATGAATAATAATTAATAAGTACTAGAGATGTTCCCAATGCATGGTAAGATGTGCGTGTGAGGCGCCTGTGAGGCACCAGGTGTGAGAAGCAGATCCGGTCTCGTGAGGAACATATTGGGTTTTCTGTGCAATGTCAGTCTGTCAGGTAATGTTAGAATGTGTTGAAAACATTTTTTCTTTTTTGTTGAGAGCATATCCTGTCTCGCTCTAGATAAGATAAAAAGCAAAGGATGATGAGTGGAATTGGGATTTACTCCTCACAGAGCGTTCCTCACACCAACCTTACATGCATATCCCACCCTTTATTGGAAACATATCCCTATGAATAATAATATGCAAGTACCAGAGATCCTCATGATGTGCCACTGGAAAATGCTGTAAGATTGGTGTGAGGAGCAGATGTGGACTTTGTTGAATTGAGTGGTGGGAGTTTCACCAATCAGCTAGTTCTGTTCCAACTTCCAACTAAAGACAATATAATATATTGAACAAGGGTCTAACTCTAGGTTGGGTAAAGGTCAAACCTAGCCCAACGCAATTTGTTAAACCCTCAACCATGGGCTAGGAGTCCAAAGTCGAGTGCCAAAGTTTGAAGGATCTACATAGCATCAGGCCCTGGTCCTTAGGCCAGACCCCCCTAAATTTTATTAAATGCTAAATTCAAGTCCACCCAAGTTATATATACTCCCGACCATGATCCATACCTAACTTGTTATTTATGCTTAATGCTCTCTAGTTAGGTTAAAAAATAAAAAAGAAAAGACAAATGATACAGCGTACAAAAAGGTTTTTTCATATGATGTGAGAGTATAAAGCCCAAAAATAAAAAAAAATAAAAAAAAAGAATCAGCTATTTGGTCAGTTTAGGCTACTTTTGGAATTGATGTAAGCCGTCATCGGCGTAAAAGTATATAGATGACGTTTTACATCGAACTATATAAAAAGTGACTGCTTGAATTTCGAAAAGCGTGACAATAAAAGCGGAGTTTTACATCGATGAAGTCCTATATCGATTTAAGACGTAAAATTACACTCCTTCCAAACGTACATAAGACTGAATTGAAGTGGAGTTTTACATCGATCTTGATTTACACTCTTTCTAAATGTCGATAAAACTAAACTGACGTAAATGTTTATATGGATTTCAAACACAACCTCAGGTTGCAGGTTGTGTTTGGTTACAATGCAATTTTATTTGTACTAATACAAATGCATGGGAATACAAATGAAAAAAAATGCAAATTTTCATTTAATTTTATTTTGGGTTTTACTTTATTCTGCTTCATGTCTTAATTTAATTCATTTGTAATGCAATCAAACAAAATAAGCTAAAATTTGAAACAAAAATAGATCAAAATTTACATTCAAATCATTTGCTCTGCTACAATTTCGTATCAGTACAAATTTATTTGCATTGCAACCAAACACAGCCTTAGTTTCAATTAGGTTTGTTTTGTTTGCTATGCAATTTCATTTTCACCAATAGTACACTAGTATAAATGCATGACAGTCCAAATGAACAAGAATATATCATTTAAAAGCATTGAAACACCAATATATACCCTAGCCTCGAATAAAATGCATACTGGTGGCCTTGAAAATCAAACTACACGGCCCATATTGGATATTATCATATTGATACTTTGAACCTTGTAAATCAGGAATGAAAAATATGATTCACTTTGTCTCAGGTTTTACATCATTGTGCTTACTTCATCTGCACTGCAAACAAATAAAATAAAATAAAACCTAAAACAATAAAAAAAAACCAAAATTTGCACTCCCATACTTTGCACCAGCATAATTCAAAATGACATTGAACTGCAAACAAACTGGGCATTAACGACAAAATTAACACACCCATACAATTGGAATTAATCATTCTGGTTAAGGGTGACCAATGTTCTTCCATCTATTTATAATTGAACCAAATTGGAATCTATATATGTCTTACGTTTACAAGTCATAAGTCTGATAGAAGTTATTTTCAGATCTTTTTATTCATATTATACACTGTAAGTCATTTTTAGTTCAATTTGATTCGATTCAAATCTCAATAAATTTGCACATGGGTCATATTCAATTCTATCCGGTCCCTTTGCAAAATATCGAAATAAATACCTAGGCTGTGTTTGGTTGCAATGCAAATAAATTTGCATTGATACAAAACTATGACAGTGCAATTGGTTTGAGTGTAAATCTTGATTTTTTTTTTTAATTTTAACTTGTTTTATTTGATTTCAATAAAAATGAAGTAAATTAAGACATGAAATAGAATAAAGTAAAATCCAAAATAAAATTAAATTAAAATTTACATTTTTTTCATTTGCACTCCTATGCATTTGTACTAGTGCAAATAAAATTGCACTGCAACCAAACACAGCCTTAAGTGCAAATATATATATGTATTGACTATGATGCTGGAAATATGTATGATCTGGAAAATTTTATAACCAATCCATCATCATCATTGATAATCAATCAGGTGGGTTTTCATCAAAATTTACGGGGAGTTTTGATTGGTTTTAAAAATCTGCATTTATAGATATTAATGTAAGAGCGTGTGCTGCACATGTGCAAATAAGCATTAATCAAATATGTATTGAATTGAACTTTTATGATTTGTACTGAAACCAAATATAGATAAGCAGAAAGGAACATATCACATGCAGTATTAATAGTTTGCTTTATGTAGTTTTTCTGCTATTGAAGCTTCTTTATCAAGAAAGTTCAGTAAACCCAATTTGCTAAATCTGATTTATCAAAGGGAAAAATTATTGGGAAGTCTCTTTCTTTTTTATTTTATTAGAATAATTTCAATGCATTTGTCATTGTACAAGAGAAAAAACATAACGAGTAATTAAGTTCAGGACACAAGCATTCGCCAATGCTACTAAGAACAAAGCTATTTATATAAGAGCTTTCAACCGTCTGATGTACCTGACATTAACGTTTGGTGTTAGATGTAGGGGTGTTCACGGTCCAGTTTGGTGCGGTTTGGAGAAGATTTCAGACCAAAACAATAAATTACGGATTAAGAAATTTTTAAATCAAACTAAACTGTTTTGTTATAGAAACCAAATCAAACCAAATAGTTTTATTACAGTTTGGTACAGTTTCTAATACGATTTAGGGACTTTGGACCATTCTACGGTTCTTTTGGGTTTAATCCAATTAAAAAGCTCAAATAGCTCCCCTAAAAATTAAAAATTAAAACTTAAAATTTTTATTTATTATTTTATTATAAAATAAAGAGCTCATTATATATTTATAATTTTACACATTCCATTTAGATATATCATATATAGGGGACATTCTTTTTTCGGATTTTGAGAGGGGGGAAAGTTGGTCAATGGGACAAAAATATTTCAGATTTATGTGGGGACGGAGGAAGTTTATTTTCCTAGGTATTAAATAACTTTCCCACCTAGGGGGAAAGTTGCCGACACTTGAATGGGACAAAAATACTCTTTTTAATAATGGACTTTTATGGCTAAAATGGTCATTGCCTTATTTACATGAGAAATAAAAGAACATGGGTAAATGCACTTACCCGGATAAGTGTTTCACAGAAAAAACTTACCCAAATAACTGCATTTATCTGGATAAAGAACTTACCGAAAAGCAAAAAGGGACATTATATATCATGTATTTATATTATATATATATATATATATATATATATAATTTCGGTTTACAGTTTATGGTTTACGGTTTGATTTGGTTTATAAAATTTAATAAACCAAACCAAAACTGCAAATAACAATTTAAAAAATTCAGTTTGATTTTACGGTTTAAATCTTATAATGAACACACCTAGTACTTAGATGAGCTCCACTAGCAGTACATTGAGATGAGTCTGAGTGCCATTACAAGTAAAAATAATGGAGTTTTCCAGCTTCCAGGGCTGATACAAAGACTAGTATATTAGGGTTATGCATGGTCCCTATGAGATCACTCATCTTCACCCATAATCCACATTAAAGAGCTCTTCTATTTGCAACAGAACATATTCTGTCACAGGAAAGAAAGATCTCCGATTTGAATTCGAATATAAATTAATCAAATTTGAATCTCTCTATATCCAATTCGATTCGGTCTGTTTGTAACCCTAAATTTCTTACACGAGGAAGCATAAATCTATCAAAATGATTTATTTTGGTGTTAATATAATTGAGTATTACATGAAAACAAACAAAACCAGGCAAAGGTTCCTGGGAAGCAAAAGAATTGATTTTCCACAATAGCATGTGGTGATCTTCTTGTCCAAGCGTTTCCTCTAATTTCCAATCATCTCCAGTGCAATCTTAAAAGAGACAGCAAGTGGGTACCCATTTCCTTCACATCCAAACAGACATTAATGGATGTTACAGGGACACTTTTTAAGTGAAGCCAAATTGAGAAACACTGATCATATGCTTATGTCCTCTGTCCCCCTGTCAAAACCAAACCCGACTCGGTCACAATTCAAAGCTTCAGATCCCATTACTCAATTGGGTGACAATTTTAGGGGAGGTGATTCTTAATTCACCAACTCCTATTTCAATGGATTTGAGTTGACATTTCCTATTTGCCATAAATGATAGAAGTTTCAGGTGGGGAAATGTGAAGTTGTCAATACTTTACTCCACCTACCAAATAAATTCAAACTTGTTAATAATAAATAAATAATTTTAACATTTTTACAAAGCGCAAAACTTTATATTTTGTATTATTTTGTATGTATTTGTATTGTACATATTTATATTTGTATTTTTTTAAATTGAGCTTACAAAAATTTGAAGAGTATAAAACTTACAAATTTCTTTTTATAACTGTTTTTTTTTTTTTGCTTTTAAGTGTTTGTTTTTTATAGACTTTAGACTGTTTTTGAGTTGAGGTGGTGGAAAAAGAAGGGAGACAGAAAGGGATTTTTGCATCCACTTCTTTTTGTCTTTGCTCCAGAAATAGCATCTGCATCTGTGCTTACTCCATTATTTCTCATATTGGTATATGTCCGAGTCTCAATATTCCGGTAAATTTGTTTTCTGATAGTCTTCATGTTTCAGACAAAAATGTAAAATCCAAAATTTGACCAGAACTACACTATTCTGAAACATGGGTATATAATAAAGTGGTTCTATGAGCAAAATGGTGATGATCATCATCTTTTGGGTGGGCCATTCTATTCTATTCTATTTCATATTTAATATGGGCATTTAAATCATTGCTTAGAAATGAACAAAAGTTAGAACTATTTTAAATAAATATCTAAAATATATGAGAATTTTAACTATCTTATGTACTGATTAGTTGACTCAGCCAGTTACAACTCAACCCAACAGATTTCCAACTCAGAAAGTTCTGGGGTTCTAATAGACAACCCTAAGAAGCATGAAAAGCCAATATTTTTGTGTTTGACAAAATAACTATCTTTTGCAACTTGCATAAAAAGGGTGCTGAAAGGAGAAAAAGCATGAAATTCTAATTCCTAATTATTGATTGTTCTATGTTCTAACTGGGCCTTTGACGGAGAGACTCAGGTCTATTCCATAACCTCTTTCCAAAAGTACTTTTGGGCCAGAGTCAGATGGTACTCAAAATTTTGGCCGGAGACTGATTACTGATTGGCTGATTCATAATTTCTCAATGGCTTACAATCATTCAATTTGTGAGCATTAATTTTCTACCAACATCTCTGACCCTGTTTAGTCAACATTGCAAGAGGACTGAAGACCCACTGAGTTGTTACATATAAGTAAGGAAACCATTCTTCTTTCAGCTCAAGGATTGATTACTACATTGATAAACCTTTCTGCCTTAATTAGTGATATTTGGGACCCGTATCATGCAGGGGCTTTATAGCCTTATTTATAAGCAAAGTTTAGTACAGAGCTCCATGATGTTTCCAATTAAGTGGTACCTAGGTATTATTTTTTGGGTTATGTCTAGTTTGTTCGATCACAATCCAACTTGTACTCTAATGAGTGGCCAATTTCATATTTAGTTATCTTATTCCTTTTTATTAATTAAATTACTTTTACTATATTAATTTTTTTTATGAATAACAATAATTAACAATTATTTTTATTTTATTTAAGTAACTTACTAAATTGTTTTTACTATGGATAATTAATTTTTGTTATTTTTCAAATGGAATATAAATGGATTATAATTTTTATGATGTTTTATTCAATGCTTTCAACCCGTCATTGACTCAGATAGTTGAACTATTCAAGCCATCACTTGATCCTATTTTTAATTATGAGTTTCTTAAAACCTATCTTGTTTGACTTGTGTGGTTGAACCAATGACCCTTTTGATGCAATCATTGGATCACATGTTACAATATACAATGTATTGAAAACTTTTGAAGGATTTAACTTTGTGCTTGATTGTCTGATTGGGGATCTTTTTATTTTGGTTAGCTTTGCATGATCTTTATAACCGCACTATGTAAAAAAAATACTTAATTATTAGCTTCTAATTTCAATTTTTGGGTTTTATATTTATAAAATATTAAAAACAAATAGATCTAATATTCTATATATATATATATATGGATGACATGTCAGGCTTTGACTCGTTCAACCCGGACAATCAAACCATTGACCTGTGACTTAGAGGCAAAAACTATTCAACCTCCAAATCAGTTTTTAAAACACTGATTTTATTTGTTAGGCGAAGTAAATAATATTTATTCTGAAATACAATTTATTTGATTAACTATTTCTTAAATAGAAGTAAATTATTTAGGCTTAATAATATATCATTGAATATCTACATTTCAATATAATTAATCTTTATTAATAATTACTATTTAATGTAAATATATCTTATATATATAATTATAGTTAAATTGAAATAGATACAGATATAGATGAATTTAATGAATTTTAGGCAATTTAATGAAATAATGGAGAGAAGAGAGAATTAGTGGCATGATTTATTGAAGGAAAGAGTTAATGACATAATTAAAGAGAAGAGATAATTAAAAGAGTTAATGAGAATAGAGTTAATGAGGAGAGTTAAAAGTCTTTAAAGTGATTGGCCACTTTAGTTATTTTGTTCAATTTTAAAATTAAAGAAAAATAAAAAACATCAGAAAAAAGATCAATATCTTTGAGAAAAAACCAGAAAGTAGGAAAGTGTCATCTTGCCACTTTCCATTTTAATATATAGATATAGATAGCATGAGAATCAATTAATTAGTTCATCCATCATCATAGTCATCTAGGCCTTGTCCCAACTATATTGAGCCCATTACATGAATCCTGTTTCATCATTCCATTCTATTCAAATGCCATATCGGTCATTGAATTATGGGTGTTAAATCATTTCTTACTATTTAATTCCACCCAAGGGCTTTTGGGGCTTTCACTAGCTATTCTAGCTCCTAAGACTGCAATTTGGGTGAACTCAGATTGAATTTTTATCAAAATTTGAATGAACCCGATCCAAAGGCCGAAATCTGAATCAGTATAAAATGCTAACTTAAACCAATCCGGTCTGAATTGCACCCTTAGTAGCTCATTAAACTTGTAATAATAGATCACTTCTTCTAACAAGTAGTCTACATGATCTTCTATTGATGTTCAATCAGTTTTTGAATTGATTTATTCAAATGCAATGATCAAACTATATATGTTTCCAATCACAAGAGGAGATGAATTTTTTGTCCAAGTGAAATAGCTAGAGAACAAGCATCTTAGAAGTGAAGAATGTAAGCTAGACAAACTTTGTACTTTGTGGGAGCCTCCATTAGTGTTAAGTAATCTGATCGGGTCATAGCCAAGCTGGCCCTGTCACCTCACCTTAGCTCGGCCACGTCGGTCTAGATCGGTCGAGCTACGCTAGTATGGTGGCCCCCATTTTTTCCTTTCAGCCACATCAACTACACGTCACGTGGATGAGCACAACCATGGCCGAAGAGGAATAGGGAAGACAACTCCGCCGGGGAATGGGACTCTATCCCGAATACCTCGGCGAATAACCTCATCCCGGCAACCCCGAAAGCCCAATCCAACTAGAACACAGATCTTTGGCTATAAAAAGGCACTCCATGCTCGAGGTAAGGGATTCAATTTTCAAAGACCCAGATAGCCACTTAGATCGGACCAGCATCCTGATAGCATGGCCCAACCATCCCACCACCTCCTACTGACTTGAGCGTCGGAGTGCTTACCCGGAGATAACTCCTTGGGACTCTGACTTTTGTTTCCTTGATCACAGGTCTTGAAGCACGGGCTCGTCCTTACAGCTCGGCCCCGCCTTGCCAACAAGGACTATCTGGTTGCTCTCCTCAGTTCATGCACCACCTCGGATTAATCAGCATCAGATTGGCGCTGTCTGTGGGATTGGTACGAAAAGCCTTTCCCGAAAATCTCATTCATCGCAGCGTAATCAAGGAGGTAATCAGATGCCTAAAATCCAGCCTGAGCGATCAGCTGACCATTCCCCGACTCGGGAGAACCGACACTCCCCGCACCAAGAAGTCCTATAGCCTTCAGCCGCGGTAGATCAAGCACAGTTCCGAGCCATGCAGGAAAGGTTGACAAGATCTTCGAATTTATGTAGACACTAGGATCTGCTGCGCCGCTCAACTGGGCTACCCCTCACGCCCCAACGCGCACGAAGGATGATACTCGGACCGAGGACCCCAAAGTGCACTGGACAAACATAAGGGGAGAACGGCCTGAGCACATGAGACAGGACACGACCCAAAGGCCCACCACCACAGCCCGTTCCCGTTGACGGGATTGCGCGTATGTCCGCCCCTAGAAGTGCAATCCCCACCACAGATCAACCTATGCAGGCCATCGCGCATATCACCAAAGAGCCGCCCTTCGTCCAGGACATCGTGGATAAGGTACCCCCTGCCGGATGGTGAGCCCCCCAACTCGACAAATACGACGGAAATTTTGACCCTTTCGACCACATCACGGCGCTCCAGGCCTAGATGATGCTACATGGTGTGTCGGAGGGACTGATGTGCAAAGCGCTTGTGACCACATTGCAAGGCCCGACCTTGGCATGGTACTCGTCCCTGCTGCCAAGGTCCATAGCATCTTGGGCATAACTGGAGACCCAGTTCCTAGCGTAGTTCACAACAAGTCAAAACCACTAGAAAACCTCGGTCAGCCTCATGCAAATCCGACAGAGGAAAGCAGAGTCCCTAAGGGACTACCTGGCGAGATTTAACAAAGAAGCGCTTCAGGTCAAGGACTTAACTCAATCAGTTGCAATGACCGCCATACAGCACGGACTCCGCCCTTCCCCGTTCAACTTCTCAATCTCCAAGAACCCTCCTCAAACATTGATCGTGCTAATGAGCCACGCACAGAAGTATATCAACACTAAAGAGGATTAGGCGTAGCTCAAAGACAAGGATGAGAAACCCGATAGAAAAAGGAGAGAGAACGACGAGTGGAAGTCAGAGAGGGCAGATAGAAATCCCAAGAGGCAAGATCGTCAGGCTGACCATAGGCCTCGCACCCCTCCACCGACTTACCAGATTTTCACGCCGCTTAATGTTCAACTGTTTGAAGTCTTGATGCAAATCCGCAACTGTAACTATGTCAGGTGGCCTAAGAAGATAAAAACACAAAGCTACAAGAGGAACCGAAACAAATATTGCGAGTTCCACAAGGACCATGGCCAAGACATAGAGAATTGCTTCGATCTACGCAACCATATCGAAGATCTAATTAGGCGCGGTTATCTCAGCGGCTTCGTAGACAGAATGGAGAAGTCAGCCCAAGAGGAAAGAAGAGCGGATGAAGCTCGGCAGCCTCCACCTCGTGGCCCCCCAGCCGGCATTATCCATGTGATATCGGGCAGAAGCGCCTCCAGAGGGAAAAGCAGCTCGGGACAGAAGAGATATGCTCAGCTGTGCGAGATCGACAACCATGGTCACAAAAGGAGGCGCAGGCATGTCTATTACCTTCACTGACAACGACCTTCGAGGAGTCCAGACACTGCACGATGACGCCTTGGTCATCACTGCCGAAGTGGCCAATTTCAAGCTACAGTGGATCCTAATTGACACAAGGAGTTCCGCCGACGTGTTGTTTGAAGATGCATTCGAAAAGCTCGACATCGCCAGAGATCGGCTTGCACCAGTCAACACTCCTTTGATGGGATTTTCTAGAGAGTCCCTCTAGCCAACGGGGAGGATAACTCTTCCCCTCTTGATCGGGGATGGTGACATAACTGCAACGGCCATGGTGGATTTCATCATGGTACGCTGCCCCTCCTCTTACAACGTGATCCTCGGCAGGCCGACCCTCAATGCCCTGCATGCAGTAGTCTCAACGTGCCACCTCACCATTAAATTTCTAACCAAGTAAGGCATAGGGGTGGCGCACGGGGATCAGAAAGCAGCGCAACGTTGCTACCAGTTATCTTGCCGAGGACCACGTCTAGTGACCGAGACACTGATGGCGGAAGCATACGACTTGCGCGATGAGGTAAAGACTGCAGCTAACCTATGGAAGACCTCATCCAGGTCCCCTTGGTTGAGGAAGACCCCGAAAATATGGTCCAAGTTGGTTCCCTGCTAGGTGACCATCTCCGATAGGAGCTCGTTCGATTGCTGAGGAACAACACCGACGTGTTCGCTTGGTCGGCAGAGGACATGCCTGGAATTGATCCCGAAGTCATCACACATCGGCTAAACGTCGACCCTCGTTACCGACCTGTGAAATAGAAGAACAGAAACATCACCCTAGAAAGGTGGCAAGTGATCACCGAGGAAGTAAAGAAATTGCTCGATGCCGGTTTCATTAGGGAAGTCAAATACCCCGAGTGGCTGGCCAACGTAGTGATGGTGAAGAAGGCTAACGGAAAGTGGAGGATCTGCATCGATTTCACCGACCTAAATAAGGCATGTCCCAAAGATAGCTTTCCCCTTCCTCGGATCGACCAACTCGTTGACGCGATTGCAGGGCACAAGCTCCTAAGCTTCATGGATGCCTTCTCAGGCTATAACTAGATATAGATGGACCCAGACGACCAAGAGTGGACGGCCTTCATCACTGACCGAGGCCTTACTGCTTTAAGGTAATGCCCTTTGGCCTCAAAAAGGTCGGCGCTACGTATCAGCGGCTGGTGAACGAGGTATTCAAGGAGCAGTTTGATAGGAATGTGGAAGCGTATGTCGATGATATGCTCGTAAAAAGCAAAAAGGCCGAGCACCACCTAGCCGACCTCTATGAAGTCTTCTTCACACTTAGAAAGTACAAGATGAAGTTGAACCCGACCAAGTACGCCTTCGGGGTTGGCTCTGGCAAGTTTCTGGGATTCATGGTGACACAGAGAGGAATTAAAGAAAACCTGGAAAAAAAAAGCCATCCTTGGCATGCCATCCCCCCGGATCCACAAAGAGGTGCAGCGGCTCATCGGGAGAATAGCCGCCCTCGGCAAGTTTATGTCCAAATTCGCAGACCGGTGCCTCACCTTTTTCAAAGCACTCAAACGACCAAAGGACTTCCAATGGATGGAGAAGTGTGAGTAGTCTTTCCAGGAACTAAAACAGTATCTGAGCTCACCGCCCCTCCTGACTAAGCCGAGCCCAGGGGATGAGCTATTGCTCTACCTCTCGGTCGGGGACGAGGTCGTCAGCTCGGTGTTAGTTAAAGAAGAAGACCGAGTACAGAAGCCGATTTATTACACTAGTAAGGTCCTCAATGGCATAGAAACCCAGTACTCCAATCTCGAGAAGATGGCTCTAGCTCTCATCACCGCGTCCGAATACTCACTAGCTAGCCCCTCAAGCAAGTGCTACAGAGACCAGAAGTGTCGGGCCACCTGGTCAAATGGAGTGTGGAACTAAGTGAGTTTGACATTACGTATGCCCCTTGACCGATAATCAAAACCCAAGCCTTAGCAGATTTTATCGCGGAATGTACATTTTCAGTGGAGGAACCGGCCCCGCTGCCCCCAGCATGGACCCTCCACGTTGACGGCTTGTCAAACAAACAGGGCAGTGGCGCCAACCATATCCTCCTCGGCCCAGATGACGTAGTAATGGAACACGCCCTCAAATTTGAGTTCAAGGCATCTAACAATGAGTCCAATTATGAGGCCCTGATCATTGGGCTCCGCGTTGCCTTGGACCTCGGAGCATGACGGGTCGAGGCCTTCAGCGACTCTTAGCTCATAGTCAACCAAATCCACAGCTAGTTCGAAGCTCGAACTCCCTCTACGGCGAGCTACTTATAGAAAGTCCAGAAGCTCATCCATCGGCATGAGCACTTTGACATCCAACAGATCCCTCAGACTGAGAACACTCGAGTCGACGCCCTTTCAAAGCTCACCGCGGTCTGACCTTGATTCAACCATTCGGTTAGATATGTAGGCCCAACCGAGCATCGCGCCATCAGTCGTCCTCATCCTCCTAGTGCAACATGGCTCAACCTAGATGGACCCCATAATTGAGTACCTTCGAGAGGGCACCTCCCTGGAAGATCAGGCAGAAGCAAAGAAACTCCAACACAGAGCAACCAGGTATTGTCTGATACAGGGCCAACTATACCGCCGTTCCTACACGCTTCCTTACTTAAAGTGCCTCTCCCCAGCCGAGGCAGACTACGTCCTCAGGGAAATACTTAAGGGCATCTGCGGAGATCACCCCGGCACACGCACACTGGCCCATAAGGCACTCCGACAGGGGTATTTCTGATCGACGATGAAGCAAGATGCCGCCCAGTTAGTCCGGAGGTGCGATAGTTGCCAACGTCACTCCAACCTACATCACCAGCCTGCGGCCCCTTTCAGACCGATTGCCAGCCCATGGCCATTCGCTCAGTGGGGAATGGACATCCTTGGCCCCTTCCCCACCGCAGTGGCACAAAAGAAGTTCATCATCGTAGTAGTGGACTACTTCACGAAGTGGGTAGAAGCCGAAGCCCTGTCACGCATCACCACTCACAATGCCCGGAACTTCCTTTGGTAGGGAATCATCTACCGCTTCAGCATCCCACGCGTACTCATCACGAACAACGGAACCCAGTTCACCGACAAGAAGTCTGAGGCCTTATGTGTTGACCTAAGGATCGATCCCTAGACTACTGCGGTACACTGACCTCAGAGCAATGGGCAAACCGAGGTAACCAACCGCATCCTACTACATTGCTTGAAAACACGCCTGGATCAGGCCAAGGGAAGATGGGTTGAAGAGTTGCCGAGCATCCTCTGGGCTTACAGAACGACCCCACGGACTACCACTACAGAGACCCCTTTCAGTCTGGCCTACGGGGCCAAAGCCATCATCCCCATGGAGATAAGATCCCCGACTCTTCGAATCGAGCTCTTTGATGAGGGACAGAATGATGAAGATCTACGTGCGGAGTTAGACTTGGTAGAAGAAGCTCGAGACCGAGCACATGTGAAGATGGTTGCGCAATAGTAGAAGATGGAATGGAAATACGATTCTAAGGTAAGAAAACGCGAATTCAAGACAGGCGACTTCGTTCTGCGTAAAGTCATCGTACCAACGCCAGAAGAAGGGAAGCTTGGACCGAACTGGGAAAGGACCGTATAGGGTCACCAAAGTCCTCAGACCGAGCTCTTATAGACTTGAAGATCTCGAAGAACGACCGATTCTGAGGAGTTGGAACTCGGGAAACCTCAGGATGTACTACCAGTAGACCCATAAGCAATACAAGTCTTCTTTTTATGTTACTTCTTCAATCCAAAGGCACACCCACGACCAACTTCGCGCACTACACACACATGCTAAGTCACACTGCCAGTTGAACTGACTCCACCGACCCCCGGAACGGCTGAGCCTATTACTCTCAGCCCGGCAGCGGACTACCAAAATATGCTACCCGACTCAGTTGCCAATAACTAAGCCTAAACGCGAAGGAAGAGCGTCCCCGCCCACCAAGACCTAAGGGCGGTCAAGGAACTCCGCCCTACCGCCGACTTAACGGCTGAGCTAGCTGAGAAACGACTAGACCTAGAAGGGCCTCAAAGGCTCCTGAGACCAGAAACTGAGCATCCCATAGCTGAGAGTTCAGAAATCAAATGATCTCGGACAACGACACCAACGCATAGACCGACCGGCTACACCTTGGTCAACAACAAACTCGGTTATGGTTCAAGAACCGAAAAGATCTCGAACAACTACACCAACGCATAGCCCAACCGGCTACACCTCGATCAACAACAAACTCAGTCATGGTTCGGGAACCGAAAAGATCTCGACCAACGACACCAAAGCATAGCCCGGCCGAGCTGAAAGCAACTTCGGTCAACACAAGACCGGGGACGCCAAGGCATAGCCCGGCCTGCTACTCCCATAGGCCATACCTCAATCGACTATACCTCGATTAAACGAACTAGAAGCGTGAAGTATGAAAACAGACCGACTAGGCCCACACAGCAGCCCAGCCGACCTCACCCAAGCCAGCAATAGGAAAATGGTACATGCATAATAGCCCGGCTAGGCATGTTGCGGGTAAAAAACGAAGAGAAAAGGCGCATGCACAAATACAACAATAATGACAAGAAGCATAGGAAGAAGAGTTGTTATTCAACTTGAAAACAATCCATTACAATTGTTTAAAAGCCTGGCATTTCGAGCCAACAAAAACAAGAGAGAAGCAGCACAACACCAAAACAAGAATAACGGGCACATAAGGCCGACGATTAGTCCTCGGCGGCAGAATCAACAGCGTCAACCGCGGTTTCAGGAGAAGTTTGGTCGAAAGCGTCCCAACCCTACGACTCCTTGGCCAACTCTAGGTGATGACGAAGGATCCTTAGTCGGAAAAGGTTGAACCCAGCCGCAAAAGAGGCCTCAGTGTACTCTTCCATATGCAGCTACATCTCATCAGACACCTTGTACTTGGAGATGGCTTCCTCGACGGCCTCCTGCCTTAGCCTGTCTCGTTTAGCCTTGAGCTCGGCAATCTCCCGCTTCAACTCTCGGACAAGACCAACTTGCTCAGCCTGTTGCACCTTCAGCTCGGCCACTTCTCTCTCCAATGCGGCCGACCGCTCCCCAATAGCCTGGAACTCAGCCAGCTGGGCCTTTTGTCGAAGATACTCCAAATGTTCCCGCTTCTACGTCGATCAGACGTCCCAAAGACAATCAACCAGAGTAACCGCCGCACAAGCATTCTGCAAACAAAAATAAGGTGATAAGTACATTGAAAAGGAAAGCAATGCGCAAGGAGCAAAAGGAAGAAGATTTTACCTAGGTGGCAGACCGAAGCAGAGCACACTCTAGAGCTCCACTACCAACCCCGACCGAAGCAGAGCACCCCCGCAGCAACTGCTTGAGAACCTCGGGAGTGTCTAGATTGTCGTTTGTACGAACCGACCACCTCGGTATATGCAGACTTGAAAGCTGACTGCCTTGGTCATCGGCGTACCAGTAGGATGACAGACCCCTTGAGGGTCAACCACGACAACGTCGTCCTCCCCAGCCTCTAGTTGACGAACCCTTCTTTGCCGACAGGCCACCTTGCCTCTGTTGAAGAGCCCTCATCCGACGCACAATGTCTTCCTTGCTGGCCATGCTTGCACCTACAACACAGAAGGTCCAAGATCAGTACAAAGGTGACAAAGATAAAATTAGATCAGCAAGCAGAAGTGAAAGGAAAGAGACCAGCCACCCCCTCCATCAGCCCAGCAAGCATTAGCATCTCCGAGCATGTGTACGCTATAACGTCGATTTCATGGTTCATGCTCAGGGCCAACCTCTCCTCCCAAGTAAGCGCCGGCCATTGGGGTTGCAGTAAAGACGTCCTCGGTCTTCGCAGCTCGGCAGAAAAAGGGAGACCCCTAGGGATTCGCATGAAGAAGAAAGACTCCTTCCAGTGCTTTACTTAAGAAGGGGCTCCGACCAATGACCGAATGTTCTGCCGAGTGGAGAAATAGTAGTACCCCTAATGGTGGTGTTTCAACTGGAGTATAAAGCTCACCATCCCTAGGGTCAGATCAATGTCACGGACTGCTCAATAGGACATGAGGCTGAGCAAGAATCTAAAGGAGTCCGGCAACACCTTATACTAGTTTAGCACCTCGACGAACCCCTCAATCAACGGGAACCTCAGCCTAGCCTCCAAGTTGTGCTCAAATGCACAACTCACTGGGCTGAGCGTCAGTAGCCATCTCCCCGGGCAGCGAACACCTAATCTGGTATTCCGTGGGAATGACATATGTAGCTCAGATCCGAGCCATATCCCCAGCCGTCAAGACGTCGGGTGTGGTACCAAACCGGCGACCTTCTCGAAGAGGAAGTTCCATCTCCATCCCAGAGGGACCAGCCTCGGCTTCCTTGGTTTCGGCAACCATGAAGTCTCTCAACTCGAGCTTGTAGGTCGAGCCGCGAGAAGAGTTGGAACTAGAACTACTAGAGTATTTGGACAAGGGAGAGGACTGAGGAGATGAGGAAGACATACCGGGCAATTTGCGGAGCTGAAGAGTGAAAGCTGTCGAGCTACTTGTCGAGCTACTTGCTGAGCTATCTACTGAACTGTGACCGACAAATCTACCGAGCAATGGATGCCAAATTCTTGCAAATGACACTAAGGATGGAAAGGGGGGGACCCTTTTTCTCTTTTATAGCCATCAGGGGCACGGACCGAGGAGAGATCAATGGTATAGATGAAGCACCTCTCGGAAGGCCAACCGATGCAGCCAATAACGAGCATAAGGAAGCCTCGGAAATCGAAGCGACACCCTCGGTAGACAATGGTTGCACCCATTAATTACGTCGGTTCAGCTACTGCACCGATGAAACCTTCGATGTAGAGACCTACCATACTGGTTCAGCCTTCAACGCAAATCCTCGTTTAGGCCGCACAATAGCCTGGTCGAGCATTCCCCCCCCCCCTCGGCAGCAAAACTGGGGGAGTGGTTCGGGAATCGAAATTTCGATTCTTATTTAAGTTTTGCAACCGACGATTGGAGGACTCGGCCACAACCAACACGGCATGAATAATACGCATGCTCGGAAGTTCCTCAGCCGGGCAATGAACCTAGGAGACTTCATTCCTTGACTTCAAAACTGGGGGAGTGGTGATCGGGTCATAGCCAACCCGGCCCTACCACGTCACCCTAGCTCGCCTACGTTGGTATAGCTCGACCACGTCGGCCTAGCTCAGCCGAGCTATGCTACTGTGGTGGCCCCCATCTTTTCCTTTCAGCCACATCAACTACACGTCACATGGATGAGCACAACTACGGCCGAAGAGGAACAAGGAAGATGACTCCGCCAGGGAATGGGACTCTATCCCGAATACTTCGGTGGATAACCTCACCCCGACAACCCCTGAAGTACAATCTGACCAGGACACAAATCTTTGGCTATAAAAAGACACTCCATGCTCGAGGTAAGGGATCCAATTTTCTAAGACCCAAATAGCCACTTAGCTCGGACCAGCATCCTGATTGCTCAGCCCGACCATTCCACCACCTCCTACTGACTTGAGTGTTAGAGTACTTACGCAGGAATAACTCTTTAGGACTCTGACTTTTATTTCCTTGATCATAGGTCTTGAAACACGGCCTCATTCTTGCAGCTCGGCCCTGCCCGCCAATAATGACTATCTGATTAATCTTCTTAATTCGTACACCACCTCATAATCCAAAAAGAAAACAATGAAAAAATTGAACACGCATGGACCAAGGATAGGTCTTTAATTAAGTGGGCATCGCATGTTAAAGTGTTCCAACCAAATTTGCAAAGAAAAAAAAAATGAGCATAAAGCGTGAAAGTGATTGATTAAGAACTTTACAGAGAAGAGCTTTTTCTTTCTTAGTCTAAAAACAGAGTATCTGTGTGTATCTGAGTCATTGAAGTAATGAGAGTCATTAATTGATTTAATAAAGACTGTCAATGCATGCATGTAATGATGTCAACTAGAAATTGTATTTATAGATATCATGGGCACAAATTTAGGCCTTTAGTGGGAATTGGAATCGGAATTTCATTTCATTACTGCTGGATTGGTATTTCTCAAGGGAACGACCAGTCCCTCTTTTTTCATTGGAAATGAAATCTCATTCTAATTCTGATTTTGATTTTATTTCCAATTAGGAACGAAATGGGCCTTTAGCAGCATGATTTTGAAAATTGACCAAATTGGACAATCAAACCGATTGATCCAGAAACTGGTCATGGCTCCAGGTCCAATTTTAAACTTCAAAACCGTCCAATCAGGTTTTAGACCAGACTGTTGGACCATTTGACTGACCGATCGCCTGGTCCATTTACTGGTCCGGTTTTTAAAACCATGCTATGTTAATGAACAGACAATGTCATGGACTGTAACTCCAAAAGGCCCCAACTCGCTACCTAATCCAATAGACGAGGAATCTTTGAATCTTCTATCCCTTTTTTTTTTTTGATAACCAATTCTCTCTTTAAATAAACCTTTCTTTATTTTAATTTTGTTTTCTTCTAGGCAATTTAGGGGTGCAAGTTGTGTTTAAAATTTGAAGAAATTTGAGGAATTTAAACTATATATGACTCAAATTTTAATAAATGCTCAGAGCGAAATTGTGAATTGGTCACAAGGCTTTGTCCGGTCTCAAATGCTCCAAGAGCCAAATAAAACAATAAATTACCCTTGAGAGGTCACAAGAATTCTGAAATGAGCAATTCTAGTTAGGGGTGCAATTCGGGTTGGCCCGAATTAACATTTTACACTGCTTTGGATTTAGGTTTTCGAACCTTTGGACTGTATTTATTTTCATTCAAGGGTTCGACTATGATATGGAAAACATATGATATATCTGAAAAATGTTTGGCCAATCAATTAGAATTATAAAGCGTGGTAGCCAATCCACATCATAGATTTTTCCTTCATTCAAATTTTGACAAAAGCCTTCCCAAAGGCTCGGTTTAGAAAGAGTATAAATACAAATATATAAGATGCAAAATCTTATATTTTGTTTTATTTTCTATTTATTTATACTGCACATATTTATTTTTGTAATCTTTTCAAATTGAGCCTAAATTGCACCCCTAATTCGGGGCAGGGATTATATTCCCCATCCCAACTCCGATTCTAAAACTAAGCTCTATCCCTGTCCCTGTCCCTGATCCCTGCCGGGGATAAAAGTTGTCCTCCATCCTCGATCCCCGATGAGGACAAGTTCCTGGCGAGGATCCGAATCCCCAAAATGTTTTTAGTTAATAGTATTTTTTGAAAAATAAATTCACTTAAAATAAATAAAAATTTTAAAATATAAATAATATTTTAAATATATTTTGATATATACAAATAATATCTAATATATATTATATAATCGGGGTTGGGGCAGGGAGGGGACCTCAATCCCCATCCCCGACCCCAACCCCGTCAGAGATCCCTAATAATCCCATCCGCATCCCCACTCTGCCAAAGCAATCCCCATCTCCGACCCCAATGGCTTGAAAAAGTCAGGTCTCTGCCAGGAATGGGGAAAATTGCCATCCCTAAACATGCCTTAATCCATTTTTTTTTTACAATACGGAGAATTGTGGGGTGTTATATCTAACCCTTTTTTTTCTGAAATTAGGGCTTTACCTTCTCGAATAAATGAGAAGACTGTATCTCCTTTACTTTTAAATTAATCTATTATTTTCAAACCGTTGTTAACCAAACAAGTTTGACCGGGGGGTCTCAAGGTTTTGGATGGTTGAACCATTCAACCAGCCACTTGAGCAGCTTGTTTCAACTACCTTTTAATTTGCCCTAAACCAAGTGATCTTGGAGACCAGGCCTGGACCTGGATAAAATGGGAACATGATGATGTGATTAGCCAGAGAAGCTGTGTCTGTTAAATAACACAGACAAAAGTAGCTCTAGGAGGATTGGATATCTTCTGCCTCAGTGGGATGTGCCTCCTCCCATGGTTTTGACCTTGCCAGAAATTCTTAGGCTGTTTTTGGTTTGAGAAAATAAGTGAAAGTTGTCAAGAAATTTTATAATTTTTTTTTAAAAAACTTTTCTCCAATTATTTTTGTTTGATCTTTCTTATTATACTCTCAAACCAAATATGGTCTTAAAAGAGGTTAAAAGCTAAGAGCTAAAATTCTCTTTCTAGTGAAATACAATAACTTAAAGTTTCTTAAATGTCAAAATGCACTCCTTTGTATCCGTTTGGGAGGACTTTCACACAGCAACTTCTGGCATTGTACGAGCCAAAAATCCGGAAAGCTAAAAATAGGCTTATGTGGGCTCAAAAATCAACCTTCCAATTAAGCAATTGTAGGTACTAGTAGCTTCTCAGAAGTAGTTCTATTAATGCAGCTCAATCACCCTATAAGCTCTCCCAAATGGGTTTTTTATATGTATAGTCTAATCTAAAAGCCAATTAGTTTAAAGTCCAAATAAAATGCCTAAGGCCATGTTTGGGAGTGCTTATTTTAAAAAATAAGTGCTTAAAACAAGCGCTTATTCGAATAAGCACTTATTTGCATTTGGCATTCAATTTTTTCAAGTACTTATTTTAAAAAATAAGCACTTATTTCATATTGGGCGTTTGGTAGTCTTTTTCTCCAATGAGCACTTAAATAAGCATTTGTGACTATTTTGTCCTTCATTTTCTTTCAAATTTTATGAAAGCACCTTTATAAAAGTATTTTTACGAAAACACTTTTATGAAAGTACTTTATTTACGAAAGTACTTTATTGAAAGCACTTTAATAAAAGCACCTTTACAAAATTACTTTTATAAAATTCAACTAAGGATAATTTTGGAAGAAAAAATTGAATAAGTGCTTATTGTATAAGCACTTGAAAAAACTGGAAATTTGGGCTTAAAAAATAAGCCCTTATTTTGGGCTAATTTCTCAAACACCAATAAGTGCTTAATGGCCTAAATAAACACTTATTTCGAATAAACACTCCCAAACATGGCCTAAATGACTCTGCGCTCTATATTTTCATTTATCTTTGTAGGGATCAATATGGAAAAGTGGGTTGAAAAGCCTAAAACAACACATGAACTTGTGCTATGTTTGGTTTGAAGGAAAAGGTAGGGAAAAGAAGGGAAAGGTAGGGAAACCTATACAATGTTTATATAGGCTTCCCTGCCTTCCCCTTCCTTTCCCTACTTTTTCCTTCAAACCAAACATAGGGTTGATGTTTTTTTTTTTTTTTCTTTTTTCTTGAACCTGGGGTCAATTGACCCCACTCAAATACATGTAACTCCTCCCCTGCCTAGGTATTTGGCTGCAGGGCCAGCTATGCATGATGCTTTGTGTTTTACCATATTTAGGTTGCTTTTGGTAAGAGTACAAACACATATTTACAAAGTACAAATGCAAAAGGTACCAAAGTGCATTAATGCACCCATCTGGCATTTACATTGCAAACTTAGGCTGTGTTTGGTTTAAAGGAAAAAGTAGGAAAAGAAAGAAAAAAATAGGAAAACCTTTACAAATCTTGTATAGGTTAAATTGCCTTTTCCTATCTTTTCTTTCAAACCACACATAGCCTTGGGGAATGAAAAATCCTTGTAACAGAACTTCTAACCAAGTAAACTCAACACTGTGCAAATCACTGCCATGGTTTTATTTCTGACCCAAATAATTGTAGTCCAAACCTCTTCATCTAAAACACATGGCCAGTCATATGCCCTGAGACCTCTTTTACTGTTTCTTCAAGCCTAATTGATTATGTTGTCTCAACATGTCGGGGTGGGTGCATGAAGCCATGAACTTCAAACAAATCTGTAGTGGTTATGGATCACAAATGAAAAGAGATGATAGAATGATGGGACAATGAAGGAAACATGTTTAAGACACATCAGAGCTCATTTGTGGACTCTCTTCCTCCTCTGTTTCGTGACATTTAAACCAAAAGATTAGTCGGTTCTTATAACTCATTGTCACATCATGTTGACTTTATCAAATAAGTTGATCCAAAAACATCGTCAAACTTGTGCAAAGATTCTTGTTCCTCAAGGCTATGTTTTATTTTGTATAGGTTTTTTCCTACCTTTTAAATCAAACCCAGCCTTAGTTAAAACAGCATGATACTGATATCAATATCATAAAACAAATTGACTTTTCTTTTTTTTTTTTTTTATACTGTCAAAGTAACAATGGAAATATGAGATGTTACATGTGAGATGAAGCAAAGACATAAGCCATTGTACTTGGGCCTAGTGTTACTTTGGTCCCCCAACTTTAAATTGCGATAATTCAGATCCGAATTTTCAAAATGTATCAATACCTGTCATTGACCAATCCATTAACCAGTCATCTAAGTGACATTTGAAAAGACACAAATGCCCTTTGAGTATCATCTAATTTTCTTTATCAACCATCCAAATGTTGATAAAAAATGAACAGTCTCAAATCATTGCCTCTTCTATTCAAGTAAGTTGGGATTATGTTTCAGTGGGCATTCTAATGACCCTGATTTTCTTGAACAGAAGAGGCAAAGATTTGGGATTGTTCATTTTTTGTCAATATTTGGATGGTTGATAAAGATAATTAGGTGACACTTGAAGGGTATTTGTGTCTTTTCAAATGGCACTTAATGGCTGATTAATGGCATATACTAGATTGGCGCGTTTTGAAAGTTTGGATACTAAATTGTCCTGTTTTAAAGTTTGGGGACCAAATTAACACTAGACCCAAAATACAGAGTATACTAATTTGGAATTTTCCCTATATAAAATGTGAACCAACAATAGTTATAAATAAATCATATGACATCTTTAATTACACCTCTAACATGTTAAAAATGATTAATATAAAAATTTAAATAGTAATACTTATTTTTATTTAGCTAATTGAAAAAAATATATAAATATAAATATATACAATGCAAACAGAAATGCAAAATATAAGGCTTTGTACCGTTCATATTTGTCTTCGCGCTGCTTTCAAACTGGGTCCTTATTATAATTTTTCTTTTTTAAATGCTACCCACATGATAAATATAAATTGCAACTAAAATCAGAAACATTTGAACGTGTGAATTGTAATTAATGTTGTACCCCATGAAATATTGCATTCATCCATGTGCAACATTAATTGTAATGTTATATAGTACAACATTTGTAGGTCAGGTGTATTTTATTATACCAATACCTTGAAACATATTTCTATAATATACCATAGAGCTGCTCTTCTTTAATTTGTACCTAAGATGAGAACATCAATTCTCCTTCCAATCCAATTATTAAAAGCTCTCTTCTTTAATTTAATGCCTCCAATTTGGGAATTCGGATTAGGGGTGATCATTTCATTTCAGTTCAGAAGTTTCGGGCTTAGATCTGGGTTTTGTGTTCAAATTTGGTTTGGGTTCGGACCCATATCAGGCCCGCAAATTTTAGGGTCGGGTTTGGGCTTAATACTTCAAGCCCAGCCCGGTCTGCATATATTTAAACTTACGCATTTTGTGTATAATGTATAAATATGTATACATGTTATTTTATATTATATTATATATTTTATATATTAACATTATAACATGACATGTATAATTTATATTATATGTAACATTTTATATTATATAATGTATAAAATAATTTTATATGCATGTTATGTCATTTAATATATAGATATGTAATATTTTATATATGAGTGACATTGGCTTGGAATCAGGCCCGGAACCCCGGGCCCGGGCCTAAGCTATAGCCCTTATCATGAGTGCAAAGCCCAACCCGGCCCGGCCCGGCCCATGATCACCCCTAATTCAGATTAGCCAAATGCGATGGCTGTTCAGTGGGCTATGGAAGTAAGGTTCAAATTTTCAATACGATATATCCTGTATCAGGTATATTGTATCTTTTGGGTCCCGATACACCTGTTTACAGGCAAGACCCCCTTTATTTTAATAAGAAACATTTAAAAAATATGCCTAAAAATCAAATTTTGAAAAAAAAAAAAAAACATAGAACGCATAGGTCTTGGTACCAATACATAGAAGCATATCGAAATATTGAACCTTGTGTGTAACCAATGATAAGGTTCTATGCCCGCTGAATTTATTATTGATATAGAACCTTATCATTGATTCTACAGCCCGCTATTGGATTAAATTGGATAATTCACTAACCACCCAATAGATCAAATACAACAAAGAGAAGGTTTTGGTAATGGTCTTGATTTTCTTCATTATTAGAGTATTCAAATAACAAATACTATTTTAATTAGAACATGCTTCAATTACTCTATTCCGGTGACAAATTATCGAGAATGCTGACGCCATTTGGAACTACATTTAACCTCTTTATGAGAGTTTGGATTTCCTCCTCACAGTGCATTGCAGCTGAGCATCAGAACATCTCCAGTACTTATATTTATTTTGATTTATTATGGGTAGATGTTATCAATGTGCAGCTCTAAGTGCTTTCAGGACCATTCTCAAAGGAGGGAAATCAAAATTTTCTTTATGACTTATTTCCTCTACTTAAATAATCACCATCTAGCATACTAATGTCACCTTGGTATGAAAGGAAAATGCTTGGCTCTTACCATATGTTGGAGGACATGTGTCCTACCATAACTATTTTACAAACTAATTTTAGATTTTAGGGGTTTAGAGTTTAGGATTTAAAGATTTAGGGTTAGGGATTAAGGGCTTAGGGTTTAGTGTTGAAGATTTATTAGAGTTTAGATTTTAGGGTTTTAGGGTTTAGGAGTTAAGGACTTCGAGTTTAGATTTTAGGGTTTATGGTTTAAGAATTTATGATTTAGATCTAAAAATCAGGAGGTGGTAGGATGCATTTCCTCCAACATGGTAGGAGCCAAGTATTGCACGGTACAAACAATCCTACTATATTGGATTGAATTAGATTTAATCAGATTCAATAGACATCCAAATATTATAACGGAATTGGAAGTTTCCAATATAAAATTTGGATTGCATTAGATTGGATCCAAATCCAATTGGCAGCCCTACTTCTAGCTTGTGCTTTGTTGCCCAACAGTTTTGTTAGAGAATGAAATCCTATTCAAAATTTGATCTAACAACTTAAGATTTTAGGTTGAATGGTTCATGACAATTTTAGCTATGTATTTGCAGGTTATTTCTTCTTATTTGGAAGACTTGAAGCTTTGACAGTAACAACAAGAAAGGTTGAATAGGGCTGAGGCATAAAGCAACCAACTTAGAAGATGCATTCCAAAACTAACAATAATTCTAGATAGCAGTTAATAATAAGAAGTCATCGGTCATGACTCATGATCATGTGGCTAAAATTTTACACTTTCTTGTGCTATGCTCGGGTGTCAGGTCGAATTTATTCAAAATTTGACAAAATTCCAATCCAGGCGTATTTAAGTTGCACCCCAAGTGACAATAATACGGGATCGGATCTAGTAAGCACGTTAAATGAGCACTTGTTAAATATTTTGACAACTATTAAAGTGGGTATTAATCTTTTTCAAGGGTAGACTGGGTATTTTAAGGGGCAGGTGTCAAAAAAAAATTCTAAGTATTCATTTAACGTATTTACAATGTCGTGCCTACCTGATCCAAACTACAATAATACACCAGATGAGAATTTGTTGTGGATGCAACAGTCTTTCCATGAAGTCATGTTTAATTTGTTGTATTCCTAGAATATATAACCAAGTTGCACTTGTGATAGCACAAAAAGAAGAGTGTAAGGATGGATAGGACCCTCTAAAGTGGCTTTTAGAATGTTACCTTTTTAAGGATTGTTTGTTTTATACACATTTCAACAACCAGCCAACATGATCTGACACCACACATTTCATGCATGATGGGTCTCAGTTTCATGGTGAGATTTGCGATGTCAGACCTTGTTGGTAGGGTGTTGAGACGTGTTTTGTTGGCAGGAGATTTCAACTCTTGTGGAACCTCTACTTAAATGTCAGCTAGAACTGAATGCCAAGGGATATTTCTTACTTTGTGGTTATAAGACACAAGAAATCACCCAAACTTTGTCAAGAGTGCAGAAAAATTTGCTTTTAATGTTGGAACACTAGAAAGTAATCAAATTTTGGATGGATTGGCTTTCGGGTGAGGCGTTGAGTTTGGTACACAGAAAGAGACGGTGGTTGAAAATTTCATGTCATCCCCACCAAAAAAATGCAGTGTAGCTTTCTTTGGAATCTTTCCTCCTCTGTTTCTTTCTTTTAAGTGCGAAGGTGGGGGCTTGGCAAGGGGATTCTGATATTGTGATTGATACATAAATCTTTTTTTTTTTTCTCGGCATTAGTATTACATACATACTACACATTACAGGGAATCAGGGATAGAGGAGAGCAAGGTGCACACGAGGCCCGCTAGCCATACCACGGAGAGAGCCTATGGTTCTGTGAGTTTGATCCCGTACCTACAAATTCCGCACATTTCATACATGGTGAGTCCCACTTTTATGATGGGTGCTGGTCTCATAATGAGATGTGTGGTGTTAGATCAAATTGGTAGAGGGTTGGAACATGTTTTGTTGACAGAAGATCTCAACTCACAAATTGGAGGGGGTGCCAAGAGACCCTCTCGACTACCCATAAATTAATCTACCCGTTGGGATTCTCATGGAGAGGTTGGTCTTTTCCCTTCTGATATAAGTTTTACATTGATTTATAATGTAAAACTACACTCAATCCAAACGCCAAAAAATATAAACTGAAAATAGAGTTTTATACCACAAACAAACGCCGACAAATATCTTTTCATCTTTATAGTTTTTACTTTTTACCCTTTTTTCTTTAGAGGGACACTTGCATAGCAGTTGTCTTACACTAGTTCATATAAAATATAATAACATGTACTTTATACATATTTTATGCATAAATCTAAAATATTATATAATGATAGATAGGTCCAAAGCCCAACCTAGATATGATCCATGATAACCCGTAGAACAAGATTCATTTAGCCGACCCCACATGGTTGCAACTTGGGTCTGGTTGGTCCAGCATTCATCAAATTTTGAATGGGGCCCGAACCCAAATCAGATGTAGTTTAAGTTTTTATTAGAGGTGCAAGCAGGATTGCCTGAGTTGAAATTTTTGCACACCTAATAGTCGGAGCAAGCCAGTTGAATTATTTGTTTTTTCACCTATCTCTCATGGCAAGCAATTGCCCTTAGGACGAGTTCACATCTCTGCCCCATAAGAAGCCGCCCCACAGTGCATTCCCGCCGTGTATTGGGAACATTTCCCGATGATGATGTTTTCAATACACAGCGGGAGATGTGGTATTATCATCAAGACTGGTATTATCATCGGGAGATGTTCTCAATACATAGCGGGGATGGGTTGTGGGGCATTGTGGGACGGAGATGTGATCTCTCTTAGGACTTCATCATGGGGCCTTTTTATAACCCATAGGATGGCTTCACTTACCTAAATTTTGTTATTTTCAATTAAACTATCTATACTACTATAAAAAGCAAGAATAGTTCTTTAAGGTTTTTGGACTTTTTTCTTGACAAAAATATCCCTATTTTTGAGTTTGGTCCTCTACTGTAAGGACAAAAGTATAATTTGAATGCCACTTTTCAATTCATTCTATTTCATCCTATTAAGTCTCATATTTAAAGTATTAACTATCATTCTCTCTCATTACATACTACATTTAAGGTATTATCATTTCAAATTATTAAATTCCACAAATTAAATCCATGAGTATTAATAGTATAAAAAGTTATATTTTTAAAAATTAACATAGAAATAAAATTGGTCTTTTAGGTGGTTGGTAAGCAATTCAACCATTTGGGTCAAATAGTTAAACTCATGATGTCATAATTAAATATTAAAAATTATAAATAAAAAAAAAAAAGAAATTAAATCCATGAACAATAACTTTAACAGTATAAAACCTACACTTTTAAAATTGACATAGAAACAAAACTTATTTTTTAGGTGGTGGGCAATCAATTCAACTATTTGGCTCAAACAAGTAAACCAACGATGCCATAGTTAAATATTAAAAAATTAAAAATAGATGAAACACAAAAAAATAAAGAAGTTAAATCCATGAACAATAATTTTAATAGTATAAAACCTATATTTTTAAAATTGACATAAAAACGGAACTAATTTTTAGGTGATAGGTATGCAATTCATCCATTTGGGGTCAAATAGGTAAACCCATGATGTTATAATTAAATATTAAAAAATTAAAAGTAGATAAAAATCAAGAAAATGTATAGAAAATTTTGGGTGCATCTCTAATACTATATATTTTTCATATTAAACAAAATCAAGTATGATAAATAACTACTTTTATTAGTGATATAAATGGAATACAAAATTAAAATTCGTTTGGAAATGAAACCATTTTTCTTGTGTGAGTGGCTTAGTAGTTCAACCATTAAAATCAAATAGATCAACCCATTATGTTTTAGTTAAACAATAAAAATTTTAAAAACAGAAAATATACATAATTACAAAATATAGAAAAATTTAAACACATGTCTAACATTATATATTAATTGTATAACAAGAACAAATGTAAGCTTGTAAATGAAATACAAAATTTAAAATGATTGAAAAAGGAAGTTCTTTCTTATCTATGTGATTGGTCAACAATTTAATTTTCTATATCTAATGGGTTAACCTATGATGTCATAATTCAATAATAAATAATTAAAAAATATAGAAACACAAAATATAAAAAAGTATAGAAATCTTATAGAAACATTTTGGCACATCTCTACTAGTATATATTTATCATATCAAACAAAAATAACTGTAAAAATTAAGAAATATTTTTACTAATGATAGAACTGAAAAACAAAATTTAAAATCAATTCAAAAGAAAAACGGTTTTTCCATCTAGGTGATAGGTTAATGGTTCAATCATCTAGGTCAAATTGGTTAAATCATAATGTCATGTTTAAATAATAAAAAATAAAAAATGGATAGAAATACAATAATTTGTAAAAATATAAACATTTAAAAAATATATATATATGTGGGCATATCTCTAATATTATATATTCATCATTAAATAAAATTTATTTTTATTAATGATGAAAATTAGAATACAAAAATTAGGAAAAAGGAGAATTAATGTCTAAACACATGACTCCAAATAGTTCAATCAATCAATTAGCTAGATCACCATGTTTTTTACCAAGTTAATGGTTTCTAAAGGGTAAATTATAGGCACCCACCCTGTAATTAGGAAGTCAAAATACTTAGCTCCCCAAGCTTTGTTTTGTGACAAAGACCCCCCTCGTACTCCTAGATTCTGACATTTTCATTACTATTCCATCAGTTGACTACCAGGTCTATAGAGATCAGATTTAGTCCTTACAAGACCATGCTTACACTGTCATCACAGCCGCTTGCAACCATGTATTGGAAATATCCCCGTATTCATATGTTTTTATTCATGGGAGATATTCCCAATTTACAACTACAAGTGGCTGTGAGAATGGTGTGAGGACTGAACCCGAGTTCATGTTTGTAGCTTAACTTTTTTGTATAAGAAGGGGAAAGTTACAAACATCACCCTATACTAAGGGGACAAGATACTTAGCCCCCCGAACTTTGTTTTGTTAACTAAGACCCACATGTCTTCCGAGATCACATTAGCGCCCCCATAGAGTGCATCCCATGGGCACCTCACAGTACATGGCAACCATGTATTGTTAACATCTCACAATAACAAGTACGAGAGATTTCCCAATGCACTCTGAGAGGTGGGGTGCAGATGTGAACTCATGTATTCCTAGACTCCAACACTTTAGTTCACTCAATGGATTTTCCAATATGAGTCGGGGTTTATACATTTTTAAAACCCCAAACTACATTTAAGACCATTTTGCCTTTTAACTTAGTATTTTTTTTTCAAAACCCTAATTTTTGCCTTTTAACTTAGTTTTTTTTCAAAATCCTAATTCTCATATATTTCTCTTGAGTTTCTCTCAACAAACAATGGTTACCATGCTTTAGAATGGTTGTTTTTTGTAATTTTTATTATTGTTTTTGTCAGCCCATAGAATCTCAAATAAGCAATTTGGCAATTCCACTTTCACCATTAACCCTACTAACTAATGAAGGGCAAAGTGCCGGAATCTAGGACTACATCGTAAATGCATACAAAATACAAGGTATTGCATTTTACATATTTGTATTTGTACTCCTTTTAAACCAAGCCTTAGGCTGCATTTGGTTGCAGTGCAAATTTATTTGCACTGATGCAAAATCATGATAGTGCAAATGACTTGTGTGCAACGTTCATCAAAAAAATGGCGTGTGCAAATTCTGAATTTTTATTTTTTTTTTTGTGTTTCAAATTTTAACTTATTTTGTTTGATTGCAGTATAAATAAACTAAAATAATACCTGAGGCAGAAGAAAGTAAAACCCAAAACAAAATTAAACCAGAATTTGCATTCTTTTCATTTGCACTCCCATACATTTGTACTAGTACAAATAAAATTGCACTGTTATCCTTAAGATCGTTCTATAGTCTCCACAATGCATAGCTTCTAAGTTTAACCTGTTGATCATATTTCCAAAATAAAAACATTTGAAGTTCCCTCTCCAGAAAAGTTCATTTTTTTCTGATCCAGTCATTGAAATGAGGAGTTTTATACATTCTGTCTTTTACTCCTCTCTGAAACTTACTTTGTGATTTTTATCGATGTTGAATTGGACGTTTATTCCCTCATTTTAGAGCTCAGAAGCTCTCTAAGCTATTCGATAAATGGTCCTGGTATTACTGAAGCACATTTCTGAAGGCTATCGGAGGATTGAATAATTTTGAATGCACAACATACTCTGTTTCATCAGGATTCTGCAGTTAATGGAGCGGGCAGATTTTTCAGACATTTATCTCTAGCTCATTTCGTTCCTTTGAGCAAGCAAGAGAGATATGTGACACATGAAGCTATAATTAGAAATTAAGGCATCGTTTGGATAAGCTTTTTGTTTCAAGCTTGGGTTGCGAAAAAGTGTTCTTAGCGTTCGAGTTGCTTTTAAAAACATTATAATATGAAGCCAAAACACCTTTAAGCCCCAAAGGACAAAGCCTAAAATTGGGGTTTTGTAATTTGGGGCTTCAAAAGCACAAATCCTGAAGACTATCCAAACACGACCTTACTTATCATCCAAAGACCAATCAAGCAACAATGCAAAAGAAATAGTATTCCATAAATTAAGGATGACAATCAAGCTTCAGTTCTTGTGTTCATCTGATGAGTGTTAGAAGTGCTAGTGCTTAATAGTATATATCATACATCAAAAGTACAATTACAATTATATAATGCTTTCACACTGCAGAATTAAGTCAGGAACAGGAAGAAATACAGCGTTTTTAGCATATATAGCAAGAAAAAAATAAATACAATTTCTCGAAGAAGGATCTTCTTATAAGAATCAAATAACAGATGATAAACCCATGTAGGTCAATGTATAGTTATTACTTGATCCCAAGGGTCTAGCCTCTAGCCCTTGGAATTGGAAGTTGTGGATTGATAGAGCTGTTGATACAAGGCAACCATCCTGTTGTAAGTATCCATGTTATTTGGCTGCAAGGAAATCAAGAGACAATACAAATCAAAATCATGGTTTATCAAACTTGCAATTCAAAATCATGGTTTGGTTTTAATGACTGAACATGATCAGTCTATGTCCCTACCTGTGACTGGCAAGCAAGAAATGTGGACAATGGATCAGGCATGGTTGTGCTAGAAGAGGGCAAGCGATCGCCGGTGCCATCCCATGAAGGTAGGGTCATCAAGACATTAGGGTGGAGAACAGGGGGAACTCCGGCGATGTTGTTGCGCGTGACTGAATTCATGTCCATCGTCCCCATTCCCATGTTCATCCCCATGAACATGCCCATTTGAGCTAACATGGACATCTGAAGTTGCTGTTGCATGGTCATTGGCAGCATCATGTGTGGCATGCTCATCCTGCTCATCATCTGGACTTGGGCTTGTAGTTGCTTAAGATATTCAATCACTTCATCAAGCATGGAGGCTTTATCAGTCTGTAACAAACCAAGGAGGTCAAAATGCATATCATCAAAAGCATCCTACAAAAATCAAAGCTTCATGGGTTTGGGGTTGGCTGCTTCCATATCCATCCCTACCCACCTCAAACTTGATTGCAGAATTAGAAATCCATAGTCCAAACAGGGGATAAATTCTACTTCTGCAATTAGACAATTATCCAACTTTGATCACAATTCAAAGCATACAAGTAAGATAATCAAATCTAGTAAGTTCATCAATTGCATAGCAGATCCTGATCATACTATTATTTTGACTCTTTGTAGCCAAACAGCAACTAGAAGTTGAGAACCCTTAGGCATGGATTCCCAATTCCTCAACCCCCATTAACACGGATTTGGTACTTGCTACATCTGCATCATCTAAAGCCCAAAAGCAACCCTCATCCTCGGAACACTGTTCATCTGTACTGTCTAGTTACCGGCTCTGCCCTGTAGTATTTCATACCATTCAGGGGAAAGAAATCTTAGAAGACCGTAGCATCCAAACACACCACCAAAGAGTCTACACAAGTACACAACTTTACAACGACTGATCTCTGATTCCGGAACTGTACACTCCTACACTTTCCGACAAATACTGTCTCTAAGTGGACCTACCATGGGACCGATTTGTGTGGCTCCAGGCGAATTGTCCCCATTTCAAATGGTTGTGTGGACTAGTTTCATTTTGGGTCTTCTCCTTTCCGATTCCAGAGTTGCACATAACTCGTAAATGATTCTCAGCACTAATTTCTGACATGTTCCTTTCACTAAAATGCATGCATCTGAGAATATTTACCAAAGATTAATACAAAAAAAAAAAAGAGAAATGCCTATCATACCTTACTGGAATTTGGGACCAGTTTCTGCAAAGTCTTCATTCTTTGGTTGATCTTATCTCTCCTTTTCTGCAACAACACCACCATGAATTTTCTTTGTTTTAGTCATAAACTCTGATCAGCTATTAATAGAATTATTAGCCACTAAAAGAAATCAGAAAAAAAAACTAGACAAAAAGAGAACTTTACACGTTCAGATTGGTTATGAATTGCAGCAGCCCTGCTTCTCTTAGTTGAGATGGAAGATTTTCCTGTCTGGCCCTTCTTGTCTTCTTCAAAACCTGATTCCTTCTTTTAACATTAGAAAAGAAGAAGAAAAAAAGAAAGGAACCTGTTTAAAATCACTTCCTTGCCGATAATTTAAAAGAAAAAAAAAATGTATATACATGCAGATGCAACGGGAGCTTGCACTCAGAAAGAAGAAGAAGATGGGGCTTTTAGTTTTTACCTCAGGTCTGCTATGAGAAACGGAGTCATGGTCGTCGACCATTGTGGTGGATTTGGTGTAGGACGCCCGAGGGTGGCCGGTGCTTGTGTTTTCCGGCGATCCCAAAGAGGTGGAAGTGAAACCCACTTCGGTGTCCAGCTCGTAGGTGTCGAGCGTCATGTCTTGCCTGCTATTGTCCTTTCCGAAGGAAGCGCTGATGCTCACGCTTTGCTTGCTGCTTCCCTCGACGGGAACATGCTCCAGCCTCGGGCGTTTCTTGGCGAGCGCCTCCTGCTCCAGCCGGCGATCGAGTGTGCCAGTCTCGCTGGAGGACTCCAAACGTGTGGAGCAGGCGATGGCACACGTGCCAACGCCCGGATTGGGTTCCGGCACGCGGGTGCAATGGTCGTCGGCGGAGGTCGTCCGGTTGGTGCAAGGGACCAAGGCGTCCATGGTCATGGACTGGGCGGCGGCGGTGCCGCGCGGATCAAACCAGGGCACGAGGTCATCATCTCCGTTGAAGAGAGCCTTGCACGGGGCCGACGCCGAGCGTGTGGCTTGGCTGACGATGGATTCGAGAGTACCGCCAGCGCGTGGCTTCTCCCACGTGTACTTGGTGGTGGTGGTGGTGGTGGCGGAGGAGGGGAGGGGTTTGGTGATGGGCCGAGGGGGACCTAACCCGTGCAACGCCAACTGACCGTTCTCCCATGTCAGCTCTGTCACTTCGTAGTCCAACCTGCGCCGACGACCACCGTCAGTTCCACCACGTCCACAGTCCAACCTTTTAATGAAACAATAACAGCAATAATCAGTATAACGATGAGGCTAGCCTGGAGGATGATGAAAAGCTATGGCTTAATCTCGTTTAAAGCATTTACTCAGGTTTGCAAGCTGCAATACATATCAAAGAAAGACGGATCAGATTAGAGATTACATTGGGACGTCGGTGGCAGCGGAAACGGCGTTGGAGAGTGAACGGAGGCTAACCCCACCGGCGGAGGTGGGAGTTTCGTCGAGGTCCCAGCTTGGTACGCACTGATTCATCTTGAAAAAACGAAAGAAATATGTCTATTTGCACAATTAGTTGGTAGTACTAAGTGGTGGTACTTGGAGTAGTAACACCTGTGTTCTTGGAGAGAAGTGATAGATGTATGTGCTTCATCGATTTCTCAGAGATGGTTCTTCTTTTTCTTCTCTTTTCTCTCTCTGATCAGCAAGCAGCGGCCATGTTCAGATTGGGAATCAACCCATTATGGAGAGAGAGAGAGAGAGATGGGATGTCTGCAGGTAGGAAGATTGGGAAGAAGAAGGTGAGAGAGGAGCAGAGATTTATTAATTATGTGGTGAAGAAAAAGAGAGAGAAAAGAGGGTTGAAAAGAGAAAGCATGTAAAGAATATCTAATCTATATCTCATCCCAAACTCTAAAATCTCTACTAACTAATAACTAAAGAAGGGGTTGGGCCGGTTAGCTGGGTCCTTTTGATTATTGATGAGTCTCACTGTTTTTTCTTTTTAACAGTATTACGTTGATAGAGTTGATCAATTATAAGACTGTTGATGGCTTGGGTCTGGACCGTCCGGGTCAGGATACACAACCATTGAGAAGCCTTTAGCTAGGTGTTTTTGACAACCAAACTGCTAGTTTTAGACCTCCTATAACTAAAATGTATTTACATAATCACTTTGGGTCTTAATCAGATCGGAAACATTCTGAGTGACCTAGATTATTGACAGTCCATATATTGGGAAGGTAAGATTTGTATAGGTTTCTCTATCTTTTCCTTCAAACCAAACACAAGTTTAGTGAATAAGAAATGAATAGAGTGGGGGAAGGAAAATGCCTGTACGTTAAGCCAAAGCAAGTATCCCAATCATATGTAAAGGGATTATATTTAACACTCTGGAATAAATTGTCTCACCCGATAGATATAGGGTGTACACCAAGTAAGATGAATATGTTTTGACCCAACCTGTCAATCACATCTAAAATCTGATAAACATGGCACACCCCCAAGAAAATGACTAGCCTTATATCCTTGTTTGGATAGATTTTTATTTTTGTACTTTCAAAAATATTAAAGTATAAAATATATAAAATATTTTTATTTTGGTATTTTTGTTTTGAAAATCGTTTGGATAAAAAATTTTGAAAAGTATGTTTTTTAAAACAGAAGTATCATTTTCTTTTTGGCAGAAGTACGTTCATTTTTACTTCCAATGATGGTTTCCGATGCTTTTGGGGTCTAAGACCGATGACGACAATCCAAATCTAGCAATGGCGAGCAGAGGTAGAGTCGAGAGTTTTATCTAAGGATAATCACTTCGCACGAAAACAAAAGCACAATTTTGTCAAAAGCACGAAGTATAAAAAATTAACTTCGTGCTTTTGAGATTTTCCATACTTTTAAAAGTATGAAAGCAAAAAATATAAGTATATAATACAAACGCTATGTCGTGTTTTTTGTACTTTTATACTTTCAAAATACGAAAGTACTTTATAAAAGTCTATCCAAACAGGCCCTTAGGCTCTATTTGAGAAAAGTGCAAATATAAATATGTTCCATGTAAATACAAAATGTTTTTTGAATATTTTATTATTTTATGCTTCTTTTTTTATGGGAAAACAAGGGAGATATACATGCCAGACGGGGTAACTCTTCCCCACTAATCAGTTAAATAAAAATTGGAATGCAATATAAGGACTTCTTAGGAGATCACCCATCCTATTACTATTCTCACATAAGCACGCTTAACTTCAAAGGTTTTATGGAATCGGATACATTAAAAATGATTTGAATTTTTATGCTTCATTTGAAAAGAGTGCAAATACTGATTAGAGGTACAACTTGGATGGACTTGGCTTTGGATTTTTGTTTCAATTTGAATGGGCCCAAGCCTGTGAACTTTTGAAATTGAGCACCCGATTTGTACCCATATTAAGGATGTGCCCTTGCACCCACACCCTCCCCCTTCCCCCTTCCCCCTTTGCATGACTATGCTAGCAATCATGAACTCTTGAATTGAAATAGGGCTGCAACTATTATTTCCGATGGTAAGTCTGCAAAATGATTGGATTGAATTGGATATGGATTTAATCTGTTTAACATTCGGGTTCGAATTAAATATTGTCTGTCAGATTGAGATGGGCTGAATTAAAAACGATTTCGATGTTGAAAATAACTTAACTGTGACTCGAACCTATCAAACCGATTTTACTGACAAATGCATGTATCAGACCATGATAGACCGGATTGGGATGCTTCTATATTCGATCTAACTATAAGGGATCAAATTCAGTTATTAACCGATCATCAAACCTGAATTTTTGAAAAAGAAAGAAAGAACAAGCAGTTCTAACCTGTCAATTTAAGGGACCGTTCTAGGACATGAGTGTTTTTGTTTCATTTCAGTTGTTTTTGGAATCGTTACATTGGCAAAAAAACAAAAATATGTTCTTGAACTCTGTTTTTTGTTTTCAAAGAAAAAAATAAGTTGGTTTTGTTTTAAAAAACAATACAATGTTTTTAAAACCTACAAAATATTGATTTTTAAAACAAAAACAAATTTTCTAGTAAAAAAATTATATGTCTATGGAATAAATATTGAATAATCAAATGAAAACGTGTTCTTGAAATCAGATTCCAGAACATGTTTTTGGTTTTAGTTCTGAAAATAAAAAAATGCATATACAACCAAGAATGTGTTTCTTGTGCTTTTGTTTTAAAAAACAATCTATTTTCAAACAAAATGATTTTGATTTATTTTTGGAACTGACAACAAAAAAAAAAAAAAAACAATTCATGTTGTAGAATGCCCTTGGGACTTTTTTGGTACACATATTACTGATAACAAGGGGATCAAGGGGTGGGAATAGGAACAGCAGAGTGTATGTGAGCCTAACCACAGAACCGAGAGCAAAGTGTACCTACACGGATTCAATCCTGTGCCTCCATATTCAAAAGGATGCCAAGTGACCATCTCAACTACTAGGTCATCGATGGGTTGGTTGGGTCACATGGGTTTTTTTATTACCGGATATCAGGGGCTGGATCACACAGATTTGGTCAGAAAATTGCTAGCCCTAAAGGGATGGCATCAAGGAGGTAGATAGGAAGGAAAAAGGAGTTGAGATTTTCTGTCAACAAAACTCGTTCCAACCCTCTACCAACTTGATCTAACACCGCACATCTCATTATGAAGCTGGGACCCGCCATATATGAAATGTGTGGTGTGAGATCATATTGGTAGAGGGTTGTATTTTGTTGGTAAGTGATCCGAACTCAGGAAAAAGGACATTTCTTTCTATGTTTTATTTTCCTTTCCGTGGGAAAATGTTTTTTTTGTTTTTAAAATACAGAAATGATAAAAGAGATGAGCCATTTACCTATTTATTCAAGTCAAGCTCAACTTTTCATTTAAAAATCCAATATTTCAAAAAGAAAAGAAAGAAAGAAAATGACCAAAATGGACAACAATGATGTTGACCCTTTAATTTAGATTAGTTTGACTAACTGTTAAAATGGTAATTATAAAGGGTCCCGTTGATTTTTGGCATTGCTGATGTCTTAGGTAGATGTCTTACAGTGATGTGTCTCTATCCTTGCTAGTGATACATCTCTTAAATTTTTGGCATTGACACCTCTTGGATCAACCTGAGATGGTGCAGCAAAAGAAAAGGAAGAATGATAGTTCAGTCCAGGGTCAGAATTTTTATGCCTAAAGTACAATTGGGATAGGTGACAACTCCCAATTGATGCCAATTTACAAGTGGACATTAATGTATAGAATGAGGTTTTTTGACATTTTAAATGTTTATAGGTCTGCAGTAGAATTCAGAAATCTGCATTGAATCTGTTTGTACTTTTCCAAAAAAAATGATATGACTTGACAAAATACCCAAAAAAAAATCAGAGATTTAAAACTTAGTTGATATCTTGATGGTTAGCGATTGGGTAAAAGCAATAACATTTTTCTTGGATACTTGGTACTTTCAGAGGGTAGGGTTCGATCCAGGTCCATATGTACCCAGACCTGGACCTATAGTATTGCTTGAATAGGGTCTTGTCGGACTTGGGCCCGGGTATGATATTGGGCTTTTTACCGTTTTTTATCAAGATCCAGACCCATCAAATGATCGAACTCATAGGGAAACGCTATTGAATAAAACTAAAAAGTAAAACCTATATTTTATTGCGTTATTCCCTTTTCTCTTTCAAATTTCAAATTTCATGAATACTTAAAAATTAGAATGAGTTTGCATATAAACTTGAATATTGATAAGATAATCACTAACCGGATCCAGGGTGCGGGATCGGACCCAACTCCTAGCTGGTCATAAAGCTATGCTCCGGTCTAAATTTAATTCCGGACCTAGATCCTACTAATTTGGACCTAGCCGATGCTAGCACTTGGGTTATCATCAGATACTTTCTTATATTGTTTTCAACACAACCTGTCGGATTGGTGACTCAAAAAAAAATGTTTATTTAGTCAATAAATCGTTACCCCAAATGGTTGAACCATAGATCCATCTAACCTATTTAACGGGTTATCAGTTTTTTTATTATTTTGTTCTTAATGTTCAGTTTGGAAGGAGTACAAATACAAATATATAAAGCGCAAAACTTGTATTTTGTATTATTTTGCATGTATTTGTGCTGTACATATTTGTATTTGTACTCCTTCTAAACTGAGTCTAACTTTTTTTACTATAACATTATTATGACTTAATCCATTGACCATTTAACCCCATACAATTGAACTAACCCGTTGATATGAGGGGAATTGGGAAGTGGTTTAGCACTTGAGCCTTAGAATCAGGTTTTATATCATTGTCTTATTGACATTTCTATAACCAAAGATTAAAAGTATCGATATGATATGCCCGATACATTTGTATATAGAATGTATCGTATTGGTATTGGTGTATTCAGATATACTTGAATGCACCGATACACAAATATTTTGAAAACACCAAAGGGTCTCATACCTCTTATGGGACCCTCTTATTATTATAAAATAAAAAACATAAAAAAAGTATCGACCATATCGATATGCACCAATACATATCGATATTTTAATCCTTGCCTATAGCCATTGAATATTGTGTTTTATGGCAAAGATGAAACCAAGCATGCCATTTAAGAAGTGGACCAAAGTGTAGCTATGTTCATGAATTCAAAGGGGTCAGGTGGAAAAACCTATGGTTTTGGAAAGATATGATACTCAAAGGGATTTGACCAATTGGTCCAATCAAACCCCCAAGTAAATTTTGATAAAAAACACACCTGATTGGTTGCCACTTTTATGATGTTGGTTGATTGGTTATAAATTTTTTTAGCATCATAGTAGAACCTGGGTGAGGTGGTTATTTTTCTTTTAGAAAACAAAATTATACACATTGCCAAACACTTCCCACAATGAACCATATAGCATATTCTCAAAATTAGACTTGTTCGTGAACTAGGCTTGGCTTTAACTTTTGCCAAAATTTGAATGGGCTTGACCCAATGTCCGAACCCAAAATAATGTAAAATGTTAGTGTGCTGATACCGAAGGCCATCATGTGAACAAGATTATCGAATAATGTTTTCTAGTTTAGTATAGTCCCTCCGTAGTAAAATCTAATGTAGGGGTATCTGGTCGACCTGCAGATCTCGACACATGGCATTAGCTAGATGTATCCCGGCCATCCCGCAGACCTTGACACGTGACGTCGGCTGGACACATCCTGTCCACCCATTACCAATCGCTGCCACCCGTTCCCAACTATTCATCCTCTCAAGCAACTCCAACTATAAAAAGGGCTCCCACATTGAGGTAAATACACACTGGAACACAAGCTCTAAGTCCCCTCTCTTGCTTGGTCCGACCCTTCAGAGCCCTCTGCTAACTTGACTGTCGGATCCTTCGTCCTTGGGATAACCTCCCACGGCCTCTGACACCTTCTTTCTTTCTCCCAGGGCCTCCATCTTGCAAAAGACCTCGGAGGCAAGAGCATTGAGGTCTTCAACAATTCATAATTGGTTGTGAACCAAGTGAATGGAGAATATGAGGCCAAAGAGCCAAATATGGCCAGATATTTGAACAAAGTCAGAGAGCTAGCTGACCACTTCCGACACTTCGCTCTGCACCAAGTCCCACGAGTTGAGGACACACAAACCAATGCCCTATCAAAACTTGCAAACTATACAAGGTCGGCCCTCGGCTGCACTATGCACATTGAGAGCTTAATGCATCCCAACATCAAAGAGAAGCAAGTGTGCTCCGTCCAAGCTGAGCCTTACTAGATGGATTCCATTCTCGCTTACTTGCAACATGAGCAACTACCATCCGGCAAGAATGCAGCAAGGAGATAAATCCACGAATGCATCTGTGACAATCATCTCGGGGGCAAGGCCTTGGCCCAAAAAACACTCAAACAATGATAATTTTGGCCGACCATCTAAAAGAATGTTATTAAGTTGGTACAGAAGTGTGATCGATGCAAAAGGCACTCCAACATCCTCTATCAGCCTACAACGACCCTCTCAGCCCTCAGTAACCCATGGCCCTTTGAAAAATGGGGTGGACCTCCATAGACCTTTCCACCCAGCCATGGGGAACAAGAGATACCTTGTCATGATAGTAGACTACTTCACCAAGTGGGTTGAAGCTGAGGCTTTGGCAACCATTAAGGCAAAGACAATTCAGAGCTTCTTCTAGAAGAATATCATTTGTCAGTTTGGCACGCCCTACATGTTCATCATCGAAAACGACAAACAGTTCGATGACGCCAAATTTAGAGAATGGTGTGGAAGGCTAGGGATAAGGCAATAGTTCACCTCGATTGGCTACCCTCAAACTAACGGACAAGCTGAAGTCACCAATAAGACAATCCTATATGGACTGAAGGCGAGATTAGATAGAGCCAAAAGGTTTTGGGTGGACGAATTGTACAACATTCTTTGGGCATACCGAATGACACTTCGAACTACCACAAGTGAAACCCCCTTCAACTTGATATATGAGACAGAAGTTGTCATCCCAACAGATATTGGCTATCCGACACTTCGAATTGAGGCATATCAGGAAGCCGAGAAACAGTGAAGAGTTAAGGAACAACTTCGACTTATTGGAAGGTGTCCGAGAGCAGGCCCAAATCAGAGTCGCAGCATACCAACAAAGAGTCGCAAGATACTATAACTCCCAAGTCAGATAGCGTCACTTTAAGGAAGGTGACCTCATCCTCAAAAAAGTCATGGCTCTTGAGCCCGGCGTCGGAAAGCATTGCCCAAATTGGGAAGGGCCCTACAAAATCAAGCAAGTAGTAAGACCCGACACCTTTTGGTTGGAGTATATGGGAGGAAGATCAGTGGCTCACACCTAAAACACTGAGAATCTTCGAATGTACTTTTAATAAAATTGTAAATACCTTAGTGGAAAATTCTAAATGAAAAGTGCAAGTTCCTCTCACCTTGGATATTTCTTTGTGTAAACGTTCTTGTCCCCTCCAACTTCCAGGACCCCTCGGTCGCCAACCGCAACATACAACCTTTCTTAAGATTATACGCCCAAACTAGACGGCGCCCCCCCCCCCCATCCAACCGGCCACAGCATAAGACCTTCCTTAAGATTATGCGCTCGAACTAGATGCGGCCCAAGGCATATGACACTTTGCAAGTCATACGCCTAACTGCCTTTTGACCTTCTATGACTAAGGCAAGAACTTCTGGGACCTCGACAACTATTGATAGGCTAGGCCACGACCCCGTCTTCGGCCTCAAAGACCCTTAAAGAAAAGAGGGTCTTTGGAGGTCAAAGAGCCGATGTGGGCTAATTACTTAATAAAAAACACGATGAACAACACACTAAGTAAATGGCACTTCTCCACTAAGGCAACCACTCATGACCTCGGCCACAAAGCCCTTACGCAGTAATGCACTGAGCATAATGTCGACCTCAACCACAATCAACTTCCTTTTTTTTCGCTAAGGCAAAGAGTTCCAAGACTAAGTAAAGAAAGACTCGTGGTGTCAGCATCAGCCTAAAGGACTTTAATACAAAGCATCCTCATGAAAGACTAAGTAAAGAACACTTTCAAAGTAAAGGATTACTTTATTAATGGACCACAAGTTTCTTTACAAAGATGCCTCTTCGGGGGGAGGCATCAGCCCCAAGCACAAAGCAAAAAAAAGAAGAAGAGAAAAGAAGAAGGGAATGACATCTTTTAGTAGGAAACTTCAGTTGCACTTACTCAAGTTTCTTTACAAAAAAGGGCCTCTTATGGGGGAGGTGTCGGCCCCTTACAAGAAAGAATAGGAAAAATACACAAGTATTAGGGGCATGCAAGCCCAAACAAAAGAAAACAAAGAAAAAAAGTTTATTGGCCCCCTCCAATCTGAGCGGTGGCCTAGGAAGTGGCATCAGCGGTTGGGTTCTCATTCGTTCCCAGTATGTCCACTATCTGCTGAGCTTTAGTGGCGAATAGAACCAACTAGCCGACGTCAAAGCTAGGTAGGAACTTCATCACTTGGGCCTTGCAGTCGTAGAAGCACTCTAAGTAAGCCTGTGAGGCAAAGGTGGTCAGATTCGTCTTGTGCTCCTCTGAGGTCTTATATTTCTCGATTGCCTTTGCGGTTGAATCCTCCAACTACTACTCCATTGATGCCAAGGAGGACTTTAACTCCTTCACAAGTAGGGGTGGCAACGAGCCGAGCTTTTAATGAAGAGGTGTAATGGTTGTAATGGTTCAGGATCTCAGGAATGAAGAGGTGCAAGGGAAGCCGCAACCCAAAGTAAAGGTAATGCTCGTGGACACACACCTCCCATTCAGGAGCAAGCCACGACCTATCACCCCTGCAGGGGACTCTAACCCCATAGTCCCCCGGGATGTAGTACTTCTTGTCCAATGCATTAATTTGCACCTTTCTGAGAGTGTTATCTAAGTCAGAGCAATGATAACACCCCAGCATCATGCCTCGGCGCTCATTCTCGAACCACTCATCTGTCGTGGGTGCCTCAGCCTCTTCCACATCCACCACATCAAGGTGCCCAAGAACATTTCTTGGCGCATCGACCCTTGGCTGCATGGAACAAGTGCTCTCACTTGCAGAGCCCACACTCTACTGATTGCACTCAACCCCGTGAGATACGACTTTCTTCCTCAGTACTTAGGCACTAGACGTCCGAGAGGAGCTTTCGGAGTCACTACTGTCACTTCCTTCACTACTTGGAATGCTACTAGGAGTACTCTAGTGAGGAAGGTTATAAGTCTCACAACCAAAATCCAAAGCCAACATGTTGAAGACAGGAATCCTTTACCTAAAGATGTTTGTTAAAGAAAGTTTAAGGGGTTGGTTGTTGATAGCCGAGGTGTCCTCAATAGCTACCGGGTATAAGGTTTCGAGCGAATGGTAGGGAGTCTCTCAACCAGCTTCCCTATTTAAAAAAAAAAAGTTGTATGGCTCAGATCCAATTGATCCAACGGCCGTAGACCTACCAACCTAACAGCCTGAACCGATGGGCTCCACATGGCATTGAACTTAGGAGACAAAACGACACCAAGAGATCGGGTCGATTATCCCATCGACTCCGGTTCAAGAAAATGCCTAACCGAACCCCCCCATTGTCTCATGCACGGCTTCATTCGGTCGACCCCAATGCCCATTCTGCATATGGACACACGACGCCCGTCCTGCATACGAACATACAATGCCCATCTTGCATATGGACATATGACGGATGACATCAATGCCTGTGCGAGGCACGGACAACGGACGCGGATAGCCTACACCCGCACAGGCCATAATTATGTCCCCTCGGCCTTAGATGGTCCTTCATTGACGCAAAGGGTAAACGGAGGAGCGGTTGTCACACAAGCCACTGAGAAGAGCTCTGTAGCCAAAGCCGAAGTCGAGGACTCAATGCAAATGTACCATACTCTATTTGGCCAAAGTCGAGGCCTCAATGTAACCTGCCAACCAACCTCGGTCGCTATGGCCTCGAGAGTGGTGGGCAAGTGATGTAGGGGTATCTGGCCAACTTACAAATCTCGACACATGGCGTCGGCCGGATGCATCCCGGCCATCCCACAAACCCTAACACGTTGTATCGGCCGAATACATCCTGACCACCCATCATCAATCACTGCCAACCGCCATCACCTACTCCCAACTATTCCTCCTCTCAAGCAACTTCGACTATAAAAAGGGCTCCCACATTGAGGTAAGACACATTAGAACTCGATCTCTAAGTCTACTCTCTTGCTTGGTCCGACCTCTTGGGGCCCTCTACTAACTTGACTGTCGGAGCCTTTGCCCCTTGGATAACTCCTAGGGCCTTTGTTATCTTCTTTTTTTCTCTTAGCAGGTTAGACCCATTGGCCTCGAATGCTAGAAATTACGTTGTTGCCCTCAGCTTCATATTTGGCAATAACAAAATCCTGTAAAAATTGGAGCTTTGTGCTTTATGGCTTTAAAAACATAAATCATGAGGCTTATCCAAATGTAACCTTAAATGCTCCAACTTAACACCTGGTGTTTGAGAAATCTAAAGTTTGATTTCTAAAAAGTCAAAAAGCTATTATTTGGGTCTAAAATCTAAAAAAAAGAAGTAGAAATGATTTTCTACTTTTTAAAGGTTTTAGAAAGATAACGTCATTTGAGTTAGAGCAATTCTGTTAAGTTTACTATTTTACCCTTAGAAATAAACGGTTTGATAATATTTTAAATAATAAAAAGAATATTAAATAAATATTATTATATCAATAAACAAATATTATAATTTTTTCAAATAATTAATAATACTATTTATTTATTATTACTAAATAATAATAAATAAAAACATTTTAATTAATATTAATAAACATATTATTAGTTATTCTTATTACTATACAAATATTAATACTACATATATTATTTATTTAAATAAAGAAACAATAATATTTATTAATTAATAGTAAATATTTATAACAATATTGATTTGTTATTATTATTTAATAGTATTACATAAATTATTATCATTATTATTATTATTATTAAATAAATATTATTACTAATGGTTAATTATTCAAATAAAAATAATATTCTTTATTAATTAATTAATATTAAATATTTCATACTAATATTTATTCTTACTAAGTAATATTTTTATATTATGAAATAATATTTTATAATATTATTTATTAAATAAATATTATTATTTTTACTAAATTACAATATTTCATAATATTTTTTACTAAAATGCTTAATAATATTAAATAGATGATAGTAATGAGGGCATTAACGTCATTCTATCACATCTAAAATGTGACTGATTTTGGTAAAACATGAAACTAGGTCTTACCGTTTTAGATCTGAATTCGTATTTCAGATCCTCTAATTATACCTAAACCCAAACATCAATCAAGTCTGAAAAGCAAAATTTTCAAACCTCCAACGTTTGAAAAGTGCTATCAAATGGCACCTACATTGTCAAAGGTTTTGTCAGGGTCAACTTGTAGGGTTTAAATTGGTTTTAGAACTACTGAATCAAGACAAACTAATTCTGAATATTAGCACATAATAAATATCGCCCCCAATATCTTGATTTCTTTTGCTAACCAAAAAAAAATATATATATATATATATATATATATATTTTTGACTTTTATAATTACGTTAATGGTCAAATTATAAGTTAAAAGTTTGTTAGTTATAATCAGGTGCGGAGCCAGGGGGACTCAGCGGAGCCTTTCCCCCTCCCCCAATCCACCTTAGGTTTTGGCCCCCCTCGTGAAAAATTTTTAGCTCTGCATTATAATCAGGCTTTTCCGGTCTGATGCATGTTTCGGAATTATTAAGCATTTTAGGAGGGTCCAAAAACCAATATGTATCATACAATATACATCAATACGTTGGGAAATGAGATAAATTTCAGTCTTTTTAGTAATATATAGAATCAGTTCTAAGGTAATTATTAGAATAAACCCTAAAGGGTCTGGGTCTGAGTTTTTTATTTCCTTTCTTAACTGGATCTGGACCCAACCCGGCCAATTGACGAGACCGAATGTGCCTGTGAGGTTGGTGTGAGGTGTACTCTGTGAGGAGCATATCCCAATTCCCAATTGAGAATCGTGTAGCAGGGGAGCCGACCAGGTATCATATAACACAACACTTGACAATTGTGCAAACAATGATACATATGTTATTTCAATCAATTTGTTGAAGTTTATACCGCATATCAGTACAATTGAGACACGCTTTTGCATCCATTAATGTCGTTTAATTGAGGTTAATAAGCCAAGAAAAGCAAAGCTAAGGCTAAAATGGTTCTTGCGTTCTGATGGATGAGCGCCTGAATCTAATCCTTTCACCAGTTGATAAATCATAAATGCATGAACTATTCTGTCCCTTTCTTTCTTTATTTTCCAATATTTTCTCAATGATAGATTTGGATGACTGTTGGGACAATAAATGCGACGATAGTGATACATGAGCCCGTAGACATCCGGATTAGCTTTATTATATCAGAAGGGTCAGAAAAAAAGGGTGGTAAAATTAAGGAAAGACTCTCATCCATGAAAGGAGATCGGCTTCAGTCAGATCAAAGCCCATTCGAACGCTGTTCGAACAGCCATTATAACCTTGCTATGATGACTGTTCGAATGGGTTATAATGACTGTTCGAATGGGCATTGAACTCACTGAATCCGGTTTCCCATGAAAGAAGCTTCTTTGAGCAGCGATACTCTGACCAACAGACTGGCAAATCAGAATCTACCACAAAGGTCAGCGGGAGCTACTGGCAAAGAGATCATATTGAACCAAGAATCCATCGGCAACTAGGGGTGCAATTTGGTTTGGGTTGAGTTGGACAATTGTCAAATTTTCAATGGGCCCTAGTCTAAACCGGAGCCTGATGTAGTAGAAATTCTTCAAATTGGACAATTTGTTGACGGCAATTTGGAGTTTTGTAACTTATAAAGGAATGGAAATTCACTATGGTTTAGAAAACCGGACTGGATGCAGCAATATTTAGGGGTGAGAAAAAAAAAAGAAAATCGAAAAATTAAACCGATCGAAAAAATCAACCGAAACTGAATCAAAAATCAGTTAACCAAACTAATCGGTTCGATGTTTTTAAAAAATCGAAGGTACCTGTTTGGTTTTGGTTAATCAATATAGAAAAATGGCGGTTAATTGAATCGATCGGTATATATATTTGTATATATTTATGTATATTATATATTATATCTTTTTATATATTATAAATTAATAAATATGCATTATATATATTTATATATTTATAATTTTTTATTATATATTTGTATAATATATATTGTAAAAATTAAAAAACCGAAAAACCATCGAATCGAACTGATGGTTAACCAAACCAATCAACCAGTTAACCGATAGGCTTTGGTTTGGTTTCAGTTATTGGTTTTTCAAAAACCAGTAGTACCAGTTCGGTTAACCGGACCGTGAGCACCCCTAGTTATATTTGGGCCCATTTGTTTACAAATTTCTTATTTATATAGGTAAGTGCACTTATCCAAGTAAAGGGGCATTCTTTTTTTCGGATTTTGAGAGAGGGGAAAGTTGGTCAATGGGATTTTGGTTCCCATTGACCATGAATCTCATGTTCTTTTTTCAAATTTATGTGGGGACCGGGGAAAGTTTATTTTCCTAGGTGGATAAATAACTTTCCCACATAGGGGGAAAGTTGCCAACATTTGAATGGAACAAAAATACCATTTTTAACTATAGATTTTTATGGCTAAAATGGTCATTATTACCTTATTTATATGAGAAATAAAAGAATATGGGTCACACTTACCTGAGTAAGTGCATTTACCCAAGTAACTTACCGAAAAACGAACGGAGCCTAAATGTTTCATGGGTAACACTTACCCAACCTCTGTTCATTAGTAATATAATAACCTTTTTATCTATAAAAAAGACAAATTTGTTCTACTATATTTTATAAACTTTTTTACTAAATTAAAAAATTACTTATCCACCTAAGAAATAAAGAGATGATAAATTATATCCCCATAACTGAATCTCTCTTTACCATAAGGCCAGTACTAAAAGAACACAATATAATAAAAAAAAATCCTGAAAGCCGAAATATCTTGTGATCGGTAAAAATAAGGGATTTCTCAATTCTGGTGAATTTATGTTGAGAATGTAGTTTCTTTAAAGCGACTGACTAATAAAAAGTAGAAAACACAATCAAAGCTTCGGCCCATATTTAATGTTCCAAACGGGGTCCTAAGTCAATGGCAAAGAAATCCATACATGGCCCACGTAGACAGCCTAGATTTTCGTTTGCAGGGTCGGCTAGCTTTGTCTGTGGTGGACAATTTCATGATTAACCAGAAACACTGTTGACGCCGGAGGGCAGTGAAGCGATGCGATTGGCGGAGGAATGGGACCGGTTCTTGTACGAAGGGGGTACAGGTCGCAACACCAACATGAATGAGAAACAAGGACCGACTGACTAATGTGAACATCATCTTCTCAGCTTCTGGCCTTTTGCTTTGGCTAATTTCAAACCACACAAATGGCTATTCCTCACAGTCACAGTTGGCTTCTTTGGCGGCACATTCTATCCACCCTCTATTTTGGCATATACCTTCCAAACTGTCGACTGTGGGTCTATCTCTCTCTCTCTCCTTCCTCTTCAATTTTATCCTTGACCCATGTCTCATGTTTGAGGTCTAACCACCTTTCCATGTGAGCGGCCAAACTGAGATAAGTGTTGACCGGATAACTCTATCCAAACCTTCTCTCTCATCAAATTCTGAAATGCCCAGAGCAGGTTGGCCGGGGATAAGCCTAAAAATATTATATAGAAAACAAAAAAAATAATAATAATTTTTGTTTAATAATTAGTAATTTGTATTTATTTGGCTTTTGCCTTCAATTCCCACCTTAAGATCAATATTTGGAAAAAAAAATAAGCTTAATTGTATATTTTTCTTACGGGGGATTCATGAAGAAAACAAACCCAATTACCTGGCATCACAAAAAATTAAAAAAAAAATTAAACCAACTTTCTATACAAGTCAGTCTATTATATTTACAGAAGAATGATGGTTCAGCCCAGAGTCAGAATTTTTAGGCCCAAAATACAGTTGGGGTGGGTGCTAGCTCAGAATTGATTGTTGTATAGAATAGAGGTTTTTGACATTTTGAATGTTTATAACTCTGCACTGAAAATTAGAAATCTGCATTGGGTCTATCCATACTTCTCCATATATTTAATAGTGTAAGGGCACTTTTAATAGTATATAGATATTATCTATAAATAGAAATTAACTATGATAAGATAATCAACATCATTATCATCTAAGCCTTGTCCCATTCCATTCGGTTTAGTGTCATATCAATTGATAAATTATGAATACTTAAATCATTTCTTAATGCTTCAACCATTTAAGGAGTGTTTTTTTTCCCTAATTTTTTCGTCCCGACAACTCTCTACCCACCATGAATTACAGCCATACATCGCCATCTTATATTGTAACAAATGATTTATTCTTACGGCCAGGTGATGTAGATTATTTCTATGAATGCTAATAATCAAATGGATTTTATTTTTTATGGTAGGTAATTAATTATATAAAATCATTTATACAACATTGGATCAGAGGTGATCATATATTCATTAACCCCCTTGAGATCCTTTTATGGTCCAACCATGTGGCTGGACCCATCACTATGGTTCCTCCCAGCTACCCAATTGTAAAAGGGGTAAAAGCCCAAATCAGGTGAGACCCCAAAATTGACATCGAATGCCTTTCATTGTCCACCGAAAGCTTCTATCACATAAATGAACGTCATCTCCTTACATGATGTAGAATTTTAGTGGCTTAGAACCTGCCTAACTACTTGGTCATAAGGCTCCAACAAGAAACATCACTGAACCACGGTGTTTTTAGGACATTTGTGATGCAAGCAAAAGCACACTTTCTAATGACCATGCAATATAAACAATTCTTGTATCCAAATCTAAATCTCAGTGTTGATTTTTACAATCAAAAGTAGACTTTTAACTTCTATCTGTAATTTGCTTTTTTCTTTTTCATCAATCCATATCTTTAATTTGTTTGTACTTTATTATAAGAAATAAGATTCAAAATATCGATACGATACATCTAATACAAGATTTGAATCAGTATACAAAACAAAAGACACGTGACACAAATGGATTGGATGGTATTGCATTGTATTGGTTTGTGTTGATCGATATATAGAATGCAATACTGAGTCTGAATTAATGGTATCTCCACTCTTTTACTTGTTAATGCATGTTTTATAGCTTTTGGTTATGTCGATATCTCTTATGTTTGACATTATTGTCTCCTAAGCTTGTTTTAGAGGATCTCTGGATTCCCAACTTGCAAAACGAAGAAGAATAATAAGATGATGATGATGATGATGACGACAATGTATTTTCGCATGTTTTATATTTAATAATTCATGTTAAATGAGTCTCTGTATTTTGGTGTTTAGATTGCAAAAATAAGGATATTTGTAGCTAAATTAACAGTGTTTGATTTTTCATTTTTAGGGAAAAATCCAGAAATCTAATAAACATCAAGATTTATGGTGTTTGCTTTTAGGCCTTGTTAGTATATTTATGAATTTTCCCTAAAAAATAAAAAATATGAAAATTAAGAAAACAATTTATTTTTATGTATTAAAGGATTTCTACCAATGATGTGTCAAACCCATTTATCCAACAACAATTTATCAAAAATTGTTTTCTCCTTGATTTTTGGCAATTTGCATAAATAATAAATAATTATATTAGTATTTAATGACTACTAATTAAAAATTCTAAATTAAATATTTCCAATGAATTCCGTAAAAAAATAAATCCATATATCTAGCTATATTGTCATGATAATCAATCTACTGAACCATGTGAAACTCGTTGCATGTCATGTTCCCTTTTCTTGTTTGGATCTATTTTATACCCAACGTATGACTACGTACGGTGTCATAATGAGCTCCAGCTGTCAGAATTCAATAATCAATGCCCCATCTATTTCGCTCAAAACCCATTCTTCAAATATATATCAAAACATATTTAAAATATTATTTATAATTTAAAAATTTTATTTATTATAAATAAATTTATTTTTCAAAAAGAATACTATTATCTAAAAACATTTCAGGGATTCGAATCCCATAAGGAATTTATCCTATCAGGAATCAGAAATAGAGGACAAATTTTATCACCAACAAGAATTTGAAACAAAGATAGAGGTTAATTTTAGAATCGGGGTCGGTATCAGGGATGGGGAATACGATCCCCACCCCGTTGCCATTCCTAGCCTCCCCATGAAACTTTAAAAGCATCCATTCTAGACAATTAATCATCACCTATTACGTTTCCTCTTTTTTTTTTTTTTTTTTTTTGAAAGGTTCATTATATTAAGCAATAGAAAAGGAAACAAAGTCTTCCACTCTACGTATCCCTTCCTGATAATCTCTTAAACCATAAGAAAATAGACAGTGGAATTTCACTAATTGGGATACCTTGTGAGCTGTAGCATTGTACTTATAAAAGAAACATGTCTATACTTTAACAAAAGAGAACTGATCCTACACAAAAGCCATTGGCAGGACCAGGGGAGGAGAGTGTTCTGTTGAAGAGCTTGAACTACCTATTGAGCATCTGAGTATATACAAACTTGTTGAAAGTTGTATTGAGATATTTTTTATATCGCTTGCAAAATAGCATATAGTTCAGCTTGGATGACAGATGAGATTTGGTTTGTTCTTCCTCCTAATATTCAGAGACATTAAGTTTTTGGAGATTAATATAGCACCATAAGAATAATGAGAATCTGAAATTTTCCCGGCATCAGTAAAAACAAGAAAATATACATTATGTGAGATATTTAGATTGATTTTTTTCGGTAACTGCAAATTTCTAAGGGGATCATTATTAGTTTGATATTGAGAAGGATAATAAGGGTTTTTAATTTGACGTAAGAGAACGAGAGGATGAATGGCTCTCTTTTAAAAGATTATTTCATTTCTAGCATACTAAATATAGTATATGGCAGTAGTTATCCAGCTGAAAATATTCATAAATAAAGAGTAGTCTGGAATTTGATTAAAGAGATTTTTAATACAACTATTCCATGATCCTTGATAAATATGTTGGAAGTGGATATTCCAAGGATTAGCAAATAGAATTACTTGAGTGAAGGGGCATTCCATGAAGCCTGTTACCTTTCCTAAGACATGAGTTTGGATGTCGTGTACTTTCTACACTTACAAGTTTATCTAGATCAACCATATTTAAATGCCCAATTTTGATGAATTGGTTAATATAAACCATTTAAGTAGTTGTCGCTTCTAAATTAGGGGTGCAAATGCATTAGATCATGATCCGATGATTATGATTTTATTTTTGTTAAATTCAGATAATTTTTTATCGGATTTTTTTAATTAAATTGAATCAGATAATAGAATCCAATCAAAAATTAGGTCAAAATCGGATCACCCTTTATTCGATCTGATTGGTGTGTATGTATTTATCACCTTTGAAGTTAATGTTTTATTTATATACTATGCATGTATAAGTTAAAAATAATTATTTTTTTTAAAACTCTTTTTTTGTCATTTTAAAAGAATAAGTTGTGTTTTGGGCTATGGACCAATCATAACACCCCATGCCACTCATTAATTGTGGATCATATGCACTTTATGGCTTGCGTGGAACATTATGATTGGTCCCACAACCTCAAATACAGCTATCAAATTAAGGAGTTCACATCTGCACCCCACAGAGTGCGTCTCAAAAACGCACCACATGTACATCTCAGTATGCATTGGGAACATCTGCCATACTTATCATTGGGAGATGGCAGATGTGAATTCCCAATACATGGTTGGGATGTGTTGTGGGGCATGCTTTGTGGAGCGTAGATGTGATTAATTTTAAGGCCCCATTTCTAGAGGGCTTTGATGGTGATTGAGCTGCGCTCAGTTCATGTAACTCTATTTTTGGTTTTTTGAGTTTTTATCAAATATAGCTTAATGACTTTTCCATGTGGCACCTACCTTGCAACACAAGAAGCTATTGAGTGAAAACCCTCCCAAACGGGCACTTAGTAGATTGGGGAATTCTTAATGTTTTTCATATTTGCAAAGAAGGCTCAGTTTGGAAAGAGTACAAATACAAATATGTATAGTACAAAATAATATAAAATACAAGGTTTTACACTCTATGTATTTGTAAACGGGCATTTGTACATCTTCCAAACTGAGTCTATTAGGTTGTGTTTGGTTGCAGTGCAACTTTTTTTGTATTAGTACAAATGCATGGGAGTGCAAATGAAAAGAATGCAAATTGTGATTTAATTTTGTTTTGGGTTTTATTTTATTTCAGGCCTTATTTTACATTATTTATATTGCAATCAAACACAATAAGATAAATTTTGAAATAAAAATAAATTATAATTTACATTGAAATGCACTACCATGACTTTGCATCAGTACAATGCAACCAAACACAGCCTACAGAGTTGAAGAGAAATCTTTCCTTTTGATAATGACTTATTTGAACGGGTTTATACTTAAGCTAGAAAAGGAAAATGGCTGATTGGATGAGAATCCAACATAAGAAGACGATGCCTTCTCAAATTAGTGGTCTTTTGGCATCCCTCGTGACCTTGTGACTCTAAACCCCAAGCATCCTATGTGAAGTTTCCCTTTACATTATTTGGCATCGCTCTACTGCTGTTAAATTTGAGCAAAAAAAAAAAAAAAACTTTCCATGTGACAAAAGGGAATATTTATTGAAACTTTTAACAGCCAAACGTGGATACTGACAATCACGTATAAGCTACGTTTGGTTTTATAGGTGTTTATTGTAAAAACATCACTATATAAGCACCACATAGACATTAGTGTTTATTGTACATGAAACCACCGTTTGACTTCAAAATTTATCAAATAAACATTAAAAACAGAAATGCTTTAATTATGTACACAAGCATTGGGAGAACTTCAAATTCTTGTTTCCTCGGATGCCTGGGCATTTATTGAAACGAAATGTTTATGTGATGCACCTTAAGATAAGGTGGAAAGTAACTTGAAATATCCATAAAATTCTCAACCAAATAACAAAAATAATAAACTTAGTATTCTTTTTCATCATATAAATATTTATCTGATAAGCATTCATCAATAAGCGTCCACGGAATCAAACACATAGTTGAAATGGGGTATTCCAATAGTTAGGTCCCAGGATGGAATATTTGAATTATTTTTTATTTATTTCTTATATTGAATTTTATGGTTGATAGTCTCTTACCCATCGTTTTTAGAGATTGAAGACGTTAACCCAAGTCAAAGGTGAAACGCTCCCCACACGCTCACGCATAAAAAGAAAAAGAGAAACAGTGGAGACAAGAGGAGAGTTTATGCTTAGCTTTGTTGATTGAGCTGTGTTGAACTGTTTCGGAGAAGCTATTTGAGATAGCTTAGTAAAAGTCAATTGTGCAGTTTATGTAAAGCTTATTTTCAATATTTTTTTATTTTTATGAAACACGACTTCATGATGTTTCAAGTTTCTCAGCTCATATAATGCCAAAAGCTATTGCATGAAAGCCCTCTCAAATGGGGCACTTAAGAGCTTATGCTTAGCTTTCATTGCTTTCTCTTGCAATTACATCCCACAGATTTCAGCCCAGCTAATGCTAATGCTAGCGGCTTCATGAGAGTAGTGCTTATCACATAGCCGGCCGTGGGCTGTCAAGCAAGGACAATCAATTCAAGGCAACTGGGGATAGTGGATGCGAGATGCGTTGAAGAGTCAAATAAGGACTGGAGTCGAGTCCCACTCTTTGGTATTAATCACATTGTTGTCAACCACCTAGAATCTGAACATCATGTTGGTCTGCCATCCAAGCTATCACTCACTTCTTAGATTCTTCTCTTTTAATCTTCCTTATCCATTTACAACCACCTTACTACCTTTGTCTCTTTCAACCTAACAAATTCGCCTCAGTCATAATGTTCTATTATCCCATCTCTCTCATATTCCTTTGGGTGAGCCAATTATAAAAGGAGTTCAAATTTGCTCCTCACAAAATTGGTCCTCACAACACCCTTAGCCATGCATTGGGAGCATCTTCCCATGAATTAAAACATACAAATGTAGAGATGTTCCCAATTCGAGGCTGGAAGTGTTGTGAGGAGCAAATCTAGATTCATATAAAAAGGTATAATTGCACATAAGATCAGTCTTGAGTGCAAGTTGGGTGGACTGGGCTCAGTGTCAACCAGGTCCAAGCCTGGACCAATCCCAGCCAGTCAAACTAGGCTCAAGCGTGTATGGATCAATTGACAGGCCTACTGGACCTGAGGTATTAAAAAATAGCCCTTGATACTATTTCACACCAGTGAAGTGAACCATTAGATAAAAGTATCAACCCAAGAAATGCAAAAACCCTGAGCTCCAGGACTACACCCAGCCCAGGGACCAAAAATTTAAGTAAGGACCTGAACCCAATGTTGAAGCCCATGACAAGATGAAACAATTCGAGACAAAGCCCACAACACACCAGGTTTAAATATTTGGGCTGAACTTTTAGGTTTTCTCATTCATCATAATGTAAAGCAGATGTAAAGAGTCCAAACAACAAATATGTACTCTACATATCTGTATTTTGCACTCTTTCTTAGGCTCAATTTGAAACGAGTGTAAATATACAAGGTTTTACACCGAACATATATGTATTTGCACACTTCTCCAACTGAGCCCAAAGGACAAATGGTCTGTTTTCTCCTGTTTCCTTTGTTTTCACCTTTCTGTTGAATATATGAGGTTGATTTATAATCTGAGCATTATTTAATGAATGAATTTGCCTTTGCCTTCAAAAAAAATTAATAAAGCCTCGATATTTGCTTTGCCAGAGATGTATAAAAGAGTTATTACTTACATTCTAAATAAATCGGTTGAATTAGTCATGAAACTTTGATGCTTATGTATGTGTCTGCAAGCTGATTCATATTATTCATTGGCGATGTAAATAAGGGTACAAGTTGGAGACTGATCATCTGCCCACGTCTACTCACAATACACTATCTCCATGAATTAGGAATATCTCCCTCTGCATAATATTATATAGGAGGATGAGATGTTTTTCATGTATGACTGTGATGTTATGTCGGTAGACGTGGGCAGAGTTTGTATGGACAGGAGATCCAAACTCCAAGTTGAATACCTGACTTAAAAAAAATTATATACAAGCGGGCCCACTTACGTACACAGTGCCTGTTTGGGAGCAATTTAGATTAACTCAAATGGGCTGTGGAACCAACGATAATGCACCATGTGATAAAATACATGGGACCCATAATGAGAAAGATTGAATGGTTGTGAGCTTATTATATTTTGTGACTGATATGGAGCTTTATTATTGATTTCACAGCCTGCTAAACAGCTACTGCATTCAAGATAATCTTATTTAGTTTGAGAGGGCTTTTAGTAGCTTCTTAAAGCAGCTCAATTAAAATTTCAGCCCTCCAAAACAGCTTGATTGAAAAGTCTACATTGAAAACAAATGCCTGAGAAAATGAACCGAGTGTTGTGGAGTTTTATACGATACACTTTTACACCGGAATCAAATCGACGGTGGAGTTTTACATTGATTCGTATTTACACCGAAAATAAACACAGCCTTATTAATTAACTGATATCAAATAGAGGAAGAAATAACTTACTTGAAGCCATGCTACATGAGCACTTCCTAACACATTCTACCCAACCCAAAAACATAAAAAAAAAAAAAATGAAACAATATATGCTAGTTGTGGCCAATATTTGAAGAAAAAATTTTTAATTAGTACACTCTACTTTCAGCCTATAACTTTTAAAACGTGCCAATCTAGTACCTACCATTAATCAGCCATTAAGTAACATACAAAAAGACACAAATGTCCTTCAAGTGTTATCTAATTTTCTTCTTGAATCACTGCTACAAAAAGAACCAAACAAAATGGCATAGCAAAGAGCTTGATCAAAACCCTTTGGTTGACCCACCTAGAGTTAATTCGTATTGTCTCCAACTCTCCATTGCACCATGGAAGAATCACCATTGCCACTCTCTTTCTTTTTCCACTAGTGCAGTTGTCTTCGTGTATGTTGGACAATGCTTAGATGGCTGTCATTGATCACACAGAAACATGACTCAATTGCTGGAAAGTTTTCAATGCAACCTCAAACCCGTTAGGTTTGGGGTTGTTCATCATTACCTTGGTTCAATCTTAATTAATTTGGAAGAAGATGTTGAACAGTATTTCAAACGATAATTTTAACATTTTCAAAAAATTTAAATCACATATGTCATCTTGTATACATATAACTGACGGTTGATTAACAATAAATACTGAATTAATACGTTATGAAAGTTCGGACACTGAATTATTGTATTTTAAAATTCATGAACCAAAGTGCACGTGACTTCATGCATTCCCTTCTCATAGTCATTACCCTGCTCGCGCCTTGTATGAATCATTGCCCATAGCCCATAGTTAAGCTTCATTCGGTTTATGGGCATAACCGCATAACACATATCTCCGGTGGGCTGTAAAAAATTTTTATATGGACGCAACGTTAACACCCCTGTAGCAGCATTGTTAGATGGTATAAAAACATCATCAACAATTAGAAGGAAACTGTTGGATTTACTCTTCAATTCCTACTCTCACATTCTGAATTTGCCTTGTGATATATGAGTTTTCTAATTAGTAATTACTCTGCTTCTTGAACTAGTTCTATACAATATCTTGATAATATGTTTTCTTCAAAAATATTATTTTACTGTGTTAGATAAATCAAGAGCTTGCGTAGAATTAAAAATTCTCGATTCTGGATTTTCTTGTTACTAGTTCCAAAAAAGTAGATCAAAAACATCGGGTTTGAACTTTGAAACTTAAAACAAAAACACAAACTTCTTTGTTATGTGTTTTTTGTTTTGTTTGAAGAGTCAATTTTTGAAAAGATAATTTTGATGGCTCCCGACTAAGTTTACCCCATCCCAGTCACATACATCCAATATACCATGGTTTTGGACACCGGATCGGACTGGACGGCTGGACTGGTTGACCCGGGGACCGGTCAGGCAACTGGTTTTGTTTCACCCAAAAACCATTGATTTGGTCAGCGATGCACTAACCTGGGCAGTTGATCCATTGACCTGGACAATGGGGTTTTGACCATTTTTTATTTTAATTATATTTTATTTTTAAATCAGAATGGGCCGTCTATTCAAACCGGGAAGCAATGGCCAAAATGGTTCCATATCTAGTCTGATTTTTAGAACCTTGCAATGTATAATATGTATTCTCATTTGAAGGTGCCAACCACTTTGCTAGTAAAGTTTCTAATTAATTGTAGCAGAGACCTTGGATGGAATCCCACCTTCACTCAAGTTAGGGGGTCTAGGGGTTTGGGGGAAGACTATCTCTGTGAGATAGCATCACACAAAACCTAGGCCCAGGCCCGTGGGATAGGTCCATTCAAATTTTAACAAATGCTCAATCCAAGTCCACCCAGTTAGACCCCAGGCACAAATCGCCCTCAATCTTAGGCCCTGTTTGGTTCGTGGGAATAGGGGTCTGGAATTGGAATCAAAACCCATTCCGATTCCAACTTTGTGGTTGGATGGAATCAGAATCTCATTCCTATTGCTACTAGAATGACATTCCCCCATTTGAGGGAATGGCCATTCCCTACACCTTCCTTGGGAATGAAATCCCATTCCTGTTGATTTCAATTCCTATTCCAGTTTGAATCAAACAAACTATGGAATTCCGATTCTAATTCTGGAGGATTTTGCTTCAATTCCAACTGTAAAACAAATGAACCCTTATTTTATTTTGAATGGGCCTTCAAGGCTAGGTAGGGGCCTCAATAGCTGTCATGCATTCCATCATGCAAGGTTTAGGCTTCGACCTTGCAACACCCGTTCAAACAGTCTTTACAGTCTTGTATTAGGAATATTTTTGTATTTATATGCTTTATTTTTTGGGAAGATATTCCCAATGCAAGGTTACAAAAGAATGTTCAAATTATGTGAGTACGGGATTGCATTGATCGAAGCCACACTCTAAGTTTACATATAAAAAATCAGCCTGATTGAATAATTTTTAATGCATTTTGTTTTGCATGCAGGTTTTAAAAATATAAACATTCTTATATCAAGGGGTTTTGATAAGGGTTGAAATGGCTGAACCGAAAGACTGATTTGATTAATTTTTTTAATGGGTAGAATTCATGAAAGTTATTGATTCAAACCCCACATGTCCATTACATCAAGCATTAATGCTATAGCAAAACTTATACAATGAGGGCAATCTTACAAGTAGACCTGTTCATGGGCCGGGTGGCCCGACGGGCCGGCCCGGCCCGGCCTGACCCCCGGACGGGCTTGAACAGGCTTTTTGGCCTGCGAGCTTAACCTCGGGCCAAAAAGCCCGACCCGCATTAAATTCGAGCCGGGCTCGGGCTTTGCCAAAATAGTCCAGCCCGAGCCCAGCCCGGCCCGACCTATAGTTAAACCTAAGTAAATCCACCCCGACCTATAGTTAAAACTAAGTAAAAACCCTATGTGATGTCTATTTGAATAATTTTTTTGATTTGAGAAGATCATTGATTCACTTGTAGGCTCATTGTTCATTTAAATAGGGGAAAAAACATCTAAATTAAAATAAAAAATGTCCATTTGAATAGGGAAATTTTGAATTTCTTTTATTAGGTCGGGCTTCAGGCTCGGGCTCGGGCTTCGGGTTTTTTATCAGGGCCGGGCTCGGGCCCAAGTTATAGGCCCGTTGGTCGGGCCGGGCTCGGGCTCGGGCCTAACAGTTTTTTGTTAATAAAGAGTCAAAGCCCGGCCCGAACCCGGCCCAGCCCGGCCCATGAACAGGTCTACTTACAAGAAACAATTCAATTATTGCAGCAAAAAAAAAGAGTTAAATATTAATCAACTACTGCTCAGATGATCAAGTTATCAATTCCTGATATCTACAAAATATAAGTATTTTTACTATATATCTTTCATATTAGGCTGTGTTTGGTCTGAAGGAAAAAGTAGGGAAAGGAAAGAAAATGTAAGGAAACCTTTACAAACCTTGTATGGATTTCCCTACCTTTTCCTTCAAGCCAAACATAACCTTAGGGAACCAACCTTAATTCTCATTGTTGTGGCTTGGGACCAAATTGAAAACTGACGGGCAAAACAATATTTGGATGTTTTTTTTTTTGTGATTTTTGGGTTGTTTATTTCTCAGAAATGTTTGGCTTGGACAAACTTACTTGCGTTAATGAGGGTGTCAAGACCACTAACATTCATTGTTTCAAGCTTACAAGTTACAACTTTAAAAGATAATCTATTATTTAAATAAAAAAACAGATAATCTAAAACCATTTCGTAATTTTTTTTCTAAATTTTCTTTTTTTTTTGCAATTTTTTTGAGCAAATAAAAATCGTATTCTTTCAAAAAAAAAGTATAAAAGGTTGGTTATTTTCACGCTCAAAAAAGAAGCATTCTTTAATGTTTAAAAATAAAACCTAGGATAAATTACAAAGACCTCCCCTGTATTATGGGGTCTGTAACAAAGACCCCCTATACTTTGTTTTGCGATAAAGGCCCTCTGTAATATGACCGTGAGACAAAGACCCCTTTCCGTTAGCCTTCTAATATCCATCTTCCTTTCAATATTTTTTGATTCTCATATTACCCTTCTAATATCCATCCGGGGAAAAACAATATTCATCTTCCCCGACCTCACGACAGGAACAGCAGCGGGGTAGCTGTTGTACCGGCACCGGACCGAAGTCCTCCCTCTCTCTCCTTCGATCTCTCTTCTTTCCCTTCCCCTTAATGCAACTCGTGAGCTGAAGCTGGCCCTCTTCTCCTCGAATCGGAGCTGTCGGTTGACCGGAAGCTCGACAATTGGGAAAAATCGAATACAAAGCTAGACCTGAACTTTGACGAATCGATCCATCTCCACCTCTTGCCTCTGCAATTCCCCATTGATATTGTCATCGAGGAGCGAGAAAAGAGGTGAATCACCTGAAGAAGCCATACGCCTATCATCCAGGGACAACCCCAAACCAGTGGAAACCGACCGTGTTTGCAAGAAATCCACTGAAGATATCTAGGAGTTGTTCTCCAAGAAATCCTGTTATTTTAACCTTTTCTTCTTCCGTTCCGAACCATTCTTCTACCGCATATCGCCGCCGTAATAATTTTTATTTTATATGATAATATTTTTACTTTTTATGTATAATAGTAAATAATTTTTATTTTTTATGTATACTTTTTATTTTTTAGAAAAAAAAATAACTTGCAGTTGACCTTGAACCAAGCTGAGCTTGAACTTGCAAGCTTTAAATTGAACCGAACTCGAACCTAAAACAGTTTCAATGAGCCAAGATTGAATAACCAAGTATTCGACTCAGCTCAGCTCAGCTTGAATCCACTCTTAAATCTAATGCTCTATAAGTGATTAAGGACATCAAGGCCCATTCCTACACAGTTATTTGCCCAACTGTTCCCTAATAAAGGACACTACCTATCTAGAAGACGAGAGCCCCCATTATTTAAGGAAGAGCAAATAGGACCCATTTTAGAAAGATTGAATAAAAAATTGAAAGCAAGCTATCGGGATGGAAGCAGAAAACCTTATCAATAACAGGGAAAATCAGCTTGCTGAAATCGACGGCATCATGAGATCATTTAGGCTTCCAAGGGAAACTGTAAAGAATATTGACAAGAGCTAAAAAAAGATTTATGTGGAGTAAGTCAGACAGGAGACCTAAATGGAGCACTCTTGGTCTTGGGGGGTAGGGGTTCAAAAACATGAAGTGGATGAATTCAGCTTGTTTAGCAAAATTGGGATAAAAAATTCTTACTGAACCATACAAGCAAGTACATAAAGAAAGAGTCATACTGGGAAGTGAGAGAAAGGGGAGCTCTTGGGCCTAGAAAGGCACTCTGGCCCAAAGAGATTTGTTGAAAAGTGGGATAAGGAAAGTCATAGAAGATGGAATATCGACGAATCTATGGTGGGGGGATCTACCTCTTAATACCCAAATCATGGTACCCATTCAAAATATTAACATGCAAGTTGCAGAACTCATGAAAGTTGAAGAAAGAGAGTTGGATGAGGATAAGGAATAAAGTAAAGGAAATTCTAAATGAAAATATATGGAAAATAATAAAAACTATATTTGTCTTGCATGAAGCAAGGGACGATACTATGCATGGTTTTTAAAATCAGACCAGACTGGATGGTCGGACTGGAAAAACCGGGAACCGGTCAGGTGATCGGTTCCATTTTTCCCTGAAACTGGATTTTTGTCAAAAAAACATTGATTTGGTTAGTAAATTCTTGACTCGGACATTTAAACCACTCAATGGTTTTAACAGTTTTTTATTTTTTTGTCCATTCGACTCGAGAACCGGACCTCTGACCAGTTAGTTGCCCGGGTCAGTTTTGAAAACCTTGATATTATGGTTTGGAAATGGGATCCCAAAGGTAGTTTCACAATAAGGGACGATACTATCATGGATACTCGAAATTGGTGATTGACAGATTACAAAGGAAAAAATGAACCTCCATGGTTCATTAGAGATCTCATTCAAGAATGCTATAGGATTGTGGGCATGGATAAGTGGATAACATTAACATTCACTATACCCACGTTCTCAGGGAGGATTTTTTTGGTAATGACGCCATTATCAAATGGTATCATCCTTCGTGTAAAAGGCAATTCTTGTTAATACAATATGCTATCTTCGAAATAGGTCACAATATATGCTGATCACATTTGAGTTATTTGCATAGTTGGTGTGTTAATTTGACCATAATATCCTTGACAATTAGGTTATGTTTGATTATAAGTTTTGAACTATATTATTATATGTTTTTAAAGAATATGTTCTTTTTTTTGAAGGGTAAAGAAAGAATAAGTTTCACGGGTAGCCTTCGGAACTGATCCCTGTACCATCAAGGCTAGAACGGACCCTGGAACCATTTTTGATAGGGTAGGTTCCAGGTTTTTCCTTGGAAATAAATCAAACAGACCCATGCTCACCCTGATGATGCACAATCTGGCCGGTCTTAGCTGTTGACGATCTTGCCTCTGGAGTGRGTAACAGGAACCTGAAATGGGAGAAGAGAAGCTCCGGGGAGAACCCGGCGTAAGGGCTCCGAAGCTCAAGTTAGAATCCTTTAGAGGCAAGAATAACCAGATA
>NW_010729095.1:3120737-3155952 GCF_000365185.1 Nelumbo nucifera | reverse complement strand
TTTGGTTCAGATGGGAATGGGAATCAGAATTGGAATCAATTGAAATTGATTATCATTCCCAAGGGAGGAGGGAATGGCCATTCCCTCAAATGGGAGAATGTCATTCCATTAGGAATGGGAATTGGGTTCCAATTCTCTTAATCAAATGGTTGGAATTGGAATGGTCCAATTCTCTTAATCAAATGGTTGGAATTGGAATGGTCCATTAAAATTCCAATTCTAAACCCTTATTCTTGTGAGCTAAACCAACCCAAGAATTCTCAGGTTTGTCCACCAAACTCCTAACCTCCCATGCCAAATACTAATTAAACTTAAAAAAAGGGTGAATTGCATATTAGTACCCTGTACTTTGGGGCAATTCTCACTTTAGTATTTGAACTTCAATACATGCAACTATAATACTTGAACTCTAGAAAATTGCCAATTTAGTACCTATCGTTAGTAGTTTGTCAATTATCTGCATCACATTATGACATGCACAACTTAAATTTTTTAAAAATTCCAAAACTACCTTTTTTTTTAATATTTTTGAGACCAATTTACCTTTACCAAGGTTCAAAATATCGATATGCCCGATATGCCGGTAGGGGCGTATCCAAGATTTGGCCCCTTGAGTCTATGTATGTATGTATGTCATATTACAAAAAATGATGTTAAAATTAAATTTATCCCAACCCTTGAGTCTAGAAAATAGAAACATTTGTCCAAAGGAAGTAGAGAAGTCAAGCTAACCTAAACCCAGCCCACTCTGAAAACTTTTCAGGTTAGGTTAGGGTTAGAATTGGGGGTTCCACAATTCAGGTTGGATTAGGGTTGACTGACTTAACTTGGCCCCAGGTTCATTACTTTTTTCAAAATTTTTAGAAAATATGGCTTAACCCAAGATTTGGCTTGCGGACTTGCAACACAACACGACATGGCATAGGCCCACATTAGTTCAGGTCGTAGGCCATACCAGATCAACCCCGAGCCATATCACATGCCATCTAACCTCAATTAACATTACATTCAATTTTCAAAAAATTTAGATATTATTATAAGGTGGTGATTGATACACTTTTTAGACCTCTAAAGTCTAAAAATGTTGTTTTTCAGACGTGAGAGGTGTTTTAAAGTGTATCTGAATTTGGGTTTGAAAATTATTTTCAGATCTGAAATAATAAGACATGGGTCAGGCACTAAATGCGTTCAGTGCATTTCAAACCTAGTCAAAAGTCCAAAATACCCTTGAAAATGTTACTTGCGTTTCTCCATCTCATCGTTCATCTTCTCCACTTGACAGAGCGACGAACTAACGGTAGCAAGTGACTCCTCCGGCAAACTAGCAACAACAAGTTCTGGCCTTCTCTCTCTCTTTCTCTCTTCTTCTTCTCATCGCTACAACTCCTTCGATGAACTAGCGACGACGAATTCTCGCCTTCTCTCTCTCTTTTCTTATTCTTTTTCTCTCGCCGCTACAATTGAATAGTCTAATTTAAGGGTAAAATAATAAAATTAGTAAATTTCAAATGTCAAAGATTTAATCCAATACAAACAATCTTCTTTATTCAGAACCTATAAAAATAAAAAAAACAATTATATCTCTTTTCAAATTTCAATCACTTTTAATATCTTTTTAATTTTTCATATTTCAAACATTTTTAATATCTTTTCCAACGCCACCTTAAGAGTTTGGAGTATTAGAGTGAGACTAGTCATATGTAATTTACGAAAAATGTCGAAGACATGATATCGGAAATGGAAATGCTAGGCGTTTTTATTGGTCAAAACCTTCGCATTATCATGTATTTCGATTATGACGTATCGTTTTATGCTGCGTTAGTGCGTTTGTTACATCGATACGATGCAACAGAAATTCAAAGTTCTTGGCATTTTCGTAATAATCGCGAAGGCCAAGCCCCAGGTTGAATGACCATTTCGAATGGCAGAGAAAAAACAAAATGAAAAGCTCTAGAATGTGTAACAACAATTAGATGATACAAAAATCAAGGGACCCACGTTACTATGCATCAGCCATCAGATCCAGATTCAGATATATCCCAGAGAAAGAAAAATATATGAAAAAAAGAAAATTAAGGATCCCTTAATATTAATAAGAATTAAGAAAAAGCCAGATAGAGAAAGAGAAAAGTGAGAGAAGACGCAAAACAGAAGAAACACGGAGCGAGAAGAAGAGCGACAGGGATCGAGGCGATGCAGTTAAGCAGAAGTAGAAGCAGAGAGAGAGGCATCAAATCATACCTTGGACTCGAAAGTCGAAACGCTAACCGTCAATGCAACTTACACCAAAGAGAAAACGCAAGATATTGAGAAGACCTCCAAGCTTGCCAGAGCTCTGGTTCAAAGATCCAGCTATCAAACGTTTTCTTCGTACGCTGCACTTTCGATCTCTAAGCTCAGCTTCTGCATCAGATTTCGCGGCAGAAGATTATGACGAGAGGTCACCAAGAATCTGGCCGGAGAAAAGTCGATACTTTGGCGCTTCCAACGATCTGACCGCTCTGTTATCCGACGAGCTTCTCCTTCGAATCTTCTCTAAGCTTCCCGACTCACAGAGAAACTCTAATTCTCTTGTATGCAAGAGATGGCTAATTCTTCATGGCCGCCTTGTTCGCTCCCTCAAGCTCTTCGACTGGGATTTTCTCGAATCCGGTCGCCTTGTTTCTCGTTTCCCCAATCTTACCGATGTTGATCTCGTCCCGGCATGTATTGACGCACCTAGGAATTCTGGCATATTTTTGACCCATAAATTCGTCTCGTTTCACCTTGATTCTGATTTCTCGTCCAATGGCTTCAACTTGATCGACGAAGAGAATTTACTCCCGCATGCTTCAATTGATCGTGGACTACGAGTTATTGCCCGTGGATGCCCTAATCTTCGGAAGCTTGTTCTAATCGGTGCCACTGAGATTGGGTTGGCGAGTATCGCCGAGGAGTGCCCCAATTTGCAGGAATTGGAGCTGCACCGCTGCACGGATCTCTCGTTGCGTGGGATTGCCGCCTGTCAGAACCTCCAGATCTTGAAATTGATTGGTAATGCGTATGGTTGTTACCGTTCGGTGGTCTCTGATATCGGTCTCACGATCTTGGCGCACGGGTGTAAGCGGCTGGTGAAGCTTGAGCTGATCGGTTGTGAGGGGAGTTACGATGGGATCAAAGCCATTGGCCAATGCTGCGACATGCTGGAGGAGCTCACGCTGTCCGACCACAGGATGGATAAAGGGTGGATGGCAGGATTGTCATTCTGTAGAAATTTGAAGACATTAAGGCTACAATCATGTAAGAAGATCGATTCGAACCCCGGGCCGGCTGAGTATTTGGGGTCTTGCGAGACCCTTGAACGGTTGCACCTGCAGAGGTGCCAAATCCGGGATCGTAAAAGCCTTAAGTCATTGTTTTTCGTTTGCCAGGGTGTCAGAGAGATCGTGTTTCAGGACTGTTGGGGCTTGGATAATGCGATGTTCTACTTTGCAAGCATTTGCAGGTACTGATTAATGTGTTCAGTTCTTTCTAGTTTCTACTGCAATATGCCCTATACTTTTACACATCGAATTTGCAAAAGAAAAAAAAAAATATTTGATTGGTGAACCATGGTTGTACAAGAACATGCATGCCGTTGGATCTTCAGTTTTTGTATATAGATTTGATTCTTATTGTTTATCCGCTGCAGTACTTTTTCTTCTTCTTTTTTTTTGTATATATAATGGTTAGGAAAAAGGAGTTCAAATGATGGTGTGTTTATTTTTACATCTTTAGTAGCTTCATGACTGTAACTCCGTATATTCCTTTGTTCAATGACTGACACTTTGTTTCAAAGCCACCTTGAAGATGCACTTGGTCACGCTAAACCTAGAGACTGACAAGGAAGAATGACATGTTTTCCATCAAAATCACATTTTGGTCCTTTCCCTTGTATAGCACTCAGTAGCTCTGAACTGAGCAGCTATACTTCTATTGACATAGTGACATACTTGAAGGGTAGAAATTTTCTCTTCACTGAAATAATCATCAGAAAAATTTATCCTTCTAATCAACTTAAAGAATTCTAAGTTCCAACCTCAGAACTGTTTTAACTTTTAAACAAGACAAGCAGGAGATGGATAACAAAGCAAAGAATTGGACACAGAGCACAAGGTTTAACACGGTTTGGCAGTATCCTTACATCCATACTTGAACCTATATGAAATTTCACCATATTCTCAACTGGAATTACAACTCTAACTTCTTCTGTAAACACCCAAATAATTGTGCTTCTCTCCTATATATGTGTATAAACGTGTAGGTGAAAACAAAATACCCAAAAATATCTTGCATGGACCTTGTATTAGACAAAATTTGCATTTGGTTTGGGCCTGGGGCTCCACCAGAGCCTTAGGTTGGGGGAACTATTCTTAGCGCATTGATTGGAGACTGTGCTGTGCCACATACCCTTACTTAGGATTTACTATTCATTGCCTCCATAGAGAACACTTTACATTTAATGCAACAAATGGAGAAGTCTTGAAATTCACAAACATCTCCTGGTTCCACCATTGGTCCTATTCTTTTATTTATAGGCGTGTTTTGTCTATGGCTGATTGCACAAACTGCGATTTAATATAATGATCAGGATTTTTTTATTATGGGGTTATGTTTTTCTACTTTAGAATGATTCACCTACTGAAGGTTTGATTGCCTGATTACTTTCTTCACAGGAGGGTAAAGTCTCTATCTTTGGAAGGATGTTCATTGCTAACAACAGATGGTCTGGAGTCTGTAGTTCTTTATTGGAAGGAGCTTAAAATGCTTAGTGTAGTCTCATGTAACAATATAAAGGACTATGAAGTCACTCCTGCACTGTCAAGTTTGTTTTCTGTGCTTAAGAAGTTGAAGTGGAGACCAGATTCCCGTTCTCTTCTTTCATCAAGTGTTTCAGGGACGGGAATGAGAAAGAAAGGTCGTAAATTTTTCAAGAGGGTGAAGTCTACCAGAAAATGAGAATCTAAGCTTACATTCAGATGGTTCATACTACACTATCAGTATGGTATAATCATTATTTTATCCAATTTTAGATAGTTAACATGATTGTTAACAGAAGACGATTCACCTTTTTTTGCCTACAGTGAACCAGCAAAAGGAGATAATCATTTTAAATATGCCAAACCCTCTTCACCTATTATTTCTGCATGTGGAGTAACTTGTTTGCCTGAGCTTCAACTTTTCCCAGCTGAAATTACTCCACTGATGTATTTACCCTAACCCTGCATCTCTTATACAGTTCTATGTTTACAAGGCTAGGAATATTAATCCCTTTTCTGTTAAGTAGTTGAAACAAGTTACTTAAAGGGGTTATTGTAATTGGATATCTTAATATCAATTTTTATCATTCGTTTTATAGCTATTTCTTGACAGCCTTGGATGTATGGCATGGCTTATTGGCTTATATAAAACATTTTTATTGTTGAGTCGTCACAGGGATCAGCCCCCTTCTTTCTGCACTGCATCCTGTTGAACTATGTCTTTTTTTTTATGAATGAAGAAATTTATTAATCACAGAAAGTAAAGAGTTACAAGCATCCCAAGAAGAGACCCGAGGTGCAACCTCTTCGGAAAAACTAAAGATAGATTCTCAAATTTAATTTGAATAAGTTACAAGGTTGTCCAATACAGACAGTCCCAAGAAGCCCCCTGTTTGGTTAATGAATCAGCTATAGCATTTGCCGATCTGCTCACCCACTGAACACTAACTGTCATGTTGCTAGTCAGCCAATTTACATTTTTAGGGAGATCTCTAACCCCAAATGGCAGAATCTGGGTTCAGGGGTCCCACCACCACCTGTTAATCACCTTTAATTAATAAGTGCCCCCCCAAGCTAGTTTGAAATCTGAATCCCTTGTACGGAAGCTAGTATCTCTGCTCTTCTAGAGTTACCCACTCCCACTGGTCCTGAAAATAAGGAGATTATGTTGCTGTCCTTATTTCTTAGGACCCCTCCTATACCCGAAGGTCCTGGATTACCCTGGCTACTCCCATCCTGTTGAACTATGCCTTTAACTACTATTAGAAGGATGAAGTTATATGTGGTCATGGTGCAATTGCCACTTCTCCAGCTGGTCGGTTGGTTTTGATACTTGTTTGTGGTGGTGATCTGTAAGTGCTCTAAACTGTGCTACTGATCTCCCTGACCTTGTTTCTTTATACTAAGATTAGGTTGGTTGTACTTTCCGAATAAGTAGGGAAATGTTATTCCTTGCAATGAGAGAAAATGCTATTTATTGAAGAAATATGTAGAAGTCATTAAAATGGAAGATTTTACATTTTGATAAACGGTTCAATTTTTTATGTGAAAATAATGGGCTTTCTTTGCTATTTTTTTCCTTTCTCCACTGAACTATTGAAAAAGAGTTGGTAATGCAGTTGCTAGAGAGTGGAGACCTGTACAATGTGCTATACTAATTCTTTATGGAATGATCTTGCCAGATAATTTCTTACATAAAAAGTTGCCACTTTGTTAAACACCACTCGACTAAGAGGGTAAGAGTTACTTTAATGCATGGAAATGGATATATTGGTATCAGTGCAAAGAGGTGAATGAATCTACTGGAAAATCAGATGAGGGGAATTTTCATCAATTAGATACATGGAAAGCTCGAAGGATTACTGAAACTCTGAGGTAATCTTTTGAAACCTTGTTGTTTTTGGCACCAAACTGACACCCATAAACCTGCCATCAAAACCCTTTTTATCACACATTCCCATACATTATTAGTGATTCTCCAGCTCTCCTATGGCTTCCTTTAGTGAAGATTCTGAAAACTAGCCATACAGGAGATCCTTATGGCCTCACATACAGAGGTTGTCAAGACCTAGGGTATCCATCAATGCCATCCTCTTTTCTTGTGAATTTTATCGTGCAGGAAGTGGTAGAAATTCCAGGAAGAAGTATTCATAAAGCTTTTTAGAACCATTTGAATGAATTTCCTTTTCTTCATCCATTTCTATGCTCGGTAGAAGGTGAGTTATGACTTTCTGGGTAAGTAGTAATGACCTAGATCTTGAAGTCAAATGTGGACACTTTCAAGGATGCGTACAAGAGCTAGGACTTTCTAGGTAAGTGGTAAGTTGCCTTCTTTGCTGTAATTGCCTTCTCATGACAACTGATACAATGGACTTCCTATCAATTGCATTTGTCCTTGATTCATAATAAACTACCATGATGAATAACATGAAATAGATCCAATGAGTCTGCAACTTGGACTGGGTTAGCCCAAACCCAACCCAGGTCAAGTTGACATTTGGGTTAGGGTCAAGGTTGACTTTTGCCAACCAACTCCAATTCAGGTTGGTTTAGGGTTGACTCCTCAGGCAAGCCAAACCAGTCTCTACTATTACTAATATACACATGTATTATAGTCCTGCTACATATTATAATAATCCATTTATCTTAGTTCTTAAGCCCTAACCCTCGTGCCATATTACCATTACTGATTTTTTGATAGGTCTATCATAATTCATAATAGACTTCAATTATTTGAAACCAATGTTTTAAAATGCGGAGGCATGATGCAAGGTGTTTTGCTACCTGGAGGTGTGAGGCGTGGTTTAGAATGCAAGTAGTGGAAGAGGAAGGAGGATCCCAACCTTCTTCTTTATGAAAGATGTCTTATATCAAGAAGAACTAAGATGCATAACACTGGCCGACAAGACTCCCAGCACAAAAAACAAAATTGGGCTACATTGAAAAGGGTTTTGGAGGGTGGGGGAGGGGTTCCCCCAGCCAAGGTGGTTCGGGGGCGGAGCCCTCAGCCAAAACTTTCTTTCCCCTTCTATTTCCTTCCCTTCTGTTTCCTTTCTTTTCTTTCTTTTCACTTTTTTTTCTTCTCTTTCTTCTCTTTCTTTTCCTTTCCTTCCTTTTACCTTTTCTTTCTTTGTCTTTTTGTATGAGGTGTGCATGAGGCATACACCTCTAGCATATGCCTTAGGGCATTTTGGCAGTGCCTCACCTCTAGCATATGCCTTGGGCTAGGGTTTGACTTCAACCCAACCTAACCAGGCCTGACTTGCACCCTTACCAATGACATATATGTTATCCATTCCTCTTCTGCTTCTTTTGGTCCTTGTACCCTAACAATAATCAAGCAATTGTCCAAGTTTTGATGAAGAATGGTGTCAGCTGTCAAATAATTAGTTTTATGTTGTTTTCAAGTTGTTGCTTTCTAACATATTCCAGCTTAAAGTGAGACATTTTATAGCTTCATCTTGAGCATTGTAAATAAAGGGGACAAATCCCGAACTGCACAAGATGCTGTACAACAAAAAACAGCAAAAAGTTGACCACCTCCTTTTCCACTTTCTGCATTGGTTTCTCACTTTCTCTACAATGGTTCCCTCAATCTTAGTTTACCCCAAATTAAAGTTTTCTTGAGATAAGGAGTCAGCCTGTTATTTTCTGACTTGGGAATCCTATACACACGTGATATTTTTATATTATAATATATTATATATTATATATGTGCAATTATATTTTATTTTATATAAAACATAAAACTTTTAACATATACATATTCATGAGTCAACACACGAGTCAACTCAAATATGAGCCTTGTCCTCCTAGAGTCCTAGGCAAGTCCTTCATTCCTGTTCCTAAGTAATGTGGGACTTGGGACAATACTCAACGGATCACTATCGAGTGTTGTTCCAAGTCTCACATTGCTCAGGAATGGGAATGAAGGTCTTGCCTCCATCTATAAAAGGATAGGAAAACCAAGTCAAGCCAAGTCTAGAAATTTAATGAGGCCCATGCCTTATTTTTGTGCTATCGGCCCAAAGCCTAGCCAAGCCTGGCCTAGCTTGGGCTTGTGGCGTTGTGTAATATTTTTTCATGTATTATCTACATTATTTAATTTAAAATTTCTAAGTATTTAAATTTTTATTATTAGATGCCATAGGCCCAAAGGCCAGCCTGGCCTGACCCATAATCACCCTTAGTTCAAACTAGATCCCAAAGCTCTAGCATGTCTAACCAGAAAACAATGTCCATGGCACTTCATTTCCATATTTCTATACCATATTAATGTACATCAGTTGTACCATATCATTGTTCTTTATATGAGCTGCATCTAGAAGGGTATTGATGTAAATTTACATGAGTTTAATATAAGTGTTGTTTTTTTTCTTGGGTTAGTTGAATTAGACAGGCCGAAATTGGATTTTGTCCTCACAAGACCATGCTCACACCATTCGCACAGTCCCTTGCAGCCTTACATTGGGAATATCTCCCCATGAAAAAAAATATAGTATGGAGATATTCCCAATGCACGGCTGTAAAAGGCTGCACGAACGGTGTGAGCACGGTCTTGTGAGCACTGAAACCGATCTTAGACAGGCCGCACTTTCCAATCCCTCTTTCTTATAATTTTCTGACAGCCTGCATGACTGACATGGTACCATAGCAGGTTTGGAAGCTTAAACTTAAAGCATCCTCTTGACATCAAGAGAGTATCCCAGGCGCTCAATTGAAATTTTGTATCTCTAAAGCTGTACGATCAGGAGGAAAGGGATAACAATATAGTTCGGGCTTGGGAAAAAGCCCTGTTACAGATCTTATTTGATTCTTTTTCTCATTGGGTCAGTTATACTTGCGATTGTGGAGAGATTCCACATTATTTTGTTTTTGGTTTCTATAAAGACTCCTATGATCTGGATCTCCTGGGTATACAATGAGGTAGGTTATCCTAATTGGTTCTGTTCTTGGACTGTAGCTATTGCTGAATTGAGAATTTGTTCTCTCAAGTTGTAATCTGCTACTTCTGTATGACTGTTGCTGCATACAACTTTGAGTACCAGAAACCTGAGCTTAAGCCTATGCTTTCTGCTAGTAGTGACTGGGAGTGTCGATTTTTTATCTCTAGGTTCAATATTTGTGCTTTTGTAGGGGATCTTATTGGGCTGTTTCCTGTGGAAGGTGGACTAGTGTGAGTGTGTTTGATCTTAACCATATCAGATTTACATTTGAATTTGTGTAGATGATGTTGAAATTTCTAAAAAAGTAGCTAATGATATCATAGAGAAGGGTGATTCACTTTTTGCAATATTTGTGAAATTAGATAGATCTAATTATCCAATATGGAGGTTTCATTTTTCATTTTATTTATTAAAAAAAACGAAGGTTTTATTTTCAGTTTGTTGCTGAGGGTAGAGGTCTCTGGGGCCATATTGATAGGATATAGCCCAAACCTAATGATGATCAGGTGAAGGAATTGCGACTATGGAAGATTGACAATGCAAAAATTGTATCTTGGATTCTTGGGTCTGTTGATGCAACTATAGGGATCCCATTTAGGGGATTTAGTATTGATAAAGAGATATGAGGAAGAAAGGTCTGTCAAAAACAATATCTTCATGTGCTTCCAGGGAGAAAGGAGGATACAAGAGTATGGGAGGAGAAATTTGAGTATAAACAATCAGGTCATGCAATCAATTGAAGGATTTTCACAGGTTAGGTAACAAAAATGTAAGGAGTTCTGACATATTTTTCACGCTACAAGAAACATAATTTTTGTAATTACTATAAGCAATCAGGTCATGAAATCAATAAATGCAAGATTAAACCACCTAAGATAGATCAAAAGAGTAACTATAAGGCATTTTAGAAGATTTCTGATGATCGTGGAGGTGATGATTGGGTTAACATTATGGCTGTTGAATCCACATTATAGCCATCCCAATTCATTGATGATTGGCTATGTTTGAAAGGATTACAAATACAAAGATGTAGAGTGTAAAACCTTCTGTTTTGTATTGTTTTCTATATGTATTTATACTGTACATATTTGTTTTTGTACTCTTTTCAAATTGAGCCTTGAAAAAAATACAAATACAAATATGCACAGTACAAAACCTTGTGTTTTGTATTATTTTGTATCCCTCAATTTTGTATTAGGGCTGTTCAGAAAATGTTATAATGGTCAATTTTCAAGAAAAATTGATGCGGTCTCGGTTTGAAAAAAAGAAAATGCAAAACCAGATGCTTTGGTTCAGTTGTGGTTTTTTATGTTATAAACCGAAACCAAACCGTAGTTTAATGCATTGAATATTGCTGGGATTATGACATCAGGTCATTTCACAATATTACACTAGCTCCTACTTGTCCTGACCAATTTATAATAAGGGCAAATTTCTTAAATTAGCTATTTAACTAATTGATTAGTTTTATCTTTATTGTTTAATTATTATTTCTAAGGGGGATTACAGTTCAAAAATACTACTCTTAATGTTTTTGACAAGTGTCTAAACCTCATTATCATTAACGTTTGTTAATGGAAAGATGAAAAGACTATTTTATCCATTATTTTCTTTTAAATTTTCACACTAGTTAGTGTTGTACATCATTCACCGTCAAAGCCAGAGGGTATCAACAAGAAACTCCCCTCCCGAGTGTTAGAAAACAGCTCATGACCCATCTAACCTACACCTTGATGAAATCGAGGGACCCTTTGAAGTGTTCACAAAAACATTGCCGCTGCTGGAGTTGTAGGGGTGGCTGTATGTATATGAGGTTAAACAAAGAAGATAAAAAATAAAAACACAGGGGGAGAGGAGGTGGTTGGATACCTTCAAGCGCCACAAGATTAGATGTCTTATCTTACCCAACTTCTTTACTTCTCTCTTGAAATATTCTTGGGACTAAACAAGGCTCGACACGGTAAGCTTCTTGATGGCAACTGGATTACCGTCTCTGAGCACCGCTGAAGTTGTAGCGGTCTGTTAACAATCCTTGTTGAGCAGGGCATGGCACCAACACTGAAATCAGGGAGATTGGCTGAACTCATCTCTACTCGATAGTGTGAGGGCTGTAGCAGATAAGAAGTAGAATGACCGTACCTGGAGGTTGAGGACAGTGAGAACAACCACACCAGGCAATCACGATGGCAGCACGAATTACAATCAGGGCTGAGATGCTGAAGATGATCTCCTTCTATTGGAGATTAGGAGAGAATGAACCCAGGAATCAGAAGACGAGTTAGGGTCAAGGACAATTGGTTTGGGAAGGATAGCAGGGCATGAGTGGTTGACGGCAGAACCACAGAGTCAAGAGTAATGGGGTCTCTCCCTACTGAACCTACAGGAGAACCACAGACGCCAACTCCACCTTATTTGGTCTCCCCCATCCAAAATCTGAATTGCATATCCCCATCGTGCTGACCCAGCAGCCTAAATCTTCCCCTCAACCCCAGAAGACAACAAGCGTGAAACCCAAAGTTCCGTCGTTCAAACCATTGATTGAGTCTTCAATCAGCTGTGCTACGACGACAATCCCATCTTGTCTCAGTAAATCAGCCCTCTCAGCCATCAGGCCCATCACTACACAAGTCCCCATGCAGTTGGCAAAGTATGTTACAGGTACCAGAGGCTCTAGGCGATCTCTACAATCCATGTTAAACGAAAAAGATAGGGGTAGGGTGGAATTAGGATTTCTAAGAGTGGACTAAATCTCGCCCACAGATTGATGTCAAATTTATGGGCAGGATGTGGTTTATAGGGGGGCTACTAGTAGACTAGGAGGGGGCCGTAATTCAGATTTCTGAGGTGAATTGCAGTCCACTTATCCTAAAAAAGAAACCCTTTTGTCCCTAACGTGTGTCTTTCATGAGAAGAAATGAAAACGGACCACTGTTGACTATCTAATCTTCTCTTCAATTGATAATGTTTTTAGGCATTCGGTCCAACTTCAACGGATAGTCTCTACCACCAGTGCTCTGCATCTTTTGAATCGTGGACTTGTTATTGTGATGAGATAATCTAGCCCCATCCAAAATGAAACCAAACTGTTTTACAAATTTCTTGATTGGTTTTGGTTGATTAAATAGATAAACCGAACAGGGTCAGCTCGGTTAGTCCAAGTACATGAAACCAAACTGAACCGATCCAGGTACAATCTACTTTCATTTGCATTACACATATATGTATTTTCACTCTTCCAAGACCCAACCCATTGGCAGCTCTAGCTCCATTGGACAAGTTTGTCCTTTCCCACTCTGTGCATGGAAACAATTTGTATCAATCAATTCAAAACATTTCAAGTTCCCTCTCTCTCTCTTACAGATTTATATTGATGAACCCAACACACAATGCCAATGCAACGTCACCATATAAATCCTCCTAGGTTTACTGGATTGGGTTGTTTCAAGTTGGAGCCGACCTCATAACAAATAAGATATATAACTTGCCTTATTAGTTGAGGTTGGTCCCAGCTTGAAACAACTGGATCAAGTAAACCCAAGAGATTTACTTAATCAACCAGAAAAGGTTCAAATCAAGGAATCTATTGCACATAGAGCCTTTGGTCGTTCTAAAGCCATTCTCACAACAAAGTCAAGGAATCTTGTAGTAATACATCTTTTGGGCAATTGCAGAAGTTTGAACTTTGAAGAAAGCCAGGGTTGGGATGGACTGCAGTGAAGTGATGATCTCCAATAATCAAGAGCACTGGAGTTTTGCCTGTCTCGCAATCCTAGATTTCATTGTTCTTTTTCATGTTCTATTCATGCAAACCTTTTGGGCTCTTCGATTTTTCTCTTACTAGGTTCAAGTTGGTTGCTACTTGCTACAACCTTTATTTCTAAGCAAGAATGGATATTAAAGGCAAACAAAAGAGGTTGTAAAGAGATATTGAAGCCTCTTGCAACCGAGCACTTAAAAACAATCTGGATTTGGATTTTTCCTCCATTAACAGAAGAAACGTCTATGCACCCCGTGCAACTTGCTTGGGGTCAGCTGTTAGAGAGTGAAGATTGGCTCCTATAAACAATTTGAAGTATCCTGACTCCACTCCAATTGTATCATCAGGGGCCCAACTCCAATGAGTTCAAATCAGCCCCCCACAAGATAGTTTCCCACAACACCCCACGGCACATCCTCGCCATGAATTGGAAACATCTCCCAGTGATAATATTAGAAATGATGAGGAATCGTTGGGAAATGTTTTCAATACACGGCGGAAATGTGCTGTGGGATGTTGTGGGAAACTATCTTGTGGGGGCTGATTTCAACTCAACTCCAATGATTATGGCATCAATAGAAATCTCTACCACACCATGGGATTTTCAAATTGCAGCCAATAATATAATGCTTCCAGACTACCACCTGTTACTAGCTAGCTAACCCTGATTTTGGCAATGAATTAGAATTTGGAGAACATGTTTCGATGTTGTTTGATCATTTTTATTTTAATGAGGACAAGCCCTAGGCACTTGCTGTGAATAAACTAGCTAGAAGATGCTATCCCGAATTGATTATACAATTAGTGATTTCAATGACTAAAAGAAAGCAATAAATAAAACCAAGCCTGTTTATATTAACATTACTTGTAACTTACCAGCAATCCCCCATCCTTTTAGTCATGAGCCTTTTCCATTCTCACCCTCACCCAAGTAAATTTTAGTCTCATGAAGATCACTAAGGGCTTGTTTGTTTCCTCTTAATTAAATATTATCTATTAAGAAGAATCTTATTACTTTAAGAGGAAAATGGGTGTTTGTTTCCTCTTCCTCTTATCTTTTATATTTTAAAGTGTAACCTTACAACTTTTTGTTTTCTAATGATACCCCCAAAACATAAACAAAAGTTCTTATATATGGGGTTAAAATGGACATTTGACAATTTTCAGAATTTAGAATTCAGAACAACATTCTCTTCATTCAGAGTTTAGAAGAAAGAAAAGTTCACCAATACCAATATACCTCTTAATATAATTATTGCACTTTCACAATGTCAGAGCAAACGAATAGGCCACAAACTATTATATCCAGTTTCTTGATGATATCTAAATTACTCAAAATCATGAAAAAAAAAACATTGATTTCATTATTTGTTCGACTATTCTAATTTGGATGGAGTTCTTAAACAAGGCAATGACGATAGTCATGGTGGTAGGCCAAAGCTCTGGGTGGCTTAAACTTTTTGATGCCTTTGTTGAACTTGAGAAGCCTCTGGTTTGGTTGCAGTAATGCCTTCTGTAAAGGGGTTGGTGCACCAACCTTGGTTCATTGGTACTTGTAGGGTTGTTGTCCAGTGAGTAATTCAAATATAGAAAGAAATGATAATGAACATGACAAAAGTCACAATGTAGGGATTATTTTGTCCTAAAAAACTTATTTCTTTCCTAGCAACGTAATTTGACATTATTTTGTAAAGTTAATTGATTTTGCCAATTGAGTAAGCCTTGCTATATTTTTATACTTTTGTGTATTTTCATCTTTTTAAATTTTTATTATTATTTCACTATGACATAAAAGGTTAACACATTTTGACCCAAAATGTTGGATTATTGACTCGCCACCAAACAAGAGAATGACTTTATTTTTGGGTTAGTTTTAAATTTGTATTTTATTTCTATGGTTAATAAAAACAATTATTCTTTGTCACACTTATTTTTGTTTAATATAATACATTTAATTAGTATAGGATTCAATGAAAGAATGGAAATTAATATCCTAAATATAAGATTTAAATAGAGGGTATTGAATGAGGAGAAATGTAGTAGTTTATATTACACTTTGTGCCCTCACAATTAGAGAGGGACCAAATTCAGAAATAGGGGTATTTTAATAAAGAATAGGATTCAATAAATGTTAAATATAAAACTTAGTGCGAGGGATTTGAATGAGGAGAAAAGTGGTTGTTCAAATTATATTTATGTTCTTACAATTAGAAAGGGACCAAATTAAAAAATTGGGGTTCTTTAGTCAAATAAAAGTTCTAGACTCTCATTCATATATACCTTTAATAATAGTATAGATATGTAATTTATTTGTAAATATAACAAACTGAAAAAAAAGAGTATTGTTTGTTATACAAAATTTAGGGCCCATTTGAGAGGGCTGAAGCTTTGGTTGAATTGCTTTTGGTGAGATGATGGTAAATTTGGGCTTTTTTGGATTTTTCACCAGACGTTGTAGGTGGAAGTGGAGCATGCCTCACAACTAAAAATCTATTGCGTAAAGCCCTTCAGCCTTCACTTACACTATGTAAGGTTCCTTTAGCCATAGAGCACAAATTCTCCATCAACAATCCTTTTCTGAAAAGAGAGATTATACACGACAGTGTAATTTACAATCCAAACCCAAAAATGAAAGGGAGAATGATCGATTAGCCCTGGGTCAGAATTTGTAGGCTCAAAGTACTGTTGACGTAGGTGCCAGCTCAGAATTGATGCCAATTTACGGGCGGGCATTGGTGAGAGTGTGGTTTGTGGTCCTTTTGAATATTTATAGCTCTGCAATGTAAATAAAAAATCTGCATTAGGAAAATCTGTACTTTTTCGAAAATGATTCAATTATTCTCTTTCCAGCCTTTTATCATATCATAAGTTTCACACAACTCTGCCCCCACTAACTTCACTTTTTTTAGAATCTTTTTTTTTTTGGAAAATTTCTTAAAGTACTCTTATAGTTTAAGAAATTGACTAACTACTGTTTACATATTGTTTTAAAGTACCCTTAAGTCTGACAATTAATTAATCATTTCTTATCATTAACAGTTGTTAATGAAATATGAAAAAGACGATCTTACCCTCCACTCTTCATTAAATTTTTAAAAATACGCCAATCTTCGTCTTTTGCATGGACATCCCCACTGTCCAATTACCCTTCTTCTTCATCGTTGTTGATGGAACCCCTAGTGCCCAATTACCCACTCTAAGAGATTGAGAACCCATGCATTTGACTAAAACTTCGCAGAAAAAAACCTCCAACTTGTTAGGGTTTTAGACCAGACAAGACCAGAGTAAGCAAAACCTCCATCTCTGTCCTCCTTTATTGCTAAGAGTCGTCGATATCTTCTTCATTGACCATCCATGACTTCAAACAACTCTTTTGCTCCGTCGTCTAGGGTTAGCTTGAAAACTGTTGGAAAAGCTGTAGATGCTCTGCTGAAATGGATCAATGCCAAGAAAAGCTACAAAAGGCACAATTGTTCGAGGAGGATGACTTCGTTTATCTCATCCTAACCCTGAAGGATATCCCACAACAAGGCCACACCAATCCTTACAAAACCTCACTTCCCCACCCTCTCCATGACACCTCCGAAGAGGAAATTTACCTCATCATTGACGATAGCCCCAAATGTAACAACTCCACGAACTTGAACACCCTAATTAGGATTTCTTTCCACAATTCAAAAATCTATTACTCAACTGAAGATCACATACTCACCCTATAATTCAACCCCATTAGTTCGGTTATGGATGTCTATCCGGGTTCATAAGCAATAGTAGATGCTTTTTCTCAATTTCATTTAAGCATTGAACCCAGAGCCTCAGAGCTAATTAATTAGTCTAGGTGTTGGCTGATCCCAAACGACCTTCATCCCCTTATTGTCTGTGCGAAGTCACAGATCTGTTTCAGATCCTGCCTTGAAGCATGAGGCTAAACTTGAAGATGTGTGGATTTAACCATTAAAGACAAATACAAGCTCACCCATTTATTAGGTGGGGACTCCAATCCAATCCCAGAGGCAGACTCTGCTTCAGCAGCATCCTATATCGGTCCATCGATCTACAACTCTCAGACAATCAAAACCGACATCCATGAGGGAAAGACGAATTGGAGATTTTGCAGCGATTGGATCGAAAGAAAAGCTACCAACAAAAGAAGAATCAAGAAGGGAGAGGAGTGTGGTTTGTACAAGATTATCCTGGCTCTGTTAGTGAGTTTCATGCAGAGAAGGGAAGGGAAGGGCAGGCACAAGTTAAGAGGAGAAAAAGAGGGACGTGGCTAGATGGAGCCAGTGTGTGCCATGTCCCCCGTCTCCTCTCTTTCTCAGACACCTACATTTGTGTTTCATTAGTCATCGGCGATGCTTGGTCACACCATTTTTAGTACTTCCAGCACCCCTGTGATCGTTACTACCATTGCCACCACTATACGAGAAGAAACTGATGAGGCGATGATGGAACATATTCACTGGTGGCAGCGACAGAGACCAAGGATACACCGACATCCTCTCCCACAAAGAGGAGATGGAGTGAACTTATATGTCAAAAAGGGTATTTTAAGAATTTTTAGAAAATGTATCAATCAGGTGATGCCACATGTGCGATGAAAAGTTAATGGTAACAGAGGTTTAGACAATTGTCAAAAAAAAATAAGGGTGTTTTAAGATAATATGGAAACAATAAAGGTAAAGTTAGGTGGCCTTTGATAAATCTAAAAATTCATATATGCAAAGTTAAAAATATATTAAATGTGTTTGAAATCTAAAAAGAGGCATACATGCTTTTCTACTTTTTAGAGGATCTGAATCCATAAGTTTGTTTGCGTTGGATCAACCTTTTACCATTTGAAATTTATTGATTTTACTATTTTACCCCTAAAACATACTATTTGGAAATGTTGAATTCAATTTGCATTATATTATAAAAAATAATTTTCAACCTCGTCAAAATAATATTGAAACAATACAAATAATAAATAATTACTAATTAACATGCCTTTCGTCATACCGTAAATACCCATTCACGATTCCATTTTACCCAATGTTCTCTTGATCCGTCATTTACCAAGGAATCAACAAAGTAGATGCAATTACCTCTGCAACTTAAAAAAGGCAATTCCGACGGCCACAGAGACAAACATTAATCCTCACCTCTTAACAAAACTCGGTTGTAGAGGTCTTCTACTTCCACCCACCTCCGACTCCCAAAATCCATTCTATACACTTCAAACTTTCTTGTTTTGAAAAACATACTAACTGGGTCATAAGGTCGATATTGTTTTACCATTAACAACTCTCCTAATGATTCAACCAAGAAGTACCTATTCCACTTCATACATAGATCATAATCATAGATTTGTTTTTGAATCGGTTCGGATGCAAACTTAACTGCCTTTGTTGTGTCACAGAGGAGAAGTTCTCCATTGTTGGTGAAGGTGTAAAGCTGGCCGTTGAAATATAAGATATCTTCGTACAATTTTCCATATGAAGTCTCATATGGATTTTCAATGTATGTCCACGCTTTGTCTGTAGGTCCTATGGAAACCAAACACTTATTCCTCACAAGAGCATCTATGGAAGTCCATGCTATGGCCATATGAGGGTTGAATGGCTCGAACATAGCCATGGCAACTACGAAGTCTTCGTTATTAGACTCAGAACAAGGAAATTTGAAGAAAGTTGATTTCTGTACCCAACAATAGCAGTCATCGACCTTGTTGATCGGTTTCTTGATTTTAGGGTTTTTTAGGTCTGGAAAACAGATCTAAACTCTAGTGAGAGTATTGAACAGGTAAGGTTGTTCAATGTCAACACTATTGACTGGTAGCCAGCCGTGAGCAGATCCAAAACATTGATGACAACTTATAAAAGACATGGGAAGCTTATAGAGCTTTCCTTTGGGAAAATTGAACAAGTTAAAGGCAGAGGTTTGTCTCTCCTTGCTCACTACTCGTACAGACCAGGGGAGCTGGGAGCATTTCCACTTCAATGGAATAGATCGCCATGAACAGCACACACATAGCAAAGACAGGGGAGAGAGAGAGAGAGATCGAATGTTTAGGTTTTTTGGGTTTGGGGTCATCGGGGTAATTCGGGTCATTTACGAAAAATTGTAAGGATATTTTGGACATTGGGTCGGCTTTGAAATGCGTATGAGCGTGTTAAGAGCTGGCCCAAGGTCTATGATTTTCAGATCTGAAAATCAGTTTCAGACCCAGTTTAAGAGGTACAACCAAACAAGGGGTGATGTATGAAAAGTAGCATTTTCAGATTCAAACCTCTAAAAAGTGCAATCAAATTCCACCTTAGTCAATTTATTAAATCATAGGAATACTTTAAGAAATTTGCTTTTTTTTTTAGAATTTATAAGATAAAAGGCTTTTAATTTGTATCCCATTGCTTTGGAGAAAAAGTTGTTTAAGTGGAGAATAAATATGACCTGGAAAATGAGTATGTTCTATATTAGTCACATCATGTTTCCACATGGCAGAAATTCTGACTGACTTAAAAGGACCCATAAAAGAGAAATTGAAAGTTAAGGGGAAAAGTTCTTAAGGAATTTTACAAAATTTGTTCAGAACTTTCCCTTACACTATGTTTGGTCCCTGGTCATCTTTTGGAAAGTTATTTATTAGGTAAATAAACTTACCTGTATTCATTTGATTTTGGGCAAATTTCTTAAACTACCCTTATTGTTTAACTATTTGACTAACTATACCCTTATTGCTTAACTATTGTCATACGCTACCCTTACTATTTCAAACAATTACCATGGTCGTTAAATTGTAACAGAAGGGATGAAAATGTTCATTTTACTCTTAGGTAATTTTCTCTCTCTCCCTCTCTCGAAAACAAGGAGGAGCTTTATTCTATTTCAGTCTAAGGAATCTGATCTTGGATGTTACACGAGATCAATCTCTCCCTGTTTTTCCCATTTTCAGAGGCAAAGTTATGATTTTCAAACTTTTAAGCGGTTCGAGAATTAATCTTTGTCTTATTGAGCTTCAACCTACGAAATTAGAGCATATAAAACAAAAAGATGGTTCAAATCAAGTGAATGAATGTGAAAAACTATTGATTCAGTACATCTCCAATAGATTCTCAAGGAAATAAATCTCAGTGAGAACTACGGAAAAGATTTACCGATAAATACATATTGTTCATATGATCTTGCTTACTTACCGTGAGAAGCTCGAATGCTCGAAGGAGCTTCAGAACCATTACAAATCCATGAGTGAGATGGAGATCTTTGATGGTTGGGCTGAGAGATCAGAGTCACGCAATAACATTATTTTAGCGAGTGAGAGTCGAAAGAAAGCAGGAATTCATTTAGACTGTGGTCGAGTCATTGATGACTTGATGGCATGATTCAAGAGGCCAAGTCTACGAGATTTGGGGAAAACAACGAGGAAGAAGGAGAGAGAGAGAGAGAGAGAGAGAGAGAGAGAGAGAGAGAGAGAGAGAGAGAGGAGGTGGAGGGGGCTATCGCTGCCGGTTAAGGACCAAGCTAGCTCGGTTTGCTATTGGTGAAAGGAAGAAGAGGGTAAGGGTAAAATTGGGTTTTAAAAAAATATACATCATGTGTGTATAAGTTTTGACAGAATATTAATGGACCATAACGGTAAGGATAGAGCTAGTTAATCACCAAAAACAGTAGGGGTACTGTTAGACAATAGTTAAACAGTAAGGGTACACTTAGTCAATTTCGCAAACAGTAGGGGTAATTTAAGAAATTTTCCCTTTTATCCATAAATTATATAATAACTCTTTTATCCATAAAAAATCATTGTTAGAATGGATAAAATTGCCCCACGTATTGTCAATTTTTTTATTAAGTGGGAAAATTATTTATCCACCTAGGAGATACGTATAACTTACATTATACCTATTTTTCTGTGGATTCCATATAAGCATAAAAAATAGATATGGGAAAAGCAATCAGGGAGAACCACAATTCCATTGACCAAATCCCCCCCCCATTCCCTACCTTTTCTTTCAAACCAAACACAACCTTAATATTATGTTTTGTGTTTATTCTTAAAGACTAGTTGGATGAATTGTTTATAGGAGAGGTTTATATGATCTTAGAATCTTATAAAAGACAATATGCAAATAATTCAGATTAATTGAACATGATGGCTGTGTAGTGGGCTGTGGATCCAATAATAATCGGATTTCCACATCTATATCCACCAAACACCACCGCCGTGTATTGGGAATGAAAAGGGAGATATTCCCAATGCACAACTGTTATGCCATGTGGGAACAAGTGTGGGCAGTGAGAAATTGAATGATTATTGACTATTTTTTATACCTGTCGTGGGGCATTATCATTGGTTGTAGAACTTGCCAAACATCCATTATGTCCAGTTAGGATTGAATGTTAGGTGTGGCCGGCCCATGAACCAGCCCAAGGCACCCAATGGGCGGGCCTGAATCAAATCATATCTGTCATATGAAATAAGGTTTTCAAAATCGGATTGGACCGAAAAAATCAGGAACTGGTCACTTGATTGGTTCCGTTTTACCCCATAATCATCTTTTGGCAAAAAATTATTGATTTGATCAATAAACTGCTGACCCAAGTGGTCAAATTGTTCGAACCATTCAATGGCTTTTGGCTGTTATTTTTTTTATTTTTTTAATTTTTTGTCAAAACAGATCATCCGTTTGATCTAGAAACCAGATCCTTGAATGGTTTATTGTCCGATTCGGTTTTAAAAACCTTGATATGAAAAGAATATCTACACTTCAAGAACTCAACATCCAGCCATATATAAGGAATATCTCTCCATGAATTTAGTGCACAAATACATAAAAAAACCGAACCACCAAAAAGTAAAAACATAATATTCAGACCAAGTTTAGACGGAAATCTAATTGGATTATATGGGATTGGACAGGGCTAGATCCGTATTCGATCCAATTATAAACGGATCGAGTTCGGATCGCCAGGGTCAAATTCGAATTCGAATAAAATGATACCATTTTCTCGTGCCACGTGTTGTATGGCCCAAACTACGACATGATATTCACGACAAGAATGGTAGAATACTTTAGAGCTTAGAACTTCACAGCACAGCGAAGTGGAGAGGAGAGAAGGCACACGGGACAGAGGTCGGACGCGTAGGAAAGCCGACGAGGTTGCTCGGAAGTTGGAAGGTTGTTCGTTCGTTCGGGAGGGGAATGAAGAAAGGGAAAGGAGTAGCAATAATATCGAATCCTCCTGCAAGTGGAGAAGACGCAGATGAGAAGGGCGAATTCTCCCTGCCCCCCGGCAGATTTTCTTCCCGAAATGCTTCTTCCAAATACGATTTTGTTAAGGTTATTTATTTATTTATTTATTGCCCAGTCTCTCGAGAATTTCTTGTTTCCAGTTTTAATTTCTGGTTTTTCAATGACATCTTATTCTTAGATGCTTTGTTTTAATCTTGTTTTTTAATATTCTGTAAGAGCAACAGTACTACCATTTTTTATTGAACTTATTTATTTGATGCGTATTGTATTGGTGATCAGGTAAAGGTATGGCTTGGCGATAATGCGGATCACTACTACGTTCTCTCTAGATTTCTCCTTAGTAGAATGTTGACTGTCACTAAGGTAATTGCACCCTATAATTTTGTTCATTTCTTGTTTTTATTGTTTATCTTTCTGTTGCCTCTTTTTAGTCATTAGTAATTGGAAGTTTTGACTTCTAAGTGATACTTTGAACTCGTTAAGTTGTTTTATGTTTATCGTGTTCTTGATGGACTTATGATTTTTCCATCAAATTTGCAATCACTGGTAGTTGGGACTTGGGATTTTGGACCGTAAATTTGATTTTTCTTGTCAATATTAGACGCAATCAGTTGCATAGAGAAGGATGAAAAAAAAAAGAAGTAAAAAAGTAGAAAAAGAAAGAAATTGCAAACAAGTAGATAAAATAATTAGCAATAAAATTTTGAGAGAATTAGTTACAACCTCCTTAATAACTTGCACACACTAAAAGACAAAGCAATAAGCCATTCACTCCAGCCATTTCAGTTTTTATCTATGGCCCGTAATCTTTGACCACTTCGCGTTTTGCATCGTGCATGAATAAAGACACTATTGGAAAGAATCAGGAGAAGAACCTTTAAGTGCTTCATTTTTTTTTTTTATATTTTGTAATATGTCAGTGATGTATTGGGGAGATTGTTTTTCCAAGTAGGTGATTTTTTCTTATTTGTCTATTTAGTGTAATTTTTTACTTTTCTAATTGGATGGTAATGTATGATCTTTTGTAGATTATTCTAATATAGTTAAAGGGTGGATTGTTGATTTCAGATCCCTAATCATGTTGCTATTAAAATTGCTCTCGAACTGAAAAAACTGCTTATAGACAACAGCCTTCTAGATGTGTATGTCTCTCTCTCTCTCTCTCTCCCCATTAGCACAGAATATGATTATTATTTAACCACTGCTTGTATTGTTCATATGCAGATCCCAATCTGATTTGGAGGCTAATCTCTTTAAGGTACTTGCTAATTATGCAGTTTCACCTCTCAATGCTAAGTCTTAGTGAGTTTCCACATCATGTTCTATTTTTTTTTCATGGTTTTCTTGATCAGTAACGTGTACAAGATTTTGCTGATGATAGAAGGAGTATACGATATTCATGTATATCACATCATATTTTCATTTCTATATATTTACAACAAAGACTTTTTGGATCTAGCCCCATTCTGCTTCTTACTATTCAGATGATTTTTAATGGATGTTGGAAAGATCCTGAACTGGTGAAAAGATCAAATGCCATACCTGATGCATGTACTGTCTAAAACTTATATATTACTCAATGATTAAGATGGAATAATCTTACCAGTGAAGAAACTTTACGAAAAAATAAATTTGTACATAATCTAGTGAATTTCCCTGAAAACTTTTGCTACTTGAAGATTCTACAAAAAAAATTTAAGATATCTTACTTATGGGTCTCTATTTGCAGCTTATGGAGCGACGGGGATATGGGGAAGAATACATAAATCGTTATAAAATGATGACCAGGTAAGCAAGTTTCTGTGTAAATTACTTTTTTCTTTTTTTCCAGATTGTGGTTTGTCTCCATGAATTGAATCAATTCTTCCTGCAAATCTTCTCTGTGTGCTTTCCCTAGACAAATAGTTATTGTATTCCTTGCCACTGTTTATCTTGTTATGGTTTGGTATCCAATCGACAAGAAATTTTAATGGCTTGGTAGCTTATTCTTTGATTGGTTTGTTAAATTTAGTTTTTGATAAATGTAATGGTGCAAGTTGGGTACCTGTTTGAACAATTTAAACTGCATTAGGCCCATTCAAATTTTAACAAATGCTCAACCTGAGCCTGACCAATTGCTCTCATAGATAAATGGTGTAATTTGTATTTCTATATGTAAAAAGTGGCAATTTCCATATATAAACAATACACGGTTAGTGAGTTAGAACCATACATATTCTTTCTATACATAAAAAGGTCATTACCTAATGTATGTTCCCGTTCTCTAGGGTCTTGGGTGGTGCAGAGTGATAGAGATTATAGTTGCCAAGGCATTTAGGTGACTTTAGGAGACAATGGAGTGCCTAGTTTCCTAAGCAAAATTTTGTATTGGTTCCCTAGTTTTATATACCAATTGACATGCATATTAATTGAAAAAATAGCAATTCTCTTTATCACGAACATTAAATTTCCTCTCAAAACATGGTAAATCATCACATCTAAAAATTTATTTTAATATATTAATTTCAATGTTTACAAAAATAAAATTGATATAATATCTATTTAATAGAGAAATTTCATATCAAATTAGCAACTAAGGAAGGCTATAATTTAATATAGTAAAATTAAGATAGCTAGAAAAAGAGAAAAAAAGAACAATTGATTGAATACAAGTTATTTAATACAATGCCTATTTAATTGTGGGGGCCCTATTTTTTGTTCTCCAGGCCCTCTTGTACATCCTTCCCTTTTTCTGAATACAAGTTATCTTTTCTCAAAAAAATAAAAAGATTGAACCACTGATTTATTAAATGTAAAAGAAAGAGTGTAGAAAAAAAGTAATCTCTCTATTCATATAAGGTGGGAAACTTATCATCTAGGGAGGTGCCTAGTTGCTTTAAGTCAAGGCATGCAGGCAAGGTGCCACAATGCCTAGGTGATGCTTTGACAAATATAATCTGGACCTAACCTTTTCATTTTGTTCACAAAGTAGCCACTCTCAGACTTGAACTTGTGTTCTCACGCTTGTCAGCCCAAGATTTTACCACTACATTGAACAAATGGCCCCTATATATCAAAAGAAGAATAATAAAGAGCAGCCTCCCATTAGTTTTCAGAATTTGCATAAGCGAGACCTACAAAATCTTATGTGGGCCAATTTTGCCACATTCTTTCTATCCTCCCATATATGAGTTTCTCCCCTTCCACGCTTATAAACAAACTGCAGAAGGGAGCCAATTCTAAAACACCTTTCTTCTATTTGTTAAATCAATATTTAGTTTTCTTATTTGATTTTCTCATGGATATTTATTTTTACACATTTACTAATTTATTGAAAACCCTCTTCCTGTTCACTGCAAATTAAATTTATTTCCTCGGAATGTTTATTTATGGCTAATTTAACTACATTCTTTCCTGTCAATTACTTCTGTTTTTACCCTTGACTCAGCAAAGAGACTACTCTGTATTCTGGTACTGATTTCCATATATTCTTCTTTTAGATTTCACCATCAAAGAGTACCATTGGTGATTCTTGTCTGCGGAACTGCTTGTGTTGGGAAATCAACCATTGCTACCCAGCTTGCACAAAGGCTAAACTTGCCAAATGTTTTACAGGTACACATGTTTGCACATTTGTCATTATACCTACTTATCCACCCGCCCACATATCCGTTTTCTTATGCACACATTCAACAGGTATCCTAGGCTTCTTTTCTGGATGTTCACCCACATGGAGAAATAGTGTCACTGATTCAGGACCATCAATGCCTTCTGGCTATTCCATTGTAGCTTAAAATTTGCCTAGAACTAGATACTACTTTAGCCATGTGGAAGGGGCTGTTGGGCTGAAACTCTGAAACTTGCCCAATGAATAGATGATGGACATGGGAACAAATGGGGCCTTTTCGGGCACCAACTGTGCTCCCCATGTGTAAGATACTTGGCCTTTTATCGAGCCAACCCTTGTTCAGTGCCTGGCAGTGCCCCTCCCATGATTTTAGCACTGAAAACTATGATTATTTGAAATCCCAAGTATGCAAAAGTGCTTTGTGGTAATCTCTTTCACATGAGCACACATATAGATGGTACATATTATGTTCATATTGAAAGGTTTCCCAGTCAAGTCAACTAGAATCTTTCTTAGCTGATCCACCCTGTTTCAGACATGTGGAGGGATGATGTGGCCAATCCATACTGCCCATAAGGGCGTCCGAATTATGGCCAATTTAGAGGATTGCTTACATGTTTGACTCTCTGGATTGGGCACTTCACCTGAGTGGCTGAAAAGAGGATTATGGAGCAAAGGGCTCTCTCTCTCTCTCTCTCTCTCTCTCTCTCTCTCTCTCTCTTTCTCTGCTAGAGCTATTTCTAATGCCTTCTGTATTTATATATTTTTTATTGTGACAGACCGACATGGTATATGAATTGCTACGGACATCAACAGAGTATGTGAGGCGAATTCATTGTTTTTCCCTTTCATGTTCATTTTTATTTTATTATTAAATGAAACAAATAACCCATCTATGACTGACATGTCTAGACGTGGATGCAACATGAATTTTGAATGAGTATTCTTCATTGATTTCTATAGGAAATTGGGTATGAAAAAATTCAAATTGGTATGCTTTTTATCAAAGAACCAAGTCGGTGTCACTAGCTCTACCAATATAATAAGTAAATACTACTTTATGATGTCACTTTCTGTATCCAAACTCTATTGTGTTGTTCTGCTTATTCATTGACATATAGCTTTTTTTTTTTCTCTCTAAAAGAAAGTATTGTTATTAGAGAGTATATGCTGGGTACAGGATGTAGATTGTCAAGCATATGCTTGTGATAGTGCCTTTGACTGTGTAAGCTAAATATCCTCTCACAAAGAAAAGAAAATGGGTAAAATCAACCCAAGATGTTTGTCTAGCAAATAGCTTGAGATAAAGGACTTCCTTTCTTTCTTTCTTTTTTTTTTTTTGTGTGTGTGTGTGTGTATGGGCATGGGTGGGGGGACCAGGGGAGGTAGCTTTACTGTCAAATGAGGAGACATGGGGGGAGGAAGACTAGAAGCTATAGAGGGGTTTCCTATGAAGGGGCTAGAAAGAAAACTTAAATTCCATTTACTAGAACGGAATAATGTGTGCAGCCAAAAGGCAGTGGGAGGGTTAGGTCTGCATATGGTTCTGGTGGTGTAATTGTCATCGAAGTAGCCTTTGGTGACGAACAATGTGAGTGAAGTTTGGTTGGGGAACTTCAACTGGGATCTGGGTATAGCTACAATTTCTTATAGCTGTGTGGTTTGGAAAGGTATTGAGAAGTGTTAGTGTCGAGTATGTAGGGGTATTTCTGTCTTTATACTTATGTTGAGGTTGCTGATGTGTAATATTATGTTAGAACTAGTGACCCTCACTTAAGTAGGGGCACATGTGTCTTTTCCATTATGTTAATAATATAAAAACATATTTGGTCGAATGGGAGAGGTAATTTTTTCTCTCATTCGAACCAGACTTTTCTTCTCCTTTCTCTCTCTCTTTCTTTCTTCTTTCTTCTCCTCTCTTCTTGGCTGTTATCAGACTAACAGAACTCAAGGGCAGGCCGAATTATAATAAGAAGGTCAACGGTTCTTTTTAAAGGGATCAAGGTATGCCAGGCCATGGTATGAAAGTGAGGTTCTGGATTGGACCCTTAGTCTGATAGATGACCTTTAATGGATCTCATTCCTGCACCATTATTGATTGCCAAAGATAGACAAGCTGTAGTGGAACATCTATATCAATCTATTGGTAATCAGGTGGTTTGGACACCAAGATTCTGGCGTAACCTCTAGGACTGGGATCTAGATGACATGACAATATTTCTTCACAAGATTCAAAGATGCAATCCTGTACTGGGAATGGTGCAGCTGTTTGTGGACAGGGAATAAGTCTGGTATTTTCACTGTGAAGTCTTTCTTTAAGCAATCACGTGCTTTACCAATCACCAGCTCCACCAGAGGTCCCTTTGTATGGACAACATCCTTGGGTAAATGTTGTAGAGAACACTGATGTGGGCCCCACAGCTGTGGTCCCACTCTGTCCGTAGGGTAGAATGTTCCTAGTCATCCTAGGGTTAGCTGCTGTTATTCTAGTTGTTATTTATTTTTCAGTTTTATATTATTATGTGTTATGTAAATACCAAGGGCAGATGTGTCCTTTCATGTAACTAGCATAACCTANTTCTTCTCCTTTCTCTCTCTCTTTCTTTCTTCTTTCTTCTCCTCTCTTCTTGGCTGTTATCAGACTAACAGAACTCAAGGGCAGGCCGAATTATAGTATGGTATCAGAGCTCAACCAAGCAACTTGGATCTGCCCAGATTTCTGTTTTCTGCGCACCTAGTCTAGGGTTTTCTCTTGGTTTCTTTGTCATCGGTTGGAGATAAGGGAAAGGGCTGAAAAGGAGTGGTCGCCCTCTTCCCTTGGAGGTTTCTATGCCTCCAGTTGTGGTGTTCGTGGTCGGTTGTTGTGGTTTCTAAGAAGCCCTCCCCTAATCGATGAAGAGAAGAGGGCTGATTCGTGTGGTGCAATGGGTGTCTTGTGTGGTTTGATTTTTGTGTAGTTTGATTTTTGGGTGATGAGGTAAGAGATTTCTATGCTTTTTTTTTTTGTGAATCAAATAATACGTATGTTTCAGATCGTATGGTGGGATTTCAGATTGTAGCGTGCTAGGATTTATGCTGTTTTCAGTGTGATTCGAAGGGGGAGTGGTCCGCATATAGTGTGGTGAGATTTCAGGTAGTCGTGGAGTAGGGTTTGTGGTGTAAAGAGTGTAATATTCAGCAATAACAAGTGCTGAAACTAGTGTGATCAGTGTGTGGTGTGGTCTAGTGTGCAGTGTGCTGAATTCAGCAATGGGAGACAATAGTAATAGCAAGTCTAATGTGATGGTCTCTACCGACTACCTGAATGTTCAAATGACCTCTATTAAACCGAATGGAGAGAACTATGTACCTTGGGCTAAATTTGTAGAAGTTTTCCTTAAGGCAAAGAAGAAGGTGAAACACATAAGGGAAGAAAAACCCTCCACTAATTCTCATGAGTATGATGACTGAGAATAAGATGATGCACAGATTATCACGTGGTTATGAAACAATATGGAACCCAAGATTAGTGTAAATTTCATGTTTCTTGACACTGCCAAAGATGTGTTGGACCATGCTAAGAAGTTGTATTCTGGTCAAGACAATACAACCAGAGTATATCAGTTGTATCAGGAATACTTTAATCTGCAACAGGGCAATCAGAGTCTTGAGGAGTACTATGCTAGTATGAGAAACATCCGTAATGAGTTGAATATTTTTCACCCCCTCACTTCTGGTGTCAAAATTCAGCAACAACAGAGAGAACAACTTGGTGTGACTCGATTTTTGCTGGGGCTGAAATCTGAGTATGAACCAGTGCGGGCTCAGATACTAGGAGGGTCAGCTCTCCCTTCCTTAGAAGAGGTGTTTGCTTGACTTCAGAGGATTTCCATTGGATCTACTAAGAACTCTAATGTTTCCGATAGATCAGCCTTTGCATTATCGAGGGGCCGTGGTGTTAGAGGTGAAGCTCGGGGAGCTCAGTTTGGCCGTAGTGGTGGTGGTGGTGGACCTACATATAACCGTGGTGGTGGTTGTACTGGAGGTAGAGATTTAGGGGGAGTCTGTGGCAGAGGACGTAGTTCGGGTCCGAGGTGTACTCACTATGGTATGGATGGAGATACCATTAATTATTGCTATGACTTGCATGGTCCACCCTCAACTTGGGCCAATCATGCCATGACTAGTGACAACAGCTTTAGACAGAAGAGTCGTTCGGTTGATCAGATGCTTCCTACATCCACAGATGTTCCCAAGAAGAAGATGATGAGTGTCCCTCGTGATGAGTATGAGAGGTTTGTCCAGGCCACATCTCAGCAGAACATGGCTACTCTCGCACACTCAGGTATGGTTTGTTTGGCATCCACACCCAATCCTTGGATTATTGACTCTGGAGCCTCTGATAACATGACTGGAACTCCAGTGTGTTTCTTCCCTCTCTCATTGCTCAACATCACAATTTGTTACCCTTGCTAATGGTTCTGCATCCTCCATTTGTGGTGTTGTTAGTGTTAACATGACCCCCTTACCTTTATCCTCAGTTTTGTATGTCCCTAAATTTCCGTTTAACCTTATGTCTGTTAGTAAGTTGACCAAGTCACTCAATTGCTCTATTATTTTTTACCCTTCTTCGTGTGTTTTTCAGGATTTCAAGACGGAGATGAAGATTGGTGGAGGGCATGAAGTTGGTGGATTGTATTATCTTGACGGTGGTGGAAGAACATCAACAACTCTCCAGTCATCTCTCTCCCCTCTTCAGTAGCACTATTGATTTGGTCATCCTTTGCTGAAAGTTTTGAAGTCTTTGGTTCCTTCATTGAGTCAACTTTCTGTTTTAGATTGTGAGTCGTGTTAGTTAAGGAAACATCATTGTGTTTCCTTTAGTCCTAGGGTTGATAACCATGTGTCGAGTTCTTTTTCTTTGGTTCATTCAAATGTTTGGAGTCCTTATAAAGTGATGTCATACAATGGATATAGATATTTTGCCATTTTTGTTGATGATTATTCAAGGATGACGTGTCTCTATTTAATGAAAGAAATGAGTGAATTGTTTACCATTTTCCAAAAATTTTACGCTGAGATTCGCAACCAATTTGTTGTTCACATTAAAATTTTTCATTCCGATAATGGTCGTGAATATTTCTCTTCATCATTTAAAAAATACTTAGACCAACATGGCATTATACATCAGATCTCATGTACCTACACCCCACAACAAAATGGGGTGGCTGAGAGAAATAATCATCATCTTTTGGAAACAGCTCGATCTCTCATGCATCACATGAATGTTCCCAAACCCTTTTGGAGTGATGCAGTGCTTACTTCTTGCTTCTTGATTAATCGGATGCCCATGTCTATCATTGATGGTCATTCTCCATTCACTACATTGTTTCCCACCTTGTCTTCATTTCCTCTTTCTCCTCGGGTTTTTGGGTGTGTTTACTTCGTCCATAATCTGGGCCCTGGGAAGGACAAGTTAGATGCACGATCCATCAAATGCATCTTCCTTGGCTATTCCTAGACCCAGAAAGCGTATGTGTTATCATCCTAGTTCTCAACGTTCATTTGTGTGTGCTGATGTTACCTTCTTTGAGTCTACTCCGTTTTACTTGGGGTCCAGTGATGTTTCTTCCTCCTCATCCTCTTCCAGTTGCGGATTTTGTTCCTCTTGTTCCAGCTGTGACCAAATCCTTGCCTCTAGTGCCACCACCTGTTGAACGGCCACCTATCCGTCAAGTGTATACACATCGCCCACATGTACCGGCTGTTCCTCCTCCAGCTCCATCAACGTCAACAGATTCGGTAGTTATCCCCACACCAGCCCCAACCCCAGTATCTGATCTTGATCTTCCCATTGCCTTTTGGAAAGGTAAACACACTTGTACCCTACATCCTATTTCTAATTATGTTTCACTCACTCATCTTTTCGCTTCCCATCACCAGTTTATCTCTTTGTTATACTCTGTTGTTGTCCCTAAGGATGTCCAGGAACCCCTTGCCTCTCCAGGATGGCGCTGTGCAATGGAAGAAGAACTCTCAGCTTTAACTCATAATCGTACTTGGGACCTCACTACTCTTCCTCCTAGGAAGCAGGCTGTCGGTTGTAAGTGGGTTTATACTGTTAAGTACTTACCTGATGGTAGTGTAGAGCGACTGAAAGCTAGACTGGTTGCAAAAGGGTACTCCTAAACTTATGGTATTGACTACACAAAGACCTCCCCGGTTGCTAAGATAGGTTCGGTTCGTGTTGTGATCTCTCTTGCTGCTATGTATGATTGGCTCCTCTCTCAGCTTGATATCAAGAATGCTTTCTTGCATGGTGATTTGCTCGAGGATGTCTATATGGAGCAACCACTGGGGTTTGTTGCTTGGGGGGAGGATGGTAAGGTATGCAAACTAAAGAAGGCTATTTATGGGCTTAAACAGTCTCCTCGAGCATGGTTTGGTAGGTTCAGTGAGGTGGTAAAGAAGTTTGGTATGAAACAGTGCCAAGTTGATCATTCAGTCTTCAGTCATGACTCTCAAGTAGGAAAAATCCTATTGGTGGTGTATGTAGATGATATTGTTATTATCGGGGATGATAAAATGGGCATTGACAGGTTGAAGACCTTTTTGTAGGAACATTTTCAAACAAAGGATCTTGGTAAATTGAAATATTTCTTGGGGATAGAAGTAGCAAGGTCTAAGCATGGTACTAATTTGTGTCAGAAGAAATATGTGCTTCATTTGCTAGAAGAAATAGGTTTGTTAGGTGCTAATCCAGATGAAACACCTATGGAAACAAACACTAATCGGAGCAGTGATATGGGTAAAGTGTTTGAAGACCCTGGCAGATATCGACGACTTGTAGGTAAACTGAACTACCTAACCATTACTGGGCCAGATATTTCATTTGCAGTTAGTGTGGTAAGTCGGTTCATCCAGAAACCTCTGGTTCCTCATTGGGATGCGGTTCTAAGAATTGTGAGGTATTTAAAGGGGGCTCTTGGTTGTGATTTGATATACAAATGTGGTGGAAAACTTGAAATAGAAGGATATACTGATGCTGATTGGGCCGGTTCTATGTCTGATAGGAGATCTACCACTGGCTATTGCACTTTTCTTGGGGGTAATCTGGTGACATGGAAAAGTAAGAAGCAGACAGTTGTGGCAAGAAGCAGTGCGGAGGCAGAATATTTGAGCTATGACACATATTACTTGTGAATTAGTGTGGCTAAGGAACTTTCTACAGGAGATGGGATACAATGTTAACACTCCAATGAAGCTCTACTGTAACAATTAGGCTGCAGTTCATATTTCTTCTATTCCAGTGTTTCATGAAAGAACCAAGCACATAGAGGTTGACTGTCACTTTGTGAGAGAGAAGGTGCTGAGTGGAGTGATAGACACTGCATATGTTAACATAGGGAACCAGTGGGCAGACTTATTTACTAAAGGGTTGAGTCGGGGAAGAGTGGACTACATATGTGACAAGTTGGGATTATATGATATATACTCACCAACTTGAGGGGGAGTGTTATTGTCGAGTATGTAGGGGTATTTCTGTCTTTATACTTATGTTGAGGTTGCTGATGTGTAATATTATGTTAGAACTAGTGTCCCTCACTTAAGTAGGGGCACATGTGTCTTTCTTATTATGTTAGTAATAGAAGAAAAACAACCTTTTGAGAAGAAAGGACTGTTTAGAAAGTTGCAAAAAATCAAAAGAAACTAGCAGAAATCAGAGTTCAAGAGGAAAGAAGAAGAAGAAGAAGGTGGCGGCAACTTGGGTTCAGTGAGAGAGATTTTCGAACATAATCTCTTCTCTTACTCCCTTAATTCTATTTCATTAAGTTAAACTTTAGTAATTTACAGAGAAGTCTGTAGTTGGGCAGAAAATTAAAAAGACATAATATAAGAAAGAATAAAGCCCAGATTAAGGCCCATTACAGCAAATGACATAAAAGATAAAAAAGGATAAACGGCCTATGGGCCATTCGGCCCATCTTCTCTATACTCCCCCTCAAGCTGAGCATAGATGTCAATCATGCCAAGGTTGTCAATATCATGCTGAAGTTTAGCCTTGGAAATGCCCTTGGTGAGGAAATCAATTAACTGTCCTTCAAAGGTGATGAAGGGTAGACACACTTCTCCAGAAGCCACTCTTTCTCGAATGAAGTGTCTGTCAACTTCAATGTGCTTAGTTCTGTCATGTTGCACTGGGTTGTGAGCAATGTTGGTGGCGGCCTGATTATCACAGTATAACATCATTGGTTTATCATGCTCAATACCCAGTTCCTCCATCAAGGATCTAAGCCACAATAGTTCAGAAACTCCATGAGCCATGGCTCTGTATTCTACTTCAGCTGAAGATCGAGCAATATTACCTGCCGCCAAGCTACAGTATCCAAAGGTAGATCTTCTGTCATCAATGTTTCCGACCCACTCAGCATCTGTGTAGGCTTCAAGTTTCATATGGCCATGCTTAGCAAATAGAATTCTCTTTCCAGGGGAGCCCTTCAAATAACACAGAATCCACTCTGCTGCTGCCATGTGAGTATCCCTGGGAGTATGCATGAACTGACTGATGCAACTGACAGCAACATGCTTGTTTTCAAAGTCTGAGGAGTTCATCTTCTTAAATACTTCAAAACTGACTTCAAACAACTTCGAATAACAACAAATGAAGACAGAACAAAAACTGTGTTGTGAGCCAACCTCTATGCAGCCGTACCAATAACCTGCGTCACACCCAGAAGCTGGGAGAAACAGAGAAAACTCAGCCGCTCCTTGTAGACTTCACAGAACACCAATCCACTTGATTCGATCTTCAAGAAGAAGAATGAGAAGGCCTTCAGTCACTGAGAGCCCAGGTCAAACTCCCTGTGGGGCCCGCAATCAGATTTCTCCAGAAAATTAGGGTTTTGGGCAACACACTT
>NW_010729095.1:3091734-3114355 GCF_000365185.1 Nelumbo nucifera | reverse complement strand
CTTTCATGTAACTAGCATAACCTATAAATATTAAATAGAAGTGGCGGCGGCAGTATCATTGAGATTCTGTCMTTCCTTTCAAAGTTTGTGTTCTACTGCTCTCTCTCTTCTCTTTCTCCTCTTTCYTCTACACTTTCTCTTCTTTTCGAACCTGAAATTTCTTAGTGTTCAAGACTGATAGCAGTCTTGAACAACTACAAATGTCTCATAAGGGACCAACTACTGAGAAGAGGTATGGACATTTCTTTGACCCAGTGCATCCTTTGCCTTCATGAGACTGAGACAGCAGACTTGTGATGCTCAGATATGGATATGGACACGGGCATGGATACAGGAAATAGGGGAACAACTCTCCATTTCCTAAAATCCTGGACATGGTTATGGGTATCGTACCCCATGTTATATGCTCATATCTAGTTTTTGAAGCTGAATGCCATTTTTCAAGATTTATGTCTTGCCAAATTTAATTAGATTTCTAACATGTACGGAACTTTTTATGGCATAATTTGTTAAAACATATATATTTACATATTTTTAAAAGTGTTAATGCTATAAACTGTATCTAGAAGTATCCATGCAGTGAAAGCTGAAAGAATAGTTCAGTCTGTGCTCACCGCGCAGCTCTGCCACATTGTCTTCCTTCGGGAGGGATGGGAGAGTTTGGGTACCAAATGCTAAGGGGCATTTTACCTGCACCCTTTCTTCAAAACCTTATTTCCTTCTATTGAGGATCACCCTTTTCCGGTTAGATTAGAGAGAGGTATGGTATGGTCCAATCTCCCCCAAAGTCAAGATTTTTTGTGGGGAGGCTGTTAACCAAATTATACACACTTGTGAGAGGCTTCAAAGGAAGTGGGGAAAACACTAACCATCTTTTCTTGTATTGCTCTTATGTAGCTAGATTATGGCAGTATTTCTTCTCGTTGTTTGGGTGAGGTTGGGTAACACCAAATGAGGTGGGAGGCTGCCATAATCTTTCAGTTTCTTACAGAAGGTCCTTTTTGTGAATTCTTAATACATACATTTGAAAAGTTGGAAGTAGATAATGTTTTCCTAGTTTATAGTCCTCATTTTATGTGGATTATACACACTGTATACTTTTGGAACTTTCATTCAATATAATAAAAATCTTTACCTCTTCTTAAAAAGATGAAATGGGAAGATTCGTCTTTTATAGATTTTCTAGAATTTTCTTACACTTTTGATAGCTTGGTATATAGTGTGTGATGATGATTTTGAGCAATGCAGATTCAAGCAACACCCTCTCCTTCATTGTGTGGAAACAAGGAAATTTTGGCAGTTGTTTATGGATCTGATAGGATTAGAATGAGTGATTTCAGGCAGCATATTGGACTTGCTTCAACAGTTGAGTTCTGTCAGATAAGGGCCCTTAGGAAGACAATCATGTGTTGGAATGAAATTTTGCATGCATCATGTAGGGAGTCTGGGAGAAGAGGAACAATTGGGTGTTTGAAGGAACTAAACAAACTTCCTAGGCTCCAAGCTTTCATGCTAAATTGTTGGATTAGTCTTTAAATTACATTAATGTGGACATCAAATTTTTATCTAAAGGTTCAGGCGTTAGCATCTGGGTGTATGCACATTAAAAAAGAATCTAAGTCTAAATGTATTTATTAATTGAGATGTATTACACTTATTTATGAGACTAGATAACACTATAGATGTAAATCTAGAAGTATGAATGAGAATGCTTTCCAAACCAACAAAGCTGTATTCTTTTGAATTATATTCCCTAAGCCCAAGTCCCCTTCCTCTTTACTCCGGCATACTGCCTCCCACTTAATTAAGTGGCCCTTTCTACTTTCCCATGGTTTCCAAAGAAAGTTTCTCATTAACTTATCCAGCTTCTTGGCTTCCCTAGTTGGGATCCTAAAGGCAAACAGGAAGTAGGTTGGTAGATTAGCTGATGTTGCTCTTATCAAAGTAATTCTACCCCCCAACGAAATGTGATTCTTTTTCCACGAGGCCAATCTCTTCTCAATTTTTTCTACATCTGGGCATCAAAAACTACTCTCCTTAGGATACCCTAGGATTAGCCCCTAAAGGAATCCCTAGATAGGTCAGGGGCCAAGTTGAGATAGAACACTCTAAACACTCCACAACAACATCCACCTCCCTTATTGGCATACTATTTCATTCTTTATTAATAAACTTTTTAAAGTTTATTGATAAAAAAATATAACAATAGTTCTATTATACAACCATATGTATGTGAAGAATGAATGTAGTAGGGATGCAAATAGATCAGATCAGATTTGAATCAGGGTATATCCGAATCCGATCCGAAGATCAGATCAGATCTCACAAATATTTATTTGGATTCAAATCCGATAAGGGTGTTGGATATCCAAATTTGATCCGATTCGAATTAATTTTTTTTAAAATAATAAATTATTAAAAGAAAAAGAAAATATAACAGTTTAAATAAAGAAAAACAAGAATGAAAGTATTTTTTCAACTATTTTCATCATATATATACATGTTTTTTATAAAAAATAAATAAAATAAAAAATTTACAAAAATACAATATAAATAACATATTTATAAATAAATAAATAACACAACACACACACACACATATATATATATATCAGATCGGATCCTTTCGGATCGGATAGGGGGATCCAAATCTGATTCAATTTTTTAATCGGATCCAATTATCCGATATAATCCAACCCGAAAATCTGAAATGAGGATATCCAAATCCAACAAAATAGGATCAGACTTCGGATTCGATAGGATCATGATCTGATCCATTTGCACCCCTAGAATGTACTTATTGCCAAGGTTTAAAATGTTGACATGCACGATACAAAAATGTTGCGTATCATGCATTTCTAATGGTTTTTTTTTTTTTTCAGTTTGATATTTAAAGATGGGTTTGTTAGGTTGAATATTAACAATTGAAGCTGTTAATATCCCCTAACTCCTGGTATTTCGAGAATCAGTGACCTTTGATACTGATATGATACGCATGATACAATGCAATACTTATTGATATTTTAAACCTTGGTTGTTGCTTTCAAAAAAAAGAAGAAAACTCAAAGCACAAAGGAGAGCCTTCGGTACCTTGACTGACTTGATTGCTATCATTAGGTGGAGGAGAGGCATGGCCGCATGGGTTGAGGGAGAAGGTCAAGAAGAGGTGCTCAACGGGGAGGTATACTTTTGGCTTTGGGTGGAGTTTCTTCTAATGTTCAAAGAACTGGACCAAACATAGAACTGAAAAGGGGAGAGGTTCATAGGTTAGAGGTTCAACCACAATCAAACCGAGGTCAAGCCATGATGATGTGGCATATACATATATACCATGGGCCAGATAAATACTATATATAATATTATACAAATATTGTTGTACTTAAATGTGGTGGATGGATGGTTAGTTCTTTTAATTTTTAAAACAATTGACTAGGTTTCAAACCTCCAAACTTGCATTTTCTTTAAAATACATATGTATTAAAGCAATATATGCATTAATGTACTTATAAATGAACATAATTAATGAAGTGGATTAATGGTTATGTTCCAATCAACGGAGCAGTGGGCGAAGAGGAGAGGAGGAGAAGAGAAGGGTAGAAGAGAGAAAACTCAAAACTCATGCTGGCAGTGCCAGTATTTTTATTATATATAGTAGGGCGACTGTACAACTTAAAAGAGGAAGAAAAAGACCAAAGTGCCCCTTGCGGCATACACTAAATATTACATAACTCCCCCTCAAGTTGGGGCGTAGATGTCAATCATCCCTAACTTGTCACATAGATCATAATGGCGCAAGGAATTCAATACCTTAGTAAAGACATCTGCAAGTTGTTCCTCTGAGCTGATGTAAGGGGTGCAAACTTCTCCTTGCTCAAGCTTCTCTCTGATAAAATGCTTATCAACTTCAATATGCTTGGTGGTTCTATCATGGAGAACTGGATTTGCAGCAATGTTGGAGCCAAGTGAAGGCAGCAGATGCAAACTGATTACAGTCCTTACCCAACTAGGTAAATACAAAAAACTGCTAAAAACAGAGCACAACTCTTGCTGTCTCAGATTTTCACAGACCTGAGAGGTGTCTTCTTAAGGCAATACGAACTACAGAAAACATTTAAAGAGGCTGCTGCCTTCTGTCAGTTGAACCAGGTCACTTATGACCTACTAAGATTCTTCAAACATGAAGATTATTGGGTCTTCACACCCACGAAGAGGGATAAACTCACTTTATATCATTCGGTCAAGCAGAATAACTTAATCAGTTCTTGGTTTCAACACCAAGAACTAAAAAAAAGGGTGGTTTAAGCTTCTGTTCGTATTCAGTCCAGGGTCTCTGTAGTTTCCAACCCAGGAACAACAAAAAAACACAGGAAGAAAAAACACTGACCTCTTAGGGAGATTTAGTCAGTCATCCACTGGTCTCTGGGTGTTGTATGAATCAGTTTCAGTCCAAGAAACAGGAGCAGGACAAGAACAAACAGTCTTCAAATGGAGTTCATGTGTGTCTCTTCCACTTCTCAGTCCCGAGGAGCAAGAAAGAGTTTCGACTTGCAGGAGATGATTTACAGAGCACTGCCCTGCTCTGGTACCATGTTCCAACCAACAGAGCAGTGGGCGAAGAGGAGAGGAGGAGAAGAGAAGGGGAGAAGAGAGAAAACTCAAACTCATGCTGGCGGCGCCAGTATTTTTATTGTATATACTAGGGCGACCGTACAACTTAAAAGAGGAAGAAAAAGACCAAAATTCCCCTTGCAGCATACACCAAATATTACATCAGGTTACAAGTCAACGTGCATGAAATAAAGGTCATGGGTTCAAATCTTCTTATTAGCATTTTGAAAATTCTTTATGTTTGAGACCCGGGCAGTGCTAGGAAACTGGGGCCGGTTCACCGGTGGGTCAGCCAGTTTTAAATGGTTTTCTAGCTATTCCGGTTTCTAGGGTACAACCAAACCGGATATAGGTCCGGTCACGGTCCAACCAGCCAGTCTGGTCCGATTTCCTAAACACTGGTTTCTTCTACTGTTTCCTTATTCTGTTCTCTGTAAGGGCTGCTGTTTGTGATAATTTGTTTTAGTTTGTTCCTTGGTCGGGGTTCCTGTAGGTTGTGAGTGAGGTGTTTATGTTGTTGGGGGTTCTATTTTCTTGGGTGATTTCTTATCACCTTCCTCTTGTATTTTCTTTTTCCTTGTAATGAATTTTTTTACTTTATTATCAAAAATAATCATTAAGCTTCTTTTTTATTAGGTGGTTGTTTGGATTTATCTCTTATTGCTGAGCTATTGGGCTGTAGTCTTATTATTTTTTATTTTTTTATATCTATGGGCCTAAGTTTATTAGTTCTCTAAAAGTGTTTATTAGTGCAGCACCCTATTAAGGGAAATCTTATAATATGCTGCAAATTATGATTAGAGTTAATAAAATATGATGAAGGGGGCTGGGAGACGTTTTGATTCTTTTCTCCCAAAACCCTATTATCTTCCTTTCTTTCTTCTCTATTCATCTGAACACTTTTCTCTATTTCTGCTTGTTTTCTTGATTAAACCCTAGATTTGTTGCTGCTCTGATTTACATCTCTTATATTGTTGGTCATATGTATGTATTCCGAGTTCTTTTTGTTTTTTTAATTACTTCCTTTTTTTGCTTTTCATTTTGGGATCATAATATGGTAATTTCTTCCTAAGTAGAAAAAGGATATCTCAAAGAAGACATGGCACCAGAAAAAGCAAGAACTTTTTCCGTCTTTTGCTTACTTTTCTTTTCTCCCCTTTCTCTCAGTACTTCAACTGTTATGTTTTTTTGATTTTCTTGATAGACATGCTATCACTTGGTTCACAGCAGGCTGAAACTTTTTCCTCCCATGGCTTACCATACTATTCTGTTGGTCTCTGTATTAGTATGACTGCTGTGTAGAGACCAGTGAAGCGTTTCATATTTTGTTGTCCAGTTTTTACATTTAAATTAACATCTTAACAAGGAAATAATTCCACATATTAGATATAAGGACCATTTGAAACCTATTGCTATTTTCCCTTTGCCAATCCATGTTAAATCACTTATTTTCCTAATATCATTTACAGTGCTCCATTGGCATCTACCCCTGTATGGGCACGAGATTTTGGTTCTTCTGAGGAATTCATCACCGAGTTTTGTAGAGAATGCAGAATTGTTCGTAAAGGTAGTCTGTCAGTTCTTTATAGTTCAATTTTCTAGTTGTGGTATCTGTTATGTTGCTCAATGATTTTGTAATTCTCCCAGGTATTTTTTTCCTCTAATCATTCCAGAGTTTTTCCATTTATTGGTGCCTTTCTATTGTTTGTCAGAACTTTACTATGACATGGTTGTGTACTTGTATTCTTGCTAGGTTTGGCTGGTGATTTAAAGAAGGCAATGAAAGATGGAAAACCCATTATAATTGAGGTCAGATCTGTCAACTTATAAATTGTATATTGTAGTGATATTTTTATACTAATCTAATGATCTACATATTTAGCCAACACCTGTATATGGATACAGACATGGAGACCAATATGGGAGATCGGATACAGCTATCTGTTTCCTAAAATTCAGGATACAGATAGGAAAAGTGATATCCCATCCCATGTAATATGCTTATGTAAGTGAAATGTCATTTTCAATTCTTACACTTTGCCAAACTTAACTAAACTCTCTAAGTGTACACAGATTCATATATCAGTAGGCTAGCCGTTCACAGCAATGCTTGGCACATTGCTGTTTGTATATATACCATTCTTTTATATAATTCGATAAGTTTTTGATTGTTACTTTCCTACTGATAGCAAAAGGCAAGAAATAGCTAAGTTTTTTTTTTTTTTTTTAAGAAAAAGTTTACCATTTTATGTTATGCCTGGAAGGATTGGAAGAACAGTAGTTATTGGCTTGTGGTTCTCAGGGATTTTACTGTATATGACATAGTGATATTGTAAAGAGAATGTGCATCCATAGTGGAGGGTGCCTTGCCCACTCTTTTCAGTTACATACTTAATACAAATACATTTTTCCCCTCATAAAAAAACAGGAAGAAAATATCTTTAACTGTTCTTTTGATGTATTGGTGGGGTACGCGTATATGGGTGTTCATGGTGGTAACTTGTTAAAAAGGTCATTGCCCAATTTCAGTCCCAGCTATCTGAAGTCTTGGGAGGGATGGGCTGGATACAGATCTAACCCTTGACATTTCTTTTACATGGTACTAACTCCTTAACCATGTAAATTTCTTGTTGGGATCTCCATTCTGTGACATATTAAAATCCCATAATATTTATCAAAATTGAGTTTCTTTGAAATAACTTAGACACTTAAAGGAAGGATGATCACTTGTCACTGAAAGATAACCTTTCCTTAAAACACTTAAAAAATGAAGAGGTTGGCAGCTTTTCCTTAATGTTGTGTATATATATATATTAAATCAATTGCTTTTTTCCAAATTGAGTCCAATACATTTTGTTTTCTACTAATGGGGTTCCTTAGTTTGGTTACTTCTCATAATTAAAATGCATTCATGTAACTTGTGTTCTTATGTTTATAACAGGGAATCCATTTGGATCCAAGTATTTATTTAATGGATGATGAGAATAGAGAACCAACTAATTTACCTGCAAAAAAAGAAGAGCCAAAACCTCTCCCTGTTACCAATGTGGATGATGATGCAAAACAAAAGGAATGCGATACAACAAATAATACTTGTGGAGTCCCCAATGAGACTAGCAGCTGTATTGCTGGAAATGTGAGGCCAAAAGTGGTAACATCTGCCAACCAGGTTGAAGAAGTTTCAGGTTGTTTGAAATCTCTTGATTTGTCAGGAAGCTCTTCTGAGAGGCAAGGTTATCATCTGATTAAGATATCATTTATGTTATTTGGTGTCCTCTTTATTGTTAGTTTAGTTTTTCTTTATTCTTATTGTTAATTCTTTCTCAGTTTTTGGGTGTAACAAATGAATGATCTGCTATTGTAAATGGTGCTTCTTGCTTTAATGATGTGTTATCCTGTAGGTGAAGCTCTTAAAGGTCCAGGAGTAATTTCCAGTCACCTTGTGAAGAAAGAAAAAACAACTCCTGAACCAGTAATTATACCCATAGTTCTGAAGATGGCTGAGTTTGATCACAAGGTTAATTAGCTTTACTTTCCTCGTTTCTACTGATATTACTTGTTTTTTTTCTTTTGTCATTTTGATACCTATAAATTTATCAGAAAACATCATTGAGGCACATGTATCTTTGCTGGGAGATTCAATCTTCTGCATGTTCCTCCTGCTTTTGACAAGTGAAGATGAAACTTACTTTAAAAGGAGGAGCAAAAAGGAAATTTATACTGTAAAAATGTTGCTTATAGTACTTCCTTTATGCTGCCAGCCAGCATTTATTTTTTGGGTGCCGGGGGGGGGGGGAGGTGGCATTAGAGGCCATGGAAGAGTTTTTCTGGTATCATCAAAGTAGAGCTTCTGTCACTTCTTCAGGGCCTGAGATTATTGCATTCCCATCAACTGTCTAGGGTGGAGGTGGAAGGGGATGCTCGGGTGATAATAAGGTGGATGAGAAATGACAATGGTTGGCCAATGGTTGTTCTGACATCACGTTAGAGAAACTAGATATCTCACTGCTAGTGTGAACATTGAAATCTACCATAAACGATGATCAGCTAATTCACTTGCAGACATGTTAGCTTGGGGGTGAAAGGGGATAGGATAGGTATCAGTTGTATTGGGGATCATCCCTCCTGGGTTAGATCTTTTTGGGGTCTCACTGTGTGTATGAGCTAGTAGGTATGTATATGTTGTATCTTGATGTGGGCTTTGCCTTTGTGGTCGATCTTTGGTCCTGTCCATACTTTTCTCTTTTTTCTTTTTCTTTAATAATGTTCCTTCTCCCCTATGTGAGGACGCAGAGTGAAGATGATGGAGAACTTTGAACTGATGAGACAGTGGAGAAAGGAAGTGAGGATTGAAGCTAAAGAGTTTTTGTTCAAAGAGATGAAGGCAAGGAACCAAGTAAATCTAAAGGTGAGAGAAGAAAAGAAAGTGACAGTATACCTTTAACAAGAATCAACAGCTTGGTTGAAAGTCCTTTTGCAAGTGACAATAGCTTCGAAGAAAACACAAAACTGTAGCAATGTCTTGAGGAGAAATGAAAAGATCTTCAATGCTGAAATGAAGGTTAATGCCAAAGGATGGTTTATTATGCTGACCGAATGGTTCAAGCAAGTAGAAAGCAAATAGTCTGTATACCGATGGGAAAACAGATCATGGGTTGGGTTTTATTTGCAGAGGTGTTATAGACTTCCTTGTGGAGAGGTGACGAAGGTGCTAAAATCTCTTAGGCATTGAAAGATAATAAAACACTCTCAACCAAGGATAATATCACATGAAGAGGCATCAATGAGCAATAGAGCTTTTTGGAATGGTGCAGAAAATACGTGGTTTATGTCAATAGAAAAGTAAGCAACTGGAAAGCCATAGCAGAGGAGATTAGAAGGAGGCTATCCCCTAAATGCTCCTTGAACCTAATCTCGTTCCAAGAAGGTAAAGCCATATTGGAAGTAGACAACATAGAGGAGGAGATTCATGCCCTCCCAATCCAACAGAGGGCTTTGTGGTCGTAGGGTAGTGGAATCCATTAGGGGTGCTCACGGTTCAGTTAACCGAACTGTGGGCTTATTTTTGAAACCAAACCAGGGGTTCATCGGCTTTTTATATATTATAAAAAATATATAAATATATAATAAAACACTAGAAATATATATAAAATATTATATTTTAAATAATAAATAATATATTATATATTATAAATATATATTGATATATATATATATATAATGCATATTTATTAATTTATAATGTATAGAAAATATAAAAATATATAAAATGTATATAATATTACATAAAATATATAATATATGTATACGGTATACCGGCCGGTTCGGTTAACTGCCGGTTTTCTATTTTGGTTAACCAAAACCAAACCTGTACCTTTGGTTTTTTTTTAAATACCGAACTAAAACCGAATCGACTGGTTCGTTTAACCAAATTTTCGGTTCGGTTTTTCTTGCTCACCCCTAGAATCCATGAGCTAATAGTATCACTCTAACGGGTACCCCTTGGGTGAAAGCTATAGGGATTCTCTTTTATGCCTGGCTAGATGATACCTTTAGGAAAATCACAAATATCTGTGGAGGCTTCATCCAGAAGCTAGATACTTCGGACATTACTGCAACTTCCTTCAACTTGGTGGGTGTGAAACCGGAAGCAGTGCCAAGAGAGGTGGATCTGATCATAGATAATGTTACCTATAAGGTTTGGTTGTTGCTGTTGCAAGAAGCTCAACTCTGAGAGGACTGCCAAAGGTAAGAGATGAAGATGATATTGCAACAAAGAGGGGGCATGGCGCTTTGGTACAAGAAGCTGAAAGGGTTTCAAATGAATTGAAGGAAACCCAACCGTTTAATATTTCGAAAGGTTCTATCTAGATAACTAAATATGTGGTTAAATCTGGGCTGTTCAACCAAGATTGAAAGCCGAAGTTTAATTCATATGCTGAAGTGATGACAGGTGGTCAAGCTAAAGAAGTTGAAGGGATGCCAGGAGTTGAACTGACAATTGAACCAAGAAGCTCGAGTGAGCCGATCAACCAAACCACAAAATCGCGTGACCAATTAAAAGGTCAAGTGAGAGGTCTAGGGCTCTCTTTAAGGGATGATATCAATGGTTTATCATCTTCCTTTTTGATGCCTAAGGACCCCCCCTTAGACGTAGCATAAAAACAGAGAACTAAGTCTCATTCCAACTGCTTGAGAAGTGTGAATGCATCTAAAATGGCCTCGGATTGCAACTGGGCTTGGAGGTTGGTGGTGAGCAAGAACACTATGACCCCAAACAAGTGCAGTCCAAATTTTTTTTAGGCCTCCTCATGAAGACTCGGAGGAAGATAGTGACTGGGAGGATTTGAGAAAGGAGGAAAATAACGAGGTTGATCAACCCTCCAGCATTAGGAGTGTGGTTACAACTAAAGATTGCAAGATCTGGAATGAGGAAACTCTTGGAACAAATATTCTATTTGAAGACCCCTCTAAAGACTAGTTTGGCAATGAAAGAAGCTGGACTTGAAATGCCTACCCCAAACTTAGAGGGGGGGGGGCATAGAATTAGCTAAGAGAGATAGGATTTCAACCAACATAGTCATAGGATTAGGGTGTCCATACTTGGGACATTGGTCTTGATACTGATGTTCATATTGAAGCACAAGAGGAACAATTTATTGATGCTATCCGTGTGTTACTTGACAAGGACATACACTTAGCAGGAAGGTTGCAAAAAGAGGCTTACTCCATATCGGAACAGGGAGTCCCTAACCTCTCACCCCCTTTTGTTTCGTTTCCTAATCCTAGTGTTCCTTGTTCTAAAATCCCTTCTAATACTACCTTCCCTGTTGTTGTAAACCCGGCTGAGCCATTCCATTCATGAATGCTTGCAATTGAATTGCCACTGATTTTGGTGACGAGGAACCATTGGGTAGTGACATTGAGCAAGAGAGGGATAAAATCCTGAACCTTGTCGAGAAAAGCAACCTCATTTAGAAGGAATGACTTAATCAAAGAAGGGAGAGGCGGGGAGACAAAAAGAGAGGCAAAAGAAAGGAAAATGGGGGGAAACAAAAGTTTATTTGAGGAAGAATGGAAAGCAAAGGAAGAGAAAAAAGAATGAGATTGAAAAACTTAAGTGTGGTATAAGTTATGAGGAAGAAAATATGAGAAAGGAGAGAAGGAAAGGGGAAAGGCGACTCTAGGTTACATGTTAGGGTCCCTCAATTCAGTGAAATGAAGATTTTGAGTTGGAATGTGAGAGGTTTAGGACTGGGTGGATTCTCTATGGCCTCCTACCAAAAGCATTGGGATCTTTTGAAATTAGATCTTCTGCAAGTGTTTAAAGAATTCTTCATCAAAGGGGAAATCCCCTTTAGAGCAAATGCTACCTTTTTCTCTTTTGTATGCAAGGAGGACGTACAATCTCCGAAGGACTACGGACCAATAAGCTTGATAGGGAGTCTTTATACGATAATTTCAAAGGTTCCGTTGGAGAGATTAAAGTAAGTTCTACCTTCAGTGGTCTCACTGTTTCAAGGGGCTCTTGTGGGAGGCAGACAAATCGTGGATCAAATCCTATTGGCTAATGAATGTGTTGTCAAGAAAAAAAGTAGAGAGAATGGTTTGGTTTGCAAATTGGACCTAGTAAAGGCCTATGATCTAGTGAACTGGAGATTTTATTAGAAATTCTAGAAAGGCTAGGGTTTGGAGATAGATGGAGGATATGGATTGGAGGCTGTGTTAAATCATTTTCTATTCAATTCTTATCAATGGAGTGGCAAAAGATTTTTCCCCAGCAAAGAAAGGTTTAAGGAAATGGGACTCCCTATCCCCTTTCCTTTTCACTTTAGTGGTAGTCTGGCAGATGTCCTAAGCAAGATGATTATGGCTGCAGACTTACAAGGACGTTTTAGGGGTTGGAGGGTAGGGAGAAACCAAGTAATCGTTTCCCACTTCCAATTTGTTGATGATACAATCCTGTTCTATGAGGATATTGATATGGAAATGGTGATAAATTTAAAGGTGCTGATTGATAACTTTGTGGGTATATCCAGATTGAGGATTAATTGGAGTAAAAGTGGAATAGTTAGAATCAACTTGGAGGAGGGGGAAATTTTGAGGTTTGCAAAGGTACCTGGGTTGTGAAATAAGGAATTGATCTATTACCTACCCAAGCTTACCCTTGGGGGGAAACACAAGAGCTGGTGGATTTTGGAAACCAGTGGTAGAGAGGTTTGCAAAGAAACTAGCTCTGTGGAGAAGAAATTATATTTCCTTAGGGGGAAGAATCACCTTGGTTAGAGCCACTTTAGCAAATCTACCTATCTACTTTCTTTCAACATTCTGCATCCTCTCTAGGATAGCAAGACAACTAGAGAAATATACGAGGGATTTCCTATGGGAGCTGGGAGAGTTAAAAAAGACCACTTGGTTAAATAGGAACAAGTTAGTAAACCAGAAGAAAAAGGGGGCCTAGGATTAGGAAACATTGCTATTAGGAACACTGCATTGTTAGGAAAATGGTTGTGGAGATTTCCATTTGAAAGAGACAGGTTGTGGCACAAGGTAATCGTAAGCATTTATGGTTTGGAGGGCAATGATTGGGATGCTAAAATTGCTCCTCATACAACTTCAGCTTCTCCTTGGAAAGATATTCATGAAGTATACCCTATATTTCTTAGCTCTGTCCACTTTGATGTGGGAAGAGGGGACAAAATCCGTTTTGGAAAAGACCTTTGGGTAGGGGAATCACCACTAAAAGGTCAATTTCCTAAATTCTTTTCCCTCTCAATTCTCGAGAATGTAACTGTGTTCAGTTTGAGTACTCTCTTTCCCTTCAAGCCTTAAGCGAAACCTTGGTTTTAGAAGAGGTCATAGGGAAAGAGAGTGTAATTTGTAGATTGACCTTCTTAAAATCTTGGAAACAGTTACCCTAGGCCCAAATTTGCAGTTGGAGGATTCTAGACTCTGGGTAATTGCCATAAACAGACTTTTCTCTTGCTCCTCTTTCTTTAGACATCTAGCTTTACCCAATCATCAAGAGGTGAACTTCCTGGTGAAAGAAATTTGGTGTAAGACTATTCCACCAAAAATCCAAGCTTTTTGCTAGACTATTTTCCTTGGAAAGGTAAATACATGTGATGTGTTGCAGAAAAGGAGGCCTTATTGCCTCTCTCCTCAAATTTGTTTCCTATGTATGGATAGTGGAGGGACCTTTTCCCATTTATTAATATCTTGTCCTTTTGCGCTTTGTGTTTGGGAGTTTTTTGTTCTCTCTTTGGCTGCAGGTGGGACCCCCCTCAAGAGGTGGTGGATATTTTCAACCCAAACTTCCTGAGGCAACAAAAGAAGAATGTGGAAAGCTACTAAGGCAGCAACAGCTTGGGTGGTGTGGGAAGAGAGAAATAACAGAATCTTCAATGAAAAGAATAGGACTGTGGAAGAGGTAATAGATAGCATAAAAGTGAAGGTTGCTTTTTGGGTCAAGACTTTGGATTACTTCCAAATATGCTTTGTCACTGACATTATAAGATCTTGTAAGGAAGTATCGCAGTCCTCTAGAACAAAAGAAGTAAGATTGGAGTGGAAACCTCCAGAAGGCAATAAAGTTAAACTGAATTTTGACAGTAGCTCCTTGGGTAACCCGGGATTGGCAGGAATAGGTGGAGCAATCAGAAGTTCAGAGAGCAGGATTTTGGCTTTATTTTCAGGGCCAATTGGCATTACTAACTCTGCGAAGGCAGAGCTGTTGGCATTGCTGCATGGACTTCAGTTGGCAAAGCAATTGGGATTTAGACAAGTGGAGGTGGAAGAGGATTCAAAAGTAATTATTACATGGGCATCTTGTAATAGACAAATTCCTTGGATTCTCAACCATATTTTCAGGGAAGTTGAAAGACTGGCAAAGGACTTAAATGCTGATGTCAAATGGGTTAGAAAGAATGCAAACGGGCTGGCTGATGCCCTAGCAAAACAAGGGGTTGCAAGGTAGCAGTTTTATTGGACATCTTTGTAATCTACTTGTGTGTGGGGGGATTACACTCCTATAATCAAATTGTACTAATCCACCTTTAATCAATTTAATAAAATATCTTTGCTGATAAAAAAAGGTCCCTTTTTATTGATCAGCAAATAAGACTCTTATTAAAATCAGAGATAATATTAAATTACAAGAGTTAGGTTTCAGCACTGCATTGACCCAAGCTACAAACAATTACGTCTCTGCCCAGAACAAAGTAGGTCTATTTGCTCTCTGTTTTGCTAGGGTATCCGCCAGACCATTTGCAGTCCTTTTTACCCACCAAACTGTGAGTTGAACCTCCTTGCAAGTATGTTAATTTCCCTATAGATAAATTTGAGCTTCCAAGGTGCTGAAGTGATTTGCTTTTCCCAAGAAATTACTAGTAGTGAGTCTCCTTCAATTTCTAAATCTGTTGCTCCAATCTGCTCAGCCAGCTTTAAGCCTTGTAAGAGAGCTAGAGTTTCAGCCTGAATTGAGTCACCAATACCTATTGATCCTGAGAAAAGTGCCACAACTTCTCCATGATGATTTCTAAGCACACCACCTATACCTGCCCTTCCTGGGTTGCCAAAGGACCTCCCATCAAAGTTTAGTTTTAGTTTATTTAGTGCAGGTTTCTTTGGGTACATCTGTTTGTGCCACTTCACTCCACATCCTTAGAATGTCATCACCCAATGTGCAGCTCTGATTTTTATGGATTTCAAAGAAAATTCTTTAATCAATTAATGAAATCTCTATTATTGATAAAAAAAAAGAAATTTCTTTGGTTTCTTTCCTCCCATAAAGTCCATACCACAATAGAAAGAAAAACGGTTCCTATTACTGATACAAAAAAGGTGTTATAATTGAATCAGGATTTTTTTTAATTTTTATTTTCTCTAATATTGTGGTGCAAGGCTTATTGAAATATGAAATAATATTAACAATGGCATGTACTTAGTGATAGCACAAGTTGAGATCTAGCTTTTTCCAATGCAATGCTAATTGACAATGTCTATGCTCTGTTATGTCTTAATTTTGTTCTGAGAAGTTTATTCACGATTTCGTGATGTTCTCAGTTTAACAGTATTAGTTGATTAAGTTGCCTTATTTTTATGGGCCTTGTGTCATAATGATGAGGAGCAGATAGTCACCAACAATTTACAGACCTGATAAAAAGCCCATTGAGTAAGTCCCATTTAACCAGTCCATGGAGTGTTTTTTCAAGGCCATCTAACTATATGGGTCCCCTACCCAACGAAGTGGCTCTATTATGAGAATTTTATCCTTCTTCCCTTCATTGGTTAGGTTCCCTATTAGTATAATTAAGTATTAATGAGATCAGGACAAGCTGTGGTCTTTGGGGACCGGATCCGGTTTTAGGAGGATAGATGGTTTGCTGACAACTTTCTTTGTGAGGCGTTTCCATAGTATGGCTTCTCCTAGGGAAGTTATGATGCAAGAGCATTTGGAGTTTGTGGCTGATGATGTGCTATAGGACCCACATTTCGGGCATCACATACCATACTAGAACTTGGACCCTGGAACAACCTATGCAGTCCTTCCTAACAGTCATTGATGGGGAGGATGTCTCATTCTGTTGGTGATAGATTTGGGCCCTCATCATATCATTTTTTTTTTTTTTGAGAAAGGTAAAGTATCATTATATTAGTATAAACAAAAAAGTGTACAGCAAGATGATGTACTTAGGAGCCAAAACAATCTATTCCCTCTAACCTTGACTCCCCCTAGAGGTGTAATGTTGGGTCGTGCCAGGCTGGCATGGCCCGCAAACCTGGGCTGGGATGAGCCTGGCTAGGTCTTTTTTTTTCATTTTTCCTAAGTAAAAAATGACAAAATTTTGGGAAAAATAAAGTTTTAAAGATTCAGCATTCCTTTCACCTCAAGTTTTAAAGATATTTGAAACCCATCTTTGTTTTTGAGATTATCCATCACAATTTCCCAGTACATTTGTGTTTTGTTTGCCCCCTGTTTGGCTGTGGCATCAGCCAAACCAATTTAAACTCATTTTTTGATATTGAAAAGTCTGGTCTTCATAATCTTTGTTCACAAAGCGTTTAGCTTTTAACACCACCATGTGATTGGGAGACGTATAGATACTAAACATTAACAATCGATGAAATGAGAGTTTTCTCTATTTATCCCACTTAATATATGCTTTTATTAGTGTGCTACTGTGCCTTTAGCAATCTTTTTATGAAGTTTGATTTGCTTCTTGTCAAGGATTTTGGAAATATTACTTTTTTTAGTAGTTCATGATTGCCAATATTTTGCTTGTCTTATTAACCCCTTCTTTCTTTTGGTGGATCAAGGCGTTACTGGAGGAGTGGATATCCACTCGTACATTTGGTGATAAATGTCTAGCCCAGGTATTGAGAATTACTTGTTGTGGTTATTAGGATATCAGAACATGCACATTGTAGACGATAATGTAGCTTTTTAAAGATGAGTTCTTTAGAGTGCATAATATGTTACCTGAATGACTAGTGGCTACTTTTATCTTGCTTTGGTGTTTATGTGGTATGCACAATCAAAAGAAGAATTTATTAAAACTTGAAGTTTGATGATTCAATGAGACTGTTTTCATTTGTTATATCTACAGTGTATCATTCATTAGCTAAATAATTCCAACAACAAGAAAAGTGTCAGCTTCTTTATTATGCTCGAGATAATTGGTGATAAACGTGGCAGGGATAACATATGGAAGTACTATCATCTGAACACTAGGTTACTAGCCAAACCTGAAAGCTTAAGAAAATGCCTACTACTTGGGATTTGAAAAACTGTTTGCCATAGCAGCAAAATGTGGTGTAATCATTCTTTATTTATTTACGTTTTTTGAAGGATAGTTGAAAGAAATTATATACAAAGCTTCTTAAGGCATGAAAAAAAGAGGGAGAATTAAGTGGAGGGCAGCAAGGGCAGCAGTGGTGTGGACTATTTGGGAAGAAAGAAACCAAAGAATTTTCAATGACAACAATAGGTCTATGGAGGAGTTGGTAGAAGGCATACTAGTCAGAGACACACATTGGGTAAAAACATTGCAATTCTTTTGAATATTCTTAGTAAATGAGATAGTGAGAAAATGGTCAGAAGTAGCATAAATGGATAGAAGGAAAGATAGTGTGATACTGGATTGGAAACCCCTAGCTGAAAACAAAATGAAGCTGAATTTTGATGGTAGTAGCTCTACAGGCAATCTGGGGAAGGAAGGCATAGGGGGTGTGCTCAAGAACCACTTAATGGTGGTGGCTATGAATTGAAGGCCAATTGGTATTGGTGATTCGGTTAGAGTTGTAATAATGGAATTGTTGCAAGGACTGACATTAGCACAACAGCTTGGTTTCCGTGAATTGGAAGTGGAAAGAGACTCAAAATTTGTCATATTTTGGACAAGGGAAGTTCATCACCTTGGAGCTACAGGCATGCCTTCAGGGAGGCAGGTCACCTATCAATAGAACCCAATACCACCTTTAGCTGGGTTAGAAGAACTGCAAATGGGATGGCAGATGTACTAGCAAAACAGGGGGTTAATAGACGTTAATTGTTTTGGGCAAAAGTGTAAAACTTTTATTTTTTTACTTCAGATCTGAATTTAATGAATTTCTTTTTCTGATCAAATAATAATAATAATAATAACACTAAATTATATACAATTTACATGTTTGTAAAACATAGTATTACCTTTACACCCTTAATCATTTGACCATTTTTTTTGGTAAAAAAGGGGCAGCCCAGTGCATGAGGCTCCCACACCAATACAGGGTCTGGGGAGGGACAGATGTATGCAGCCTTACCCCTGCACATACTAACAGGCTGTTCCCAAGATTTGAACCCTGGTCACCCTGGTCACAATGGAGCAACCCAACCGTTGTGCCAAACCCACCCTCATTTGTCCATTTTTTGGTAGTAAATAAAAAAGAAAATTTATAGAGAAATAAGAGTACAAAAAAGGTGATAAGATATCACCCAACAAAAGAAAAACGAAGCCCCAAAAGCAGCCACACTCCTCTAATCTAGATTTGACTTCTAGGTTCTAATATTGTTAAGCATTGAGGAAAAGATTATCTGTGATCATCTAAACTTGCTTTGTACATTTAATCATGAGGAAACTTTCATAGTTCTCATTCCAAAGGAGCAAGGTGCATCCCACCCCTTGGGATTTTAAGCCAATCAACCTTACAAGAAGCTTCTACAAAACAATTGTCAAAGTTCTATGTTCTTGTAATGTCCATCTCCCTCTGTCAGATAGTCTTTGTTCATGGCAAGCAAATCATTGGCCAGATTATCATTGCCAATGAGAGTATGGAGAAATTCAGAAGAGGAACAAAATTCATGGCAATCTCACTTCCCACTGAAGTTTCTCAAACCTCCTTTCAACCTTCAACTTAGCCCGTCCATCCTCTACGAAAGACTACTTTAGTTTTTGAGAATACCAATTCTCTCCCCCTCCCAATGTAACCCAAATTCCAAACCCTTTAAATGTGGTCTCACTTCCCTACAAGTCAGCAGTTGGAAACCTATTATTCATAAACACCCTTCTTAATACTAGGAAATGTGCATGTGCTTTGCACATGGCAATTTTTTATGATAGCAAATAATATGCTTCCAACATTTTCGACATTTTTTTATTTACATGTCTATAAAAATTATTCGTATTTGTCATGCTTATTTTTGTTTAATATGATGAATATACAATATTAGAGATGTGCCTAAATGTTTTTTACAATTTTTTTTTTTTTTTGCATTTTTTTACTTTCATGTTTTTTTTATCTTTTTTAATTTTTATTGTTGTTTAATAAAAAGGTTGAAGGTTTGTAGAAGAAGATGGAGAATAGGTGATTAAGGAACTGTGAAACAGAAGTAGAAGAAGATGGAGAATAGGTTTGTAGAAGCTGCTAGATGGAGGAGAGTGATGAAGATTGAAGCAAAAGATTTCTTATTTGAAGAGATAAGGATTAGGGGCCAGCAGAGCTTGAAGATTAGGGAGGCAAAGAGAGCCACAATATTGTTGGAAGAAAGGTCTTGAAGTGATTGAATAGTTGCAGAGTTTTGTTTCAGAAGCAAGCTCCAAAGGTAAACAACTGAACTTTATGAAGTTCAACCTTGATGAAAGAAAGAACTACGAATTGGAATGCAAAAATAATGCAAAAGGATGCTACATAACACTGCAGGAATTCTTTGGAGGAAGAAAGAAGCAGTTAGCTTGTTTCCCAGAAGGTAAACAGGGTGTAGGATGGAAGGTAGTGGCAGAGGTACTGAGTGACTTTACTCAGCAGCTGAAAACAAAACAAGCAGAGGCTGCAGTGAAGGAAAAGAAAGGGGGTAATCACAAGAGAAAGGAAGAAACCACTGATAGGGATTGGATGATTGCAGAAAAAGGAAAAAGAACTTGTGAACTGGTAGCAACAGCAGAAAAAGAGGATTGGGGGAAGAAATTTGTGGTTGAAACTTCAAGTCCACCAAGGGATTGGAGAGGTATTGCTCAGGCGATACTCAAAGAATATAACCTGCAGAAGCCGATGGTGATTACTCCTTGTGAACCTTGTAAAGCTGTGATAGATCTGGGTGAAGATGAAGTAGAGATTTCAGCCTTAAACTTTCTTTCTGAGGCTGGTGCTGCTACAGTCTCGAATTGGTGTCCTCTATCTAACACCAAATGCTTTGAGATTGAAGACAATGTAGTAGTCAGAGTGCTTGGGTTACCTTTCAATCTCTGGAAGGAGGAAGTTTTATAGTCAATAGCTTTAACCTGTGATGCAAAATTAGAAGGTGTTTTTGATTGTGATCTCCATTCAGTTGCAGTGAGGTTAGGTGGTGTTAAACCCAATGACATCCCAAGGAAGATAGAGGTTATTTCGGAGGGTTTAGTAATACCCCATCTGGCTTGCTACCTCCATTGAAGCCCAGCTTTGGAAGGAAGGAAGAAGGGAGGAAGATGAAGGGGCAGAACAGGCCTGGTTGCTTGGTATGCAAGGCAGAGTAGACACTACAAAAGAGGCTGTCTTCTGAGGCAACTAGGAAAAAAGAGAGAAGAAAAAAATTTAACTACTTGGGGAAAGCCTGCTGGGCAGGGTGGGCTGAGGGATGGCAGGTCCTATGTTCAGTCGGTGACAGGAGGTTTAATTGGAGGAAGCTCTGCGCCAGGAGTTCAAATTTCAACAGAAACTGAACAAAGGTAGGCAAAGGTTCAGGGGTTAAGCCGGTCCTTTCTGGTCCTTTGAACCGAGGCCAGTCACATGTTTCTTTAAGTGAACACGTGACTGGTAAAGAAGTCGGGAGGCTGGGCCCAGGCCCATCAAAGATTAAGGGGCCTTTTCTTGCGAGTGGGCCGGCCGGTTTAAACAGTGTGAACCCAAGTCTTAAATTGCCACGTGCCAACTTAAGTAGGCACGTGACCAAAGGATTAGAGAGGACGATGGACCAAAAAAAGGGTCTATCATCGTCTCCCACGAGCAAAGCTCGTCTGCCGCTCGCAGGGGAGAAAGCTAGTAGCAGCGGAGTGGCAAGTTCGAACTGGGCTTGGGTTCCAAGCAAGAAGAAGAAAGTTTTCTCCCCGGAACGGCGCAATCCTAGGTTCAAGAAGCACTCGTTGACAGTGGAGACAGGGAGTTCCCTCATTCCGGAGACAGCAAATCAGGTCTTTACGAACACGGTCGAGATCTGCGCGACGGAGGAAGAAGGTAGCTCAGATTCAGAGTCTAAAGACTCTTCAAGTATTGGAAGCGTGGATCTGGAAAAAGCCAAATCCCTCGGTGCTGATGAGAGCCTTCACACCGAGTTGCTTTTTTTGGGACAAGACGACTTGGATGTTTCAGTTTCAGCTCAGAAGACGTACTCTCAATGTCTCTTATTATCTACGGATTCGGGCTCCCAGTTCAACAAGGGGAATGGTACTGATGTGGGTTTCCTGCCTGAAACAGGTACTTCTGCAGCTCAACTTGATGCATCAGCCATGGTTGGAAGGGACAAGGGGGGCAAAGAACAAGAGGAGGTGGTAAGGGGAAGAGAATCACAGGAAAAGGAGTTAGAGATGATCTGGGATCAAATCTGTATGTTTTTGGAGGAATATAGGAGAAAAGAGGAAGAGGTAGGGAAGGGTGAGGTTCAAGAAGGTTCAACAAAAACAGGGGATCAAAGTAGGAAAAATACAAAGGATGAATCAATTATGGGAAAGATGCAGAATGAGGAATTAGAGAGGATTTGGGGACAGATCTGTGCCCTCCTCGAGGAGTATAGGCAAAAAGAGGAATCTTTGAAGAAAAACCAAGAAATTTCGAAAAGGCAAAATAAAACAAGAGCAGTCTTAAGCAGATCTGGAACTTTTAACAACCGTAGGAAGAAGAAAAGATCAGGGGTGGAAAGGCTGATATCAGATATAGAAGAAAATTTGGAATTCAGCGGAAGAGGGGAGAGAAGGAAAGCCTATAAGTAATTCGCTTTACAAATGTGTATGGACCAAACAATTACAGAGAAAGGAATGAACTGTGGGAAGAGCTTTATGGGATTCAAGGGCTTTGGGATGGTCTGTGGTGCTTGGGGGGAGATTTCAATGTAATTCTCTTTACAAATGAATCAAATAACCCCCAGCAGGTCATTACAACCAGCATATGGAGATTCAATGTTTTTATTAATAATTGTGAGTTAAAGGAACTCCCGCTGTTGCAAGCTATCTATACCTGGTCCAATTTTCAGGAGGTACCAGCCTGCTCCAAATTAGATAGGTTCCTTTTCAATGAAAGTTGGGAAAATAAGTGGGCGGACTTGTTAACAAGGGCTCTACCTAGAGTCACATTTGACCATTGCCCCATTAGCCTAGGACAGGAGCCTTTTAGGCAAGGTCCTTGTGTTAGACAGTTGTATGCCCTTAGCTTCAATCAGAAATATGTACATTATGAATTTATTGTAAATGAATAAAGTACACTTTTGATTCATGTTCCTGTGGTGTGTTTCTGTGTAATACTCTTAAACTGGACACTTAATGAGACTTGTGTTAGTTTAGAATGT